>CM049802.1:9222772-9595599 GCA_027422405.1 Ptychobarbus kaznakovi
AGTCCTGCACATGGTCACGTTAAATTCACCTTTGCGAGACAAGTGCAGCTTTAAACTCATGTGGCCGTAGACTCAACGCGCAAGACTTGGCGAAACATATCGAAAACGACCTATTTTAGTGTACAAAAGTGCGCGGAGGAATAAGCAGACAAAAAGCAACACGTATCCGGTGGGATTTGAGTCCTGTGAGAGAGCGAGATTGGAGCGCGAGCGAGCGAGCGAGAGAGAGAGGGAAGAGTTTTTCCAAAAGTGGAAACAGACACGGGGACGATATTTTCCCTTTTCACAAGCGAAGACCAAGGAATTATGAGGAACGTTTGGATGATATTATCCCTCGGCTTGACAGCCGTTCTTTCCGGGGAAAGGGTGAGTTCCAACCGAGAACAATAAGCGGTTTGCTGGGGGGTAGTTGAGCGTAAACTCAAGCAGCACATTCGGCCACGTTATAAAGTAGGGGAGAGCAGGGGCAAAGTACCACTTTTCAGAAAAACGTAAGTTTAAAAGATAATGTTTTAGACAGTAGATATATTTTTGCTTGGTCAATAACTCACAAGTGTGGTCTAATCAAATACCAAGTGGTATTTTTGTTTACAAATGTAAAACGACTTCGGTATAATTTCACTTTGAACATAAGTTTACATTGTTACTTTTGACCCCGTCTGTTGGGACGAAAGTAACACACAGGTGGGTCAAAAGTAACACAACAATACAAGCTAGATTTTTTGTGTTACTCTTGTTTTTTTTTATTAAATATACCTGACTATGACCTTGTTAATATGTAACTGCAAACATATTTTGTCCTTTATCTTTGGTAAACATTATTAAATTACATTTTTTACATTTACAGTTTCATCAAAAGTAACCTGATAGTACAAACTTGAATTGTTTAGATAGTTTATTGGCAATGTCAATTCATTTTATAAAAAATTTTTCAACAGTATGACAGTATATAATCCAAGAAAAGAATGTACAAATCTCACATTTTGATAAGCATTTAAAATTGTTTTAGTAAGAGCAGTGTGAGTGAGCTGCATGTTGAGTGTTGAGTGCCCTCTCATAAATATCTGGCTGAATCAGACCCCTGTCTGTCTTTCTGACCTAACTCTTGGCTATTCTGTTGATATAATATTGACATAAACATGTTTTAATAAATGCTGCAACACCCGGAAAGACACCACATTGCAGCGGGACGAAAGTAACAGGTGTACTTTCGCCCGACAGAACCTCCTGACATTTTAAACCCGCATTTACTTTTTTACTGAAAAAGCCTCTATGAGGCAAACTTTAGGATGTATTACAGCACTAAATAACATGTTGATTGATCATTACTGTGACACATGAAATGAGAAAAACACAAAGTGTGATTACAAAAAAAGTACAGCTTCAGTAATTTACTTACGTACTCGAAAACTTCTTTCCGGACCTACGCGGAAAGCGATGACGAAATCACGTGATCTTTGGCAGCTCCTTCAAGGGTTGCATGCTGAACGTGCTGTCATAGCTTGGAATGCATATGTTAATCAGGTCTCTGAGAAAATGGCTTTGTACTTTCGTACGCGTTACTTTCGCCCGGTTTTCCCCTAACTAGTCAAACACTGTTTCACTGGACTGATTCATACTTTGCCATGTGTCATTGATAATTAATGTTTTAGATATGTATCGCGTCAGTTGTAATGTATCAAGTAACGTTATCAGTTTCGTTAATCACGGCAGTGTTTTTCAATTCAGCTTGGTATTGTTGTTTTACCTACACTTATAAGTATTAATACACACCAAATGCTGTGTTTATTTTTTGAACAGTAATATTTAGAATCTAGTTTAGAAAACACTAAGCAATGTATCAATGAACGTTAGGAATACTGTAAAAATGTACACATTATATGTTGTCTGGGGTTTTCAGATTAGATGTGTTGTGCAAAGCATATGAATGACTGAAATGTTCGCATTTGATGTGTTTGTGACATTTTTGGAAAATTAGGAATGAAACTTGATCGTTATTTCACTCTTGCATTGTGGAATTTATGGCAGAGAAAGATACAGTGTTCTCTCAACCTCATCAGGGTCACAGACTCTTATAAAGCTACTATACATTTTGCCATAAAAAAACACTAACTTGGTTGTGGAGACATTTCAGGACCGGTACAAATGAAGTGAGGAATGCAGAAACAACTTGCTGTTTTCGGTTTGGTTAACCTTTTTTTGTTCAAAATGGAAGTGGCTACAGTGGGAACTATCAGCAGTATTTGTAAATGTGCATTTCCTTCTCGACAACTGTAGGCGAGCTGAACTTTAAGATTGGACCACAAACCTTTGCTTTCAGACCAATAGCACCCATTTAGTCTGTAACACTTCTGTTTAAAGTCAAAACGCATCCAACTTATCCATAAACCCCCTGCTTAAAGTGACCAGGTGCCTCTTAGAGCCGCTTAACATGCAGAAGCTGTAAATCAGACACTTACTCTCTCTTGGTCACACTTGGCTTGGTTTGCTGGAATGGGAACACATGTGATCGTTGATTGTTTTGCATAGACTTTCCCTTAAAAGCCACCGTTACTCTTTAGAATCCTAGACTGAGATGGAAAATGTATGTTCTGGAGCGTTCATTAACCTTATGCAGGGACTTCTTTGCATTTTTGCCTGCCTGCCTTATTATACAGTTAATTGGCAATGCGTTTGATGAACGTGGATACTGAATAAGCCATTTGCTAGTAATTTTTTGATGAAATGCCAAGGGATTGGCACCTGTGCTTTGTAATTCCATGGTTGCCTGGCATGCTGGTTTGTACGGTCTCCTCCCATTGATTAGGACCTCACTCACTCACTCACTTTGGCCTAGAGGCGTGAATGCAGCATCAATCTCAATGAGACCCAGTATAGATTTTCCATACTGGCATCATGTATACAGACGGAGCAGTGTTGGGGAAAGTTATTTTTAAAAGTAATGCATTACAATATTGCGTTATTCCCTAAAAAAGTAACTAATTACGTTACTTAGTTACTTTTTATGGAAAGTAATGCTTTACATTACTTTTGCGTTACTTTTTAAATCTGAGCAGGGCTTGATTGTTTGTTTTTAATACAAGAAGTTCTATTTATAGCAAACGTAAAAGCCCTTTCACACCAAAAAGTGAATGAAATAAACCTCAGGCTGAAGGAAAAGTACATTCACGTCTGTACAGTAGAACGCAGAAAAAGAAGGTTCAACACTCTTCAGCAACAAAAAAACAACGAAGCACAATTTTTTGTTTATCTAAAGTAATTAAAGTAATTTTTTCTTATTAGTATGGTTGAACTGGATCATCAAAGGTCAGCAGCAACACGTTGGTTAATAAAATGAGATTAGATATATTTGTGTTGTTTAACATATTTAATTATTGCAGGTTTGCGTCATATTCTGAGTTTGCATTTCACTGTTTTAATTAATTTTGATGAATACTGAATCTGTTTTTTGCGAGTGGGATGAATTAATACACATTCACATTTAGTCTAGATTAGAACTACAGTAAGATCATGTTCACACAGCGCACTGTCAGTCAATAAATGGAAAAATTTAACTGGCGTTACTTTTTTGAAAAAGTAACTCAGATATTTTCTAGTAAATTAAAAAGTAATGCGTTACTTTACTAGTTACTTGAAAAAAGTAATATTATTACGTAACTCGCGTTACTTGTAATGCATTACCCCCAACACTTATACAGAGCAATTCAAGTTATCTGGCTTGAAACCTCCAGGATGACCCATGTGTTTGCCAGTGAAAGCAACAGTCCCCTTCTCCTATAAACAAAAATAAATGGTTTGTCTGCGAATGTGACCTGATAATGTTATTTAGTCTGTTTTTGTGCCTCTTGACCTCTGCTTTCTCTGAAATTGTATGCTACAAACCTGTCACAGTTTGATGTTTTGTCTGTGGCCAGATGTTTGGCCGTGTAATTTGCATGATGTTTTGGTGGGAAGTGTGAACATTGCCTTCGAAATGGAGATGTTTTGCAAGGTCACTGCACACTTGTTGCCTGTGACAGATCTCAAGGAAATAGTTTTCATCCAACCAAGTTTTTTAGTGTTAGTTAGTGTCAGAAATTAAATTACTCATAAGCCACAAAAAGCGTTTTTAATTAAAATTGTCCTTAATTAGGTTAGTTTTTCAAAGCACTTCATATAAACTTCAGTCTTTTTGCCAGAGATTTTAATGCTTTTTTATCCACATTTGGTAACTATCTAAATGTTTGCCAGCAGTATTTTTAACCTCTTTTATAGTTTTTGTCACTACACTCTTAAAAATAAAGCTTAAACAAATAATTTTTGGTTCCCCAAATCCCCATAGAACCTTTCAGTGAACAGTTCTTAAAAGAAGCATTTGATTTAAAAAATCTAAAGAAAATTTTTCCACTATAATGAACCTGTAAATGGATTAGTAAAGTTCTATGGATTTTAAAGGCTCTTCATGGACCATAGATGTCAGTAAGTAACCTTTATTTTTATAAGAATGTATTTTTTACACACTGTCCAGATGCTTATGTGATTAAATGAATGCACAGAGCGACCAAGAGCGAGAGATAGTAGCATGCTGACCTCATTTTCACCCTTCGCTTCTGCCAGTCTCTCACCTGAGGCTGTTTTTCTATTCCTGATTAGCAAGGCGGATTGTCACACATCCGCAATAATCCTGCGTACTAAAAAATGTATTGAGTCTGCGAGATAAGGGCCCAGAAGTGCTCCCCGTTTACGTTGTCCTGTAAATATTAATGGTTTAGGGTGAAATATTGGCTTATGAAATAATAATAGTGTAACATGCTACAGCATTTAACAGATGCATGCTGAAGTTTCAGGTTTTGATTGTCAGTGATGACTTTGTGTTAATGAAAACACATCCACAAATCAGCGACGAGGTTGTCAGCACCTTTTAGCAGTAAGGAAATTAGATTTCTAGATGGCGTTTATCTCTTTTTAACACCTTGTTGAATGAATAAAGTTGGAATATCATAATTAGAAAAGATTCATGTTCCATCATGGAAATAAATTATATTTTAAAATAAAACATTTCACAACATTACTGTTTTTACTGTATATTTGATCAAATAAATGCATTTCCTTCTCCAGCGTGCATATAAAGTGGACACTGTGGGAGAAAATCTTGCATCCCACCTCTCTTCCCTGGGGGGCTCTTTTTGATTGACTCTAACTGTTCCACATTGCATAATCCTTAATGGTCTCAGCAGGCACTAGGCCGCTAGGCCTGTAAAGGAATCCCAGAGTGCTCTTGTTTTGTCATCAGCCATGCAACCTCAGCCCAGCCGACTTCTCTCCCTGCAGCTAAGCTCGTCATTATTATTACCCTGTCTTCGGTTACTCCAAAGAACAGTGGCATTATTCTTTGTCTTCTTTCCCAGCAGATGGAAAGAATGAAGAGGCAGAGTAGGGGAGGGCAAAAATAGATATGCCTCGCTATGCTCCGATGGCACATGCCTTGTGCTTGTTTATGTCGGCACCACAAACATCTGCAACACGTATGTGCGTTCGCTTCAAAGTGGCTCTGTTCACGTTTTTTTTCTTTTTTTCTAAGAATTGGAAGCAGTTCTTTCACAGGGATAAAGTCATGCATACCAGTGGGAATCGACAAACAAAGCAAGCTGAAGCGAGCTCAGAAGTGGTGAGAGCAGTGGCAGACCAACATGCTCTATACAGAGCATGTACTGAAGGTACTGCTGCCAAAGCACTGCTTTGGCCCGGTTACTGTAGAGAATAAGGTGCCTCAAGGGTGCAAAGCCGTGACCCAGAGCCCCCAATGTGAACACACAGGCTTGTGGAAAAAAGAAACCCTCAGCACGCTCCACCATTAAAACATGCTCCTTTTGCTCATAGTCTGACTTGTCTTGCTCTTTATTAGTTTAGCAAATGGAAAGTTACTCTGGAGGAGTGTGGTTTAAGAACAGCGGTTGAAATGGAAGGGGGTTCATTTTAACTGCTTTCTTTCTGCAGCTTTTGGGGCAGGCCAGGGTCTGTTTGACGTCAGAGTTTGGTTGGTGTGAAAATGGTTTTCTAAACTTTGATGCACACCAGTTAACCACACTGAGTTTGCTTGAAAAGAGTGAATTCTAGTACATTGTATGTCCAGTAAAGATGCATTAATTTGATAAAAACAATAATAATTTTAATATGTTATAAAAGATTTCTAACTCATGTAAATGCTGTTTTTAAGCTTTCTGTCAATTATTACTGTGCCATAGTAAAATACATGTGCCTATTTTTTGATCAGTTGACCAGCTATTTGCCCAATCAGGTATCTAGGTTACCGTTTATAGTTCTTGAGAGTATGGTACCTCTCATTGCATGGCACAGCACACAGACCTAAAATTACCCAACACTGACTGCACCTGTACAGTCTGTCGGTGGCACTTTGAGCGCGTGTGATCAGAAAGAAAGACGCAATCAGCAACACAGAGCCTCTCCTATGGACACTAAGACCACAAAATGATCACTTGTTTGTGCTTTGTGAACACTCTCGCCATGCCCGGCGGCACCGTTGCGCAGCAGAGATGTACCAGGAGAAGCGCGATCATTAGACGGCCGATCGTCATTTCCAAACTGCAAATATTCCCCTTCAGAGTCAGAATCGGCTAATAACATTTGCAACACATCCTCACAGTACAACTTTTTATTAGTCATTTGGCGATTTTTCTGTCACAAATCTCACAATTTACTCACACGCTATGAACTGAGCTGCTTCCGCATCAATGACATGATAGCTCACTTGCTCTGCTATTTCCTCGAACATGACGGAATTTTGGTCTAGAATCGAAGTACCACATGTCTGCCATCTAGTGGTAGGGAATACAAATGCGATATTACACCATATTATAAACCACAGCCTAATTAATTAATTATCTACTTTTCAAATGAGAAACTCTCCGAGATCTACCAAGTGAAAAGTAAATAAATGATAAAATACATATTAAATAAATAATTAAAAGGCTTGTTGGGATGTATCTTTATATTGCATTAATTTAATAATACAAAATAAAATGATTTTAGTTTTATTATTATTCACTATTCACAACGCCATCAGTAAATAGTTCCTCTGTAAGAAGCTGTTTGGGGCGTCTGATGCACATAAACCACTGATCCTCACAAACTTCTCCAACACACGCGAGCATCCGTTACAAAACACTCGCTGTATTCAACTACGTGAATATACTGAGCTGTATTCAAGCAGAAATATGATGTTAGAGTGATGAGTGATTAAATTGGTTGAAAAAGCGCGATCTTCCAGCATTGCCTTCGCGATCGATCTATTGGGCATCCCTGATCTAAGTGATAGTTTAAAAAAATAAAATAAAATAATAATTTGTTTCTCATTTATTTGGTTCCACAGTATTTGCAGATTTTTATTTAAACAGTGTTTTTTTTCATTATTTTACATCAGGGTGTATGCCGTCCCTGCAAACTTTCTTATTCATTTTTGCTAATAAACGTTCTTCGTTTCATAATTGTTTGTTCCTCATTTTTAACTGATTTTTTGTTTTGTATATTTAATCTTTGTGTACGTTATTTGTAATTTTATATCCGGCGTATAGCATGGTGTATTTTTATTCGTTTTTAATAAAAGTTCTACATTGTATTTTGTTGTTGCTTGAATTGAATTTCTTCAAAGTCAAGGTGAAATGTGCACGGTGCTTTTTATAAGCTATTTAAGCAAAGGAAAGAGGGAAAACTAAAAATAACTAAAAACAAACAACTGCTTTACGCCGAATTGCTGCTGATATGAAAGTCAAAGTAAAACATGCACGGCGCTTACAGGCTATTTAAAACCAAAGGGAAAACTCAAGCGACCCCCCCCACCACGGTGATACCGGTATAACCGGTGTGACAACACGTCGATTAACCGGTGGAAAATTTCCTCACCGTCACAACCCTACTGTAAACGGGTACAAGTATACTAACATTACATAGACATGTCTTGTCGGTGCGTTATTTGAGCAGACTTAGCTTTTCCGGTGAGCATGAGCGGTAACTGAGCAGTATGATAGAGCGCAATATTGAACGGAGCGTCACGCGGCGCAGTGATGACGGCTGAGGGAGTTCTCTCTTCAAGAAGTTAGCAGGTAGAGGGGGACATCACAGGGTTATCCGTTGTGCCAGTGGAATGGCAATCTGCTTGCCGCAAGAGGCAGCGTCAACTGTTGCTTGAAGACACGCCTGTATATTAATCGGCCTAATTTGCAGCACAATCGGTCGATGCCGATTAAATAAAAAAATGCCAAAAATGTATCAATCGATCAATTTATTTATCAATCAATCGATCGACCGCTAGTAAATACAATTGTCTGACTCGGCGAATTACTGAAAGTATTTTAAAAAGGATATGTGCAAATCTTATACCATTTTCCTTTAGTGGTATCCTTCAAATACAGTGGTCTTTTTTATAATGTTTTGGAGATGCCTTTACACGACATCAACATGTCTGTGCAGCTGTGGTTGTACAGTAAGATACTATCATTGGTCCTGTTCAAACCGGACAATATAGTTCCTCAGTAAGCCAACACGCAAACTGCCGCGAATGAAACTGAAAGTAAGTCGCAGACGCTTAACACACAATCATCTTCAAGCAGTCTTTGCAATGTGCTCTTTGAAGGTCAGCTGGTCATCAAAGATTACACCAAGATTTCCGACCGAAGTAAATGGGGTAAATGGGTTAATATATGTATGCACATACATTTATATACAAACAGATGTTTTGATGGTCACTTGCAGGTTCCTTTAAGCCTCAAAGGCCACTCCTTTTTATGTAAAGTGATTTATATATTTTTTCCCTTTAATTTTTTTAGTGTCTTAAACACTAAAATGTTTAGTGTCTTAAAGAGTGTGTTTTATTTTAGAGGGTTTTGCTATAAAAATGATATAGTGACTTTCAGCTGTTTGGTAAAAGAACTTGCTGTTTGTGAAGTGTGGATATTTAGACATGCTGTCAACTGTTTTGATGAACAAATACCTGTGAAGAAATACTAGATTGCTTTTGCTAATACATGTAAGCACTCTTTGACAACTATGAATGCACCTAATTAAAATGCACAAATGCTCAGAGTGTCTTCAGTAATTAACTATAGGTTTAGGTTGATATTTTTTCAACATGTTTTCAAGCGTTTCTTTAATTTCCACATGCCACTGACAATGTGACAAGTGGTTGTTATGGGAACCTTTTAGAAACCGTACCTCTTAAAAGCTGCACTTTGAAAGCTGTGTATTTTACACTTGTTTTGTCTCGATTGCTTCGGCGCATGTGGCTTAAAACATACTGAAGCATCCAGTGAGATTTTTCAGGTTGATGTTAAAGAGACTTGATAATTAGTTTTTTCTCTGGTGGTTTAAGAAGACTGAAATCTGGTCCCCTCCAGCTGTTCTGAAGCATCGATTGCACCCACTGATACTGGTGGCAACCACCATATCCAATTTCTTTTAACTGTGTCCACCTAATCAGACCGCGAGTGGGAACATTGCTTAGTAAGCGACTGCAGCATTGAGATGAGCGGCTCAAGTGGAGATTTTGTTGATCTTAAATCATTGTGGTTCAGAAAGCATACTGACCCTTCGGGAGTTTTGATGTGCTCGGATGCATTAATTCGACAGCCCCACACGCCGCTCTTAATCTGGCCTAATGCACTCTGTTAACACCCATTTGTGTGCTGTAAACTGCACTCTGATCTCCTTTCTCATCCAGTAGCATTTCGTCACGCTGTTTAAATGAGAAAAGGGTGAGCTCAGAAGAGCCTGTCCAAATGAGTATGCTGTCATTGTTCACACAAATGAAATTGACACGCTCCGCACTGAGCCGACCGTCGAGGACCAGCAGTTGGATTTCGTACAGTATAAAACTGGAAAACTGTTGTTTTGGCATAACCTACCAACCGAGACTGTGTTCAGCATTCAGGTCAATAATGTAATGCAAATTATTTGGTTTGCATTGGTTTATTTAAACGTACGTTAAAAATGAAATGTATACATTCAGTGATTTGAATACACATCTAAGTAAAAAAAAATATCCAACTTGCGGTGATACCTTTGCCTTTAAATGAGGCAAAGGTATTTCAAAGCCATATGAGACTAACATAAATACAAAGAGTCTGTTTCTAGTAACTTGGCAAATGTTTTAAACTAGATTTTTTTTCTAATTTTCTTTATTGTGCACTCTCTTCATTTGTTATTGACCCATCCATCACATTCAGGATAACTTGCATGTGTACTTTATTGCATATAGGCCCCATAGGATATTAAACATTGCTTTTTGGCACTGTGAGCTTCCTTTTGTTGTATTCTGCATCTGCTCCTGCTTTGTATCACCTTCGTCAAACTCCCCCAGCTAATATTCACTTTTTTCTTTTTTTCACGCTGCACTGACAGTACAAATCTGACACATTCAATTCTGAGATCACAAACATATTTCCATGTAATCATGGCCCCTTTCATGGAAAAACTGAGTAAATCCGCATAATTAACTAAGTGTTGACTCTATGTTGTGTACACTAATAAACCGAAGCGTCATGCAGTGGTACATTTTTGGTGTAGCTTGGGTCACCACTAGACAGTTCTTTCTGTTACCACTTAGACTGATGACAAACATCTTGCATTAACCTTCAATTGCGCCTTTAAAGTGTCTCAGTGTTTCCATACGACAACCAAAAAGAGTCTTATCAGCAAACATTAGATCAGACTGGCTCTTGGTTAGTCATGTGGTTGAAGGGGTTTTCAATGCTTCTGGGGCTGGAAAAAGGCGACTCGTTCAAACCACACACATTCCTTTTGAATTGCAGCAGAGAGTAATACAAGCAGGGTAGAACAGCGTGTGAGGTTTGGCACAGATTGCAGATTTGTTTCTTGTGGTTCAGTTTGTCAACAGTCTCGCATGTTGGACCGTAGAGCGGGTTCCTCTGTCCTGATAAACTCTGCAGCGGCTGAGGTCTGTTGGGAAGAACCACCTCTTCCTGCTATTGCTCATCTGCGCTCTTCATCATGAAAGATTTAAAGCTCAGACAAGCTCTGGTACAGGACCTATTTCTGTTTGCCAAAGCTGACTTATTTACATAGAATGAAATATAAATTTGAATTTGGCTTTTATTTGTTAGCCTGTCTCTTTCAGCAGAAATGTGAACAAACAGTGAATATATCGCGGGAGCGAGTGGGTGCGGAATAAAACCTTGCGGGAGCGGGACTAAAAAAAGCCAGTCCCGCGCAGACCTCTACATCACAGATGTAGACGCATTTTGCAGTAGTTAAGGTTAAAGATTAATCGATTAATTGATCGTTAATTTAAACGACGATCGATTATGGAAATGATTGAAAATGTACATCCCTAGTGCGGATCTACTTTCAAATGAGAAACTCACCGAGATCTACCAAGTGAAATGTAAATAATTAAAAAGGCTTGTTGGGATGTATCTTTATATTGCATTAATTTAATAATAATAAATAAAATAGTGTTTTATTATTATTCACTATTCACAACGCCATCAGTAAATAGTTCCTCTGTAAGAACAAGCTGTTTGGAGCGTCTGATGCCCGTATGCACATAAACACCACTGATCCTCACAAACTTCTCCAACACGCGAGCATCTGTTATAAAAAACTCTCTGTATTCAACTACGTGAATATACTGAGCTGTATTCAAGCAGAATATGATATTAGAGTGAACATGTGCAGTGTGGCGCACATAACACGGTTCGGGAGCTTTAGTTTATCATATGCTCATACAGCTGTTTTGAGCAACCGTTCAGTCTGTATTACACACAATGAGAAATGTTTTGCTGCTCCGAAACACAGAATACGTAGAGAGGTGGTTCTGTTATTTATTTATAGGCTATATATTTTTTTACATTACTTAACATGCGATACATAATATTAGTGAATATATTATATTGTAGTTTTATCTACTATAAAGCGTGATCTTCCAGCATTGCCTTCGTGATCGATCTATTAGGCATCCCTGATCTAAGTGATAATGTTTTCAAAAAATCATTAGTTTCTCATTTATTTGGTTCCACAGTATTTGCTGATTTTTATTTTATTTAAACAGTGTGATTTTTTTTTTCATTATTTTATATCAAGGTGTATGCCGTCCGTGCCTTCAAACTTTCTTATTCATTTTTGCTAATAAACGTTCTACGTTGTATTTTGTTGTTGCTTGAATTGAATTTCTTCAAAGTGAAGGTAAAATGTGCACGGTGCTTTTACAAGCTATTTAAGCAAAGGAAAGTTAGGGAAAGAGAGAACTAAAAAGATCTAAAAACAAACACCTGCTTGACGCCGAATTGCCGCTGATATGAAAGTCAAAGTAAAACGCACATGGCGCTTGCAGGGTATTTAAAACCAAACGAAAGTGAGGAAAAGAGGGAAAACTCAAATGACCCCCCACCACGGTGATACCGTTATAACCGGTGTGACAACAGGTCGATTAACCGGGGGAAAAACTTTCTCACCGTCACAAACACAATAATTTGCCTGTTTTGGAGCACGCCACGCAGGTGCGCGCACACATTTCAGCCTGGGGAACAGCATCTCTTGTGCGGATTGTGCTTTCAACGTTTTATTATCAAACGTCCCGCAATTCAGCAACAGTAAAGAGGTTATTTTACAACAATCTCCGATTGAGCTGATTTTGACGTTAAGTTAGGGTTTTAGGGAGGAATGAATGTGTGAAGGGAAAGACGAAACGCGGCTATAATGCTTAGAAGCCAAAATCTAAATACAATTTTTTTTATTAGCTGCCACAACCACAGGCCTAAAGTGTAAGCAGATGTTTCAATGTTTAGTTCTCTCTTCTATCATAATTAAACGGGGCTTTCATGTTGTGCGTGCTGAAGCTCCTCCGCATGAGCATGATCTCGCTTCTGAATTGCGAATAGCAAAAATGCATCAAAGACAAATGTTTGAATATTATTGCATATAAAAACAGCTGACAACTCTGGTGAGATAGAATTTGCAATATAATGTGTATATATAGCAATAATAAATGCATGTGTGTTTTCTTAATTTCTCCAGTATCGATAGCAGACCGTTAACGTCAGAGCTTATCGATACTCCGGTCTTTCATAATTTAGACCCGGGACCGATTAAATACCGGGTTTCGGTACACATCCCTAATTATAACCGGCATGTTCAGTTGTTAACTGAATATAGGTTTGTTTGTTGGTCCTTTAATATGTGGCCCGATTTGCCTGGTCAGCTCTAGCAGCCCAACTAAGCTCATGCATGTGCCACTATAACCCTGATGCCATTGCAAAGCTCTAATCCGTAATGCAACTTTGTCTGTGTGTGAAAGATCAGCATGATGTTTCATCTGCTGCATGCTTTGAGAAAATGCCCTGCACTTTATAATCATACCAGAATCCACCGCTTCTCCTAGTTGATTGATAGATGAAGCGAAACAACAGATGTTTTCACTGAAGATGAGACCGAGGCCACTTCAAGTGAAGGTGTTGCTGTTCCTAGAACAGAAATTGTAGGTTGTAACAAGACCGTGTGCTCTAGTTTGTGGATTAGCCCCACATAATGGGATCAGAAATCACCACCTGCTGCTTTCTCCTGCGGCCTGCATCCCTCGTTCACTTTATTAATACGTGCTATACCTTTTCAAAACAACACACGCAGACCAGATGGATGCCTGCGTCAAAGAAACATCACTTTACCCTACAATCTAACATCTTGCTGTTCGACTTTGTCTGACTCTGTTGAAATAGGACAAAGAGACAAGCCTTTCACCTTTCATTACTTTTAAGGTCTTGTTCTGTTTTCTCTCGTCACCAATTTTGAGATTTTTTTAAAGTTTTTTTTGTGGCAATTCCCCTCCCGCTCTTCCCAAATGCCATGGCCCCCTGACTCCCTTGAGGACAAATCCTCTTAAGGCAAAGGTTGGATGGGTATTCAATTGTGACAGAGTGAGGATTGGAACAGATCAGCCACTAAAGCGTCGAAATCGCCTCCAGCTTTTATATCTGCAGATAAGGGCCCATTTGCAGCGCCAAGTGATGAACAACTCTGGCAGGTCATCATTTTTGATGCCGATGTAAACGAATGAGTGAAAAACAGTTTGCATCAGCACAACTTTCAGGAAACAGCTCCCACTTTTTCGATTCCTGTGCTATTAGTGAAACTGGACTAGCTGACACTTAAAAAACTTCCCTTTTGGTAGAGCAATGATTGCAAAACTGCAGGAGTCCAGAGAGTGTTCGAAAACAGAGGCAATGCTCATCTCCTTAATGTTCTTAAAGACATTGTGGCATTGTTGTGTCAGTCCTTTATTAATTTTTTCTTCAGACTATTGCATGCTCGGGGTTCTCTAACCACTGAGAGGTTAATGAGCTGATACTAAAGAACTCTTCCAGAGCTTCCTGTAGGAGAAGGGGAGGTGGGGAGGCAAACGTGAGACTGGACAAAGCGTCCCACCGACTTTCTTAGCCATTCTGCTCCACTTCAGCAGTGGCTGAAATCTGGATTAAATTAAACTTTGAACTGGTAGCTAATTTATACATCATTGTCCCCTGGGCGGCTGGAAGTTTTTAGGGCTGGGGTGGAGTAGTCTAGAGCACAAAGCCCTGGCCTAATGCTGATGGAAGCCAAGCCTTTATCAATGAAGACTTGGGGAAACATGGACCGTTTGAAGTGAATGCTGCGAAAGGCGCCTGTCCCTGGCTCGGTCACATGACTGGGGTTTGTTGTCTTCAATCTCACGCTGCCACATTTTGACCCGCTGTCCCAGTGCATTATGGGAATTATGTAAAAGGAGCTTTGTGTGGTGCAAAAACCATGCCAGATCTTAGCTGCACGTCTTTTTTGGAAGACAAAGTGAGATAGTTTTTGTGATGCACTCATGCCAATAGCTTTAATATTACATCAGCGATGGAATGCAATAGGCTTTTTAGCTTAGATAATGTAACTGACAGCTTTTACCTTTGTCAAGGCCTTTTCAGTCGGTATCTGGAACGGACATAACAAAATCAGTAAATTAAATTGCAAGGCTCAACAATAAGGGTTTTTTAACGCAGTCACAGTAATTCTGATTTTGCCATGTATTTTTTTTTATTTATATTGACTGGAAACATTTATTTTCTATTAATTTTCACATTTATATTCATTGAATGTTTTTTCTTTACATTTTTCACAAATCATAAAGGATGCATTATATCAATGAAAGTAACAGTAAAGGCTTTTACAAAGTTAGAAAATATTTGCATATCAAGTAAATGCTGTGTATTTTTTTAGAACTTTCGGTTCGTGAAAGAATCCTGCAAAAATGTGTCACCATTTTCATTAAAGCATTAAGCAGCACAATGGTTTTCAACATTGGTAATAATAAGAAATGTTTCTGGAGCACCAAATCATGATATTAGGAAAATCAGCTTTGCCATCACAGAAATAAATTACATTTTAAAATAGGAAACGGTGATTTTTAAATTGTAATAATAAGACAGTTTTACTGTATTTTTGATCAAATAGTTGCAACCTTGGTGAACAGAAGTATTTCTTCGAAAATTAAAAAAATCGTACTAAACCCAAACATTTGAACAGTAGTGTATATACATTTTTATATTTACTTGGAAAACTTGTACTGCTAAAATATAAATACATTGTTGTTGGAAAACCGATAATCAAGATTAACATATGTTCTATTTTCAATGGCATTGCAGCATTGGCCCAAAACTAAGGGATAGTGACCATTAGGTCTACTGGCCTGAAACTCTTTTACTTTGGCCCCGGGCCAGCAGACCATACTTATTGTTGAGCCCTGCTTCTTGACCCTGCTTGTCCGCACACTGGCAGAGCTGATCACATATGCTGTAGAGATGCTCTCCCCCTGGGTTCTCTCAAGTCACCACCTGTGTTTCTAGAGACCTGGGGGATTTGCCAGACATGTTCTGGCCTGAAAGGCAGCATTCATCCATCTCATGATACTGTGCCAACACCGAACAGCCCGAGCAAAGGTCTGCTCAGGAACATGTGTTTTTATCCTTTGTTACATATTCATGTGACCACATGTGCTTCCCTTCTGCTTCTCCAGGTATTGAAGTGTCAAGTGTTTGGTATGTGATTCTTTTTTGCGCTGTTAGTACCAGCCTGTAACTTCAGTAAATTTGGAAACATTTCAGATTAAGTTCTTTTAAATGGCTACTGCTATTTGATGTTTCATATTATTAAAAAATGTGAAACTGCAAAATGTTTTTTTTTTTTTTTTTTTTTTTTTTTTTACATTTAAATGTGAAGTTTGTACATTCAAAGCCTTATTGGTTGGCCAACTGGTAGTCCCGCCCCAAATTAACCTCATTGGTTGATCCAGTGTTGTTGATTTTGTGCTGCAAACTAGCAATTTTTAATACCACATTGAATCAGTTTAGCAATGGAAATATATTTATATTTTTCTTTTGTATTAATTTGGAATAGGATACACTACTTCAGTTCAACATAATAAAAACTGATGCTTTTAACCTTTGCCTCATTCCTTTATGGCAGGCATCCTCAAATCTGCCCCACTCCTGCAGAGTTTAGCTCTAACCCTAATCAAACACACCTGAGCATGCTAATCAGGGTCTTCAAGATCATTACAAAATCACAGGTAGGTGAGTTTGATCAGGGTTGGAGCTAAACTCTGTGGCAGATTGGCCCTCCAGGGAAAGATTTGAGGAACCCTCCTTTAAAGTATATATTAGCCTTGGATTTACAGCTTCTCTTGTTTTCTGTCTCTCTTTAAAGATCTGGCGTTTCGACTTTGTGTTTCTCTCAGACATTTGAATGCCTTTCAAACATTGACGGAACAGAGCGGTGAGGTGCTCTGAGTGTGACTTCACGCCAGCAGGCCAGACGGTCCAGCTCTGTTCATTCTGACTAATGCCGCTAAGCTGCTGTTCTCTCTGAGGAGCTTTCAAAATGGAACCTCTACACAGCCGAAGCATCTGTTTCCTGAAACATCCACCTTGATCCTTGCGCAGCATGTTCTCTGGGCTCCTGTGAGAGTACCTGCCAGCACGCTGTACTGAGCTTTCATTTCCTGTCTTGGCAGATTCATGTCTGTGTCAGCGCAAACCTAAGTTGTTAAAACACATTAAAGAGCGGTTTAGATTAGAGTGCAGCAAAGATGGAAGAATTGCACTTTGTCACATTGAGGTCAAATGTCAATGTTTTGCAAACCCTCCTAGAAAAAAACACAATTTGTATTTAAACAGATGTTTTAGTAAACATTTGTCCAAGTGGTTTACAGAAAAGATCCCGTATAACATAACTACAGGGAATTTGATTGGGGAAGTTGTTGAGCAATCAAAACGAATAATTTTTGCTCTGCCCATGCTAATTGCAATATTGGTTATCTGTTTCACCACACAATCTGTTCAAAAGCCTATTATATTTCTTTTTTTACGTTTTTGTAATTAGAATTGTTCAATTACAGGCCTGTGTAAAGTATAACACAATAAGTTTCAGCCTTTTTGTGATATTCAGTATGTATCTCAGTAGATTTATATTTGGTCTGAAATAACTATTTTAATCGTTGAAACCATTGTTTCAACTAGCGATGTAATGATTACCGGTTTGACGACAAATCATTTTCACCAAAATTCACCACGGTTAGTATTACCGTTTCATATTTGAATTATCATTAAAACCGTATTCGATTACCACGATTTGAACAACTTGCGATAAATAAATATTGTCCAGTATAAAGCAGTTTTAAGTAACAGTCTTACGTGCGCACAGGAGCAGAGTAGTTTCGTTTTGAGTGAAAATAGAGCGGAATTGCTGGGAGATTTTTAAAGAGTGCTGAGGGAATTATACAAATTAATATATGAATTAATTAATTATATGACTGTTCCTCTGAAGGTTCTCTGACTGTCTTCAGAAATGATTCGATGGCATTTTGTTTTAATCTTCTCTCCAAGCAGGGCCGGCACGTGCATATAGGCGAACTAGGCAGTCTCCTAGGGCGGCAGCACAGTCAGAGCGGCAAAAAGGACAGATATTTTTTGTTTATCATTTGGGCATTCGTTATCACCCCTTAGTTATTCTAAATCTAAATTAACTTTGCTTAAGTAATGCCACTACCACGCCGCCCCCCAACTGAGCGGCATCAATAGGCTACTCTACATGCAAAACATCCTAATGCACATTCATAAATGTCATCAAAACGAATAAAACTATCTAGACATGAATGCCTTTTGCTGCTGGTGATGTCTGATGAGTTTTAAAGCCAGACACGCGCTTCTGAAAGGTAAGATTAAAGCCTAATGTATGTGTGAGAGAGAAAGCGCGGGGGAGAAAACACAAGGTTCAAGGTTTTTTTTTTATTTGTCACAGGTCAGGTCCGCTCAATGGACAGTGCAAATGCAAAACACAAGAGTTTATACTGTATATATAAATATAGGTTAAAAATAAAAATAATATGTGCAAAAACATTTTTTTAGTGAATTGTTGGGCTTCTGGAAAGTATGTTCATTTACTGTATATGTACTCAATACTTGGTAGGGGCTCCTTTTGCTTTAATTACTGCCTCAATTCGGCGTGGCATGGAGGTGATCAGTTTGTGGCACTGCTGAGGTGGTATGGAAGCCCAGATTTCTGTGACAGTGGCCTTCAGCTCATCTGCATTTTTTGGTCTTTTGTTTCTCATTTTTCTCTTGATAATACCCCATAGATTCTCTATGGGGTTCAGGTCTGGTGAGTTTGCTGGCCAGTCAAGCACACCAACACCATCGTCATTTAACCAACTTTTGGTGCTTTTGGCAGTGTGGGCAGGTACCAAATCCTGCTGGAAAATGAAATCAGCATCTTTAAAAAGCTGGTCAGCAGAAGGAAGCATGAAGTGCTCCAAAATTTCTTGGTAAACGGGTGCAGTGATGTTTGTTTTAAAAAAACATGGACCAACACCAGTAGATGACATTGCACCCCAAATCATCACAGACTGTGGAAACTTAAGCACTGCAACTTGGGCTATGAGCTTCTCCACCCTTCCTCCAGACTCTAGGACCTTGGTTTCCAAATGAAATACAAAACTTGCTCTCATCTGAAAAGAGGACTTTGGACCACTGGGCAACAGTCCAGTTCTTCTTCTCCTTAGCCCAGGTAAGACGCCTCTGACGACAACTGTAGCCAAATTCCTTGACACGTCTGTGTGTGGTGGCTCTTGATGCCTTGACCCCAGCCTCAGTCCATTCCTTGTGAAGTTCACCCAAATTCTTGAATCGATTTTGCTTGACAATCCTCATAAGGCTGCAGTTCTCTGGGTTGGTTGTGCATCTTTTTCTTCCACACTTTTTCCTTCCACTCAACTTTCTGTTAACATGCTTGGTTCCATGCAATTTGAGAAGCACTGCCGCCTACAGGTGAACTTCAGAACAGCTGCGTATGAAATACTGAATTGTGCAAAATTATGATATCGTACCATTTGAAATATAATAGATACCGGCAATTTTACAGTACCGGTATACCGCACATCCCTACTAGAAACTTCCAAGCAGGTGTGGTTTGGAGCTGGTTGGAGCAAAACTCTGCAGAGCTGCGGCCCTCCAGGAATTGAGTTTGAGACCACTGATCTAGAGAGTCCAGAGATTATTACTGCAGTGGTTTGATCAAGATTCAGCGAAGAACCAGAGACTAGTTAAAAAAAGGAGGTTTTTAACATATTTGTGAATAATTAATGAACGATTTGATTGACAGCAATGGTTATTGAGGCAAAGTTGTGCATAATTAGGAGATCTATCAAATTATATGCATATTGTGTGGATGCGTGAAGCACCACGTGATTACAGAGCCATAAAACTCGTTAGCATTAACTAGTGGCTGATTTCTTTCAAAATTCTTACAGACCTTTAGGGCCATGAGTCGAACATGCCCACCTCTGATCGACCTCTGTTAACCTTGTCAAATAGGTGCTTAATATTTTTTGGCCAATGGCGGCCATGTTTTTTGAGATACGCAAATCGCCTCATAAATATTTGTGCCTTTTCGGACAAAGACACTGCATGTCAAATTTCAAGTTGATTGGAAACATGCAAAAAAAAATTGGACCAAAGATTGAGCTCATACGCTTGTGTACCAAGTTTGGTGAAGATATCTAATTTCGTTCACGAGTTAAAGCCTTTTTTGTAAAATTGGCCCTCGACTTTCAAACATTTTGGGGCCCCAGTGCAACAGTGAGTCGAAATGTCAACTTTTTTTTGTTAATTATTGATATTTACTTTCCAGAGAACATTTCTGCAGTGGTTAAGTTCCGATCGGGCGAAAAACCTAGGACAAGTTCGAAAAAGTAGGTTTTGGATATCACTCAATTTTTAGGGGTGTAACGATTCATTGATATGAATCGATTTATTGATACAATGTATGACGATACGATGCATCGGTGCCACGGGTAAAATATCGATATCTGTAGTATAAAAAGGCACCTTTATTTTGGGACTGTCCACATTTTCATATAATGTCCGTCTATGTATTACCACCAACGCGTGCATTCTCGTTCAATCTCACGTACCAGGACTCGATATAAGCACTGCCCGAAGGCACAACAAGGCGAGCATATAAGACGCTCGGGATTGTTGGAGTAACAGTTTGTTTGCACACACATCTGAAGCGCGCGCACACAGACAGCCGCGTCAACTCTGCGCGAATACTGAATTGAGCTCTCCTCCGCTTTTTTGAGCATGGATGAATAAATTCAGACAAAACTACATCAAAATGCATGTTTTGGCTAATAATCCTTGTAAACAGTAGGTTAAGAAAAGCATGTGTATCAGTATATTAAATCTGTGCTTTCGTACTTAAAATGAAAGAAAACTAATAATAAATCTAATGCTGTCAAAGAAAAATACAAGTGCTCACTGCTCCGAACTAAATAACCTTTGTAACATCAAAAAGTATTCATTTACAGGCTATTTAATTTATACAGTGAAGACTATGCAGTTATTTTACATTTGATTATAACATTTCTTTAGCGTACCTGAAAATTAATTTTATACTGAGCTGAAAAACCTGAAAAGCACTGTTTATTGAACTTGTGTCTTTCTTCTATTGTATTTATTTTCTGCTATTGCTTGTAATTTGGTTATCTGTAGAAAAGATGTTTAGCACTGAGCCCATAGTAGCATTTTTTGATATTTATGTTCATGTTATATATTTTGGTTGCATTTGTGAGTTAATAAAAATGTAGATGGTTGTTTAAAATAGGTATATAATATGATAATATCGATATATCGATCGATATACTACTGAATCGAATCATATCGTATAATTTTTTGAGGTATAGGCAAATATCGTATCGCTCGCTGGTTATGAGAATCGATATTGAATCGTGACAAACCATCCAATTTACACCCCTATTGTGTATAGAGGACGCTGTTCAGCCGCGCGCTGCAAACGCTACCGGTGTGAAAGCGCAATGGGCGTGCGCTACTCCTGCTCTGCATACGCACCACTTCTGCGCCGCTCACGTTTGCAGTGTGAAACGGGCGTTACGGTTTGGGCTGCACGATCAGTTTTAGCGCGGAATAATAATAATAAAAATAATCCTAACAGATAAAATAGGGTTTCAGCACTACGTGCTTGAGCCCCTAGTTATGTTGTCTAATTATATGCTGGAAAGCCCTTTTTAATGCTTATTTTTAATACAGTGAAATTTATTTTATTATTGTTTTGTTGTTTTGCATTTTAAACAGGTCTTGAAGTTGTGTTGAGGTTTTCCCCTGGAGGCATAAGGTGATTTAATATATATATTTTTTCCATCAGTCACTGATACTTGGTTTTTATTCATCCCTTATCCCTCATGCAGATGCATGAGAGGTGTTTTATAAAATTAAATGTGAAATCAAATCCCTGGAAGGTTGACACACTTGTCCCATTTTTTCTTTAACCGGAGGGGACAGAACTGCTGCACAGCTACAAATCCATAACTGTATCTGCTTTAACTGTAACTGCTAATCTTTATTCAAAACATGACTGGGAGGGCGAAGCCTATTTCCCAGCATATAGAATTTCACGGCTCACAAAAAATTATTAGGTTTCTAGTGTGTATCAAAAGCAGTTTAACTGGGTCATGTAATCACCGGGCAGGCGCCATCCACTGTGGAGTCATAAGAAGCCTTGGAGATGAGAGCAAAACCACCATAATTGCAATCTTAGATTAGAAAATCCTTTAAAATGTTTAAGGGTCCCATGAAATTTGCACTTCTTAAATCTACTGGCAAACTGGACGTCATTGAACAAAGGTGATATGGATATTTGCTTGGAACAAATATGACCTTGGAGTGAATATTGTTGATCTTGAATTTGTATTGTGCATTATTATAGATCGGATAATAATCTAGAGCCTGTACACCTCCGGGAAGATTGTCAGTCGTTTCTGTTTGGCCTGGAAACCAATAAATTGTTATTCATCCTCTCAGGGGAGCAAGACAGGAAGTCATTTTTGCAGTATGATGTGTCTGAAGGAAAACACAATTTATTTTTTTATTTGCATGGCTGAGATCATTCAAGTTGCGAAAACAAATTTCAAGTTACAATATTATATTTAGTTTATTTGTTATTTATAAGTTTACACAGTATTTTCTTGACATAGACCTTTAAATGCAAAAGGTTTTAATGTAGCAATCATACAGTCTTTAATGTGAAGAGGTAGCAGAATGCGGTCAAATATTGTCAGAATTCCTGTACATATTTGCCCCGCCACAGGTTTGGGATCGGGTATTTATGGCCCTGGTCAGTTTCAGGGGCTGGCATCTATCTGGCCTTGCAGTAACTGGCTGTCCGGTCCTTTATGAGGTGGAAGGCCAGGTTACAGCAGAGAAGGGGGCCAAGAAGTCATATGTAAGCTTGCACATGAAAGCTTTAGCTATGACCTGCATAAAATTACTGCTATTTATATTTGATGCATAACCTTGGTTTGATCTTTTTGGTGCACTTTAAAGTATTTTTTTCATTGAAAGTCCCATTAGAACTTTTACGTTTTGCATAAGGTCTGGTGGAGTGCTTCCACTGTTGTTGCCCCTGCAGCTACAGCAAGGAGACCCTTCGTATCCTTACATGGGGCACTAGCCCAGGAATGTGGCGCTGGCCTGTGTATGTCAGACAGCCGTTTGTTTTGGAATCTGAGAGCGTATTAATCTGGCTTCTGCCAGTGCACTTGCTTCCCTGCCCAACATGCTTTCCCGAGCACTTTTGACTATGAGAGCGCGAGTTCGGACAAACGACTGCCAGTGTAGACCAAAGATGCTCAGCCTGCTGAGAACTTCAGTTCCCCTGTTTACATTTACCTCTCTGGATCCAAGATTCATTGTTGATAAATGGGCTCTTTCTCAGCAGCAGCTGTCTCCATTTCTTTTCGTTTAAAAAAAAAAGCTTTATTTTTTGGATTCTGCATCAAGACAGACCTTGAAATATTGCCTGTAGGACTTTATATTTCACCATAGAGGCTTTCTTTGTATGAAATGAAGAGCCTGGAATTGAATCCGTGGAGAGGTTCTTTGTGAGCTTTCTTTTTGATTAATACAGTCACCTCTGGTGCACAGAGCTGTGGTGGTTATATGTTGGAGGTCTACGGTTGATTCTTCATTGTGTGCTGTTAGACTGATGATTAGAGCTCAATGAACACTTCACTAAAACATCTAGACGTTTATGTAGCTCCTATCCCTTGATCAGTCAAAGTCAGCTTCAAAGCATTTCTTAACCCTCCCCGTGGAGAAAAAGGAAAGGCCTCATGTTTTTTTTTTTGCTTAAAGCATAATTGTTACTAAATTGCCACCATTCAGAAATTTAGGGTCAGTATGATATTTATTTATTTATCTTTAAAGAAATTAATACTTTTATTCAGTAAGGAAGTAATGACTGCTGAAAATTCAGCTTTGCCATCACATGAATAAATAACATTTTAAAACATATTAAGTCAACCGTTATTTTAAATTGTATTTATATTTCACAATATTACAGTTATTTTATGTTTTTTAATAAAATAAGTGCAACCTTTGTGAGCATAAGAGTTTCAAAAGTTAGATTTTTTTTTAATCTCTTTGGCTCTCAAAGGTAAAATGATTTCAACAGCGTGTGTCATGACATATTTCTAATATAATAACACGTTAATGCAAATAAATTTTAACTGCACTGATTTTATTAGCGCGCGATTAACGCAGCGCATACGTCAAGAGTGACCTTTTAAACATTATTACGTATTACGTGAAGTCTGGGACGCGCATCGCAGAACAGGCCAGCATTTGTGTTTATAAAGCATATACATTTTTTTTTTTTTTTTTTTTTTAATGACCGATCGTTTCCCTTGATAAGACCCTTAATCATCGTCTGGTATCGTTTATAGCTCTTTGAAGCTGCACTGAAATTGTAATTTTGACCTTCAACCGTTTGGAGTCCATTGAAGTACACTATATGGATACAATTCCTGGAATGTTTTCATCAAAACCCTTATTTTCTTTAGTCAAAAAGAAAGCAATACATAAACATCTTGGATGACATGGGGGTGAGTAAATTATAAGGACATTCGAATTTGAAAGTTAACTAATCCTTTAAGAATAGCAAATTCTGTTAACATGCTTTGGGGGACAGGACAGCCAGACCAAATAAAGCTCTGCAACATTTGTCCTTCTCTCCATTTCTCCTGCCTGCTTTAACAATGACATGGATTTAAAGCATATGTCAGACAGTGGGAGCCTTTCTTGCCTTTCAGAGGTTGCTAGGCATAGATGTGCAGCTTGACAGGCTTTTAGGATGTAACCTGAAGGCAGCAGATTGTCCTTAGCAGCAGTAATCTCTTGCTCCCCTACGTCCCCATTCCCCCCTCCATCACTCTTTTTTTATTTTGTTTATCGTCACTGTCCTCTCGCTCGTCCCTG
The DNA here is from genome assembly GCA_027422405.1 of Ptychobarbus kaznakovi. Classification (NCBI taxonomy): domain Eukaryota; kingdom Metazoa; phylum Chordata; class Actinopteri; order Cypriniformes; family Cyprinidae; genus Ptychobarbus; species Ptychobarbus kaznakovi. The sequence goes on from CM049802.1 coordinate 9,247,627, forward strand.
CCTGGTTTCTCCGTCTCTCTTTCACACCCAGCCTCACTATGGAAACAGAGCAGCCTCCTGCTGTTTGCCTGTTCATTAAAGACTGACAAAAGTAAACGATGTGACTGTTTCATAACGGGGGCCACAAACTGCTGGCCTCTTCATTACGGCTGATTCCCTGCTTGACTAGGCCACTCTCCAGTGCTCGTTACTGTCCCTCTATCACTGTCCTCGCTGATGAAATTATTTGCTCTCGGTACATGACAACATTTCCCCAGCAGGATGAAGTCACAGACGAGAAATGTGTGTCAGGTAGGGATGTGCAAATATACATATTATGGACAAATGGCTAGTCGTCTAATTAGTCTTAAGGGACGTCATGTGTATTCAGGCCAGTTCGTATGGCCCCAATCATTCTTGCTTTCTGTTTTTTCTTAACACAAAGCAGTCATGGTAGAATGCTCAAAACAACAAAATGCATGTATTTTAAGTGTGTGTGTGTATACACTATATATGTTTATATAGAACGCAGATGGAATAGTGGAATCCAAAACTATATTTTAGTTTTAAAAACTAGACTTTGGAGTGAACAGGGCACGTGCATGCAATTATTTCATCGTTTGAAATGCACTTGGCAAAGGGAGCAATCTAATTTCCTCAATCTTCAGTAGGTACCCGTGAAAGGCAGTACGGTGTGCGTCAGCAGATGTCGCTCTTCTAATGTAATTTGTCTTTTTATAGTTGTTAGCATAACTGTTGCAAATTAACATACATTTTATATTTTAAAACGTTTTTAAAGTTTTTTTTGTGCTATATAATATATAAAAAACTAATATGTATACAACCTTTTAAAATATAAAATGGAATTTTTTTTAATGCAAATCTGCTGACACACACCATGCTGCATTGTCACGGGAACATCCCAGCTGAAGATTATAAGGAAATTTGATCGCTCCCTTTGCCAAGTGCATTTCAAACGATGAAATAATTGTGCCCTGTTCACTCCAAACCGTGAACCGCACGGGTCGGTACGCATGTGCATGTGCCACCCCTAATATATTTATAGATTTATTATAATTTTTTATAAAATCAGTTATTTAGAGATGTTTCTGATTTATCAATTTAATGAAACCATTAAAATGGAATCCAGAAAATAAGAACAAAAAATTTGAGGGCGAAAAAAGGATTTCATAGGGCCATAATTTAACTTGTAATAACTTGCTGTTAAATTGTGTTTCGTGGTTTCAATTAAATAGACATGCTTTTTAAATAAATATAATTTAATTTAACCATTAAAAAAGTCTAGAAAAATTTAAATGGGAAAAAAATGGAACCCAGAAAAATGTGTATATACTATGATAAAATGTATAATAACCATAATAATAATAATTATGATATACTAGTGTGTATATATACACACAGTAAAAACGATGTTTATGTTCTTATTTATATTTTATTTACTTTATGTATTTAAATACATGCACAGATATTGAATTTTAAATAATAATATTTAAACAATATATAAAATCTTTCACAAATTTTAAAGACAAACATAATAAACAAAATAAATGTATTGCTGTTTTTGTAGTGTTTTGATTTGTGGTTTTCTAAGGTGTTGTTTACTGGTTACTAGGGTGACCTGGTTTGTTTCTAGGTGGTTGTTTACTTGTCTATGTCAAGAGTCCACCTCCAATTTTCGGATATCGTTGTCCTTAAATATGGCTTGGGTCACTTCTAAGTAAAAGCTACTTTTTTTTTTGCCTGGTTTTATGGTCCACCATTAGTCAAATCACTTGCAAAAATAATAGCAAGCTTCTCATCAAACCACATGATTTTAGGTATCATTCATGTGCTTGGAAATAATGGTGTGGGATGAGTTGTGTGCCAAAGTTTAATATCCCCAACTTGAAGTGCTTGTCTAAGCAATCATCACTAATTGTTTGTTGCACATTTTAATTTTCCATGATGATCACAGAATGTAAATACACAACTCAAGCACAAAAAGAATCGTATCGATCTGGTGAAATTTGTTTGATATTTTTTCAAACTAAACTCTAATCGTTCAAAAGCATTCAAGTAAAAAGCATTCCTTCAAAAGGTTTTGAAAGCATCTTAAGAGCTCTATGGGCTGTTTATTGTCCGTAGCCAGACATAAAGACACATTAGACACCTCCTTGCAGAACTTTGACTAGAATCCCATTGACAAAAATAATTGACTCAAGATATCGAGCACTGCTGATGCGCCCGTGTGTGTGGCCCAGATAATTGTGTTCTTTGTACTTTGTATTTCAATCAGTTGAGAGAGAATTTGACCAAATCAACAGCAGTGTCGTGTGGGCCGGCCAAGTGAATTGTCTACCAAGAGAATAGCAATGCTGGGTTAGAAAGGTTAAGATAAAGTTTCTTTGAACTAATTCCTCCTTTGATCAGGACTTTGGCTTGAATGCTTTTCTGTGGGAAGTCACTGCTGCTTTTGAATGAGCTGGTTATTGTTCTGTTTTATCAGTGTGTCCATTCAACATCCTCTGTACAGCTCTACCTCTTTGTGAGAGACAGTCTAGGCTTCTTTTTTTAAGATACTAGGTCTCACAAACATGAATACACATCATTGTTTTATATATATTCATTAACAACAAATTTCCCCAAAAATATTTTTGGTAGGAAAACAGTTTTCTCAGTCTGTCTTTGTCTTTTTGTTCTGTGAGGAAAAAATGTTTTATTCAGTATACATGTTATTTCACTTTGACTGAGAACAGGGACAGCTCTTAGAACAAAGATACCAATATGTGTGCCACAGACTCTCTGTGCCTTATTCCTGGGCCCTGTAGTGTGATTTATGGTGATCACATTATGGGCCCTTTTCTAGGCCGCATCAGTATGTTGAGATGGTCACAGGCAGGGTTGGACTGAGACTCAATGCTGGTTGCCATGGTACTGGTAAACCAATCCACAAAAAACCATAACACAAAGGAACATGATTAGCACTACCACAGAAACCTCTACAGATAGTTAACACGCATTCATTCAGATTATATTGTCACTTGATAGTGTATCCCAATCTGTGCCTCACTGGAACACTGATTCAAACTTGGCATATATATTTAAATATAGTATTATGTTGTTGTTATTCTTATAAGGGGTGTAACTATACACATTCTTATTGAACCGTTCGGTACGAGGCTTTCGATTCGTTGCTCTAATCCTATTTCATTTGGAAAATAAAAGAGCTTAAAGTGTGTGAAATATGTGTTCAGTGCCACTGCGCTCAACTAGGCAGCCCAAACGACGTAACAGGCAACGTGCTGTCTGCCCAGTGGTGTAGCGGACGGGGACGCGGTAACCTCCCCTTGCTGGGTTGCATCAAAAGACGATGATCTTGCATCAACGATGGCCAGAGATATAGTCAAAAACATAAATTATTGGCAATATTAATAGGATTTGGCTTTTCCATTTAATGTAGGCCTGTTACATTCTTATTTTTATTTGGCCTATTATTATTATTATGAAGTTGCTTATTTTAATAAAATTACAATTACAATACATTTTCCCCACAAATATACCGCATTACTGACGCACTGCGAGGATAACAAAATATTAGGCTATTTACTCCTCAATTAAATTTTTAAAGGTGCTTTTAAAACAGCTATATTATAGGATACAATGAATTATAGGACTATAATTAAAATATGAACACTGCAGTCATCAATAAAAATCAATGATGTAAAAAGCTTTATTTCAAGCACCGACTTTCAAAAGCAACCTGTTTAACACGAAATATGCATCTTCTCTTTTTTTTTTTTTTTTACTATGGACGGGCCACAAGAGAAATATTAAGGCAATAAATTAAAACCGTTAGCTATATAGCCTACCGTTATCAGCATATGTTTGAAGTAAGATTCGTCTCTGAAAGAATATTCGTCAGTCATTCCTGTCATTCCGTTTTTCACCTGGTGAATTGACTGAGATTAAGACGTTCACCGGCATAACTCTTGCGCAAAGTTTGTGCATTGCTTGTGTGATATCCATTGACTCGCCTTTATGGTTTAAAACCAGAAATATTTCCAACATTGCAGGTAATATATTTTTATTTTATTTTTTTCACAATTATTTTATCGTTTTTATGTTTCTTAACTTAGCAAGTTAATTAGCAACTTAAAGTAACGAATCTTCAGGTATTTTAAATTTTATTTATAATCACAATTATTTTCATATTAATGTTTCACTTCAGGTTTAGGGGGTTTGTGGCATCAAAAATGATACTATGATCTGGCATACTTGGGACTATATCTCTCTATAACTGTGTAGCAGACACCTGAATATGATCTTTAAAATGTATAAACCGTGCTTCATTACACCGCGTATCTAGAAATATAGCCGATTACAGAATTCTACTCCACCATTTGATGAATAACTACTGCCAGAATTGCTAGAATATGCTCACAAATGCCACTCTTAATAAAATCCTGTTCAATAGTGCAGCGTTAATCGCACTAAGCAAATTAGTGAGTTTTGTAAATGGGGAACAATGTATAATAAAATATAAAACCTAATTAACATAGAAATGTTCGTTTCGAAAAGAATGACAATTACATAATTTAAATAATTGCTTTTGCACGAACTGTTAATTTTTCTTGCACTTAAATACTCCCAAAACTATTTGGTACATTTGCTCCTTTGTAGGTGATGCAGCTGGGCTCCTGAGAATGAACCTGTTGTTGGAAAGTTTCTGCAGTGCTTTAAAATGTCATAATGTGGCTCTACAGAAACAGTCTGCAGAATGCAGTTCATTCTGAATGCTCGGTCGTGGAGCACATTTTACTTGTAGCTGTTGGGCTTGTGTCTGCGCCGAGTCTTTGATGAGAAGGTTAGGCTGTGTATAATACGTGTTAAGGCAGAAAATATTGACTTTCAGATTTCAGCAGTAAGCAGGGGAGACAGGGAATACTCATTCATCGTGTGGCAAGATGGGCAGTTTACTAGTTTCAAACACATTACTGAAAAAAATCGATTTCATAGCCTCTGGTCCTTTGAGTCGAAGGGTTTGAGCAATAAGACACTGAAAACACTCCTTTCTGTCTTAATCTCCATTCTATGACTTTCTTTAAACTTTTACCTCTGCAGATAGCAGTCTCTGCGGCCAAATCCACCTCCTCGACCGATGATTTATACCTGGAGGAGGCTGGGTCAGGAGGTTACCCCGAAGATGATGACGACTTCACTTCTGGATCAGGATCAGGTAAGAAGTGCCTCATCCATTCAAGGTACACAATCTGATCCCTTCATGTTGGATATTGCAGTTGAAGCACAGATGTGTTTGTCTTTCAGGAACTGGAGAAGTTATTGAGGAAACTGTCACAGTAAAAACATTGTTCATCATGCCTAAAGCAGAGCCCACACAGGACTCCACCAAAGACTTCACACCGAAAGTGGAGACATCTACTTATCTTGATGTCCCAGAAGACAAAAAGAAACGACTCAGGATAGAGGTGGGTACCAGCTGTAAGGTGCTATTATCATCCGTCTCAGGTGATCTGATCACAAGTGGTAGTAATCGGGGCATAGAAGGTCCTATGTATCTGATCACCCGAAACCGAAACCAGGTGTAAATGGGGTCACAGGTGGATCTATGAGTGGCAATGATACTAATGTGCTGTCATGCAGCCAACAAAGAGCCCACTGCTGTCATAAAATCATCCATCACTCCAAATTGAGTGTAACGCACCCTCTTCTTCACTCTCTTTAGGACCCAGTTCCTGCCACAGAAGACTCGCTTAGAAACCCTGTCACTAGCACCACCAGCCTCCCTCAATCACCCCTGGATGTCCAGTCAGAAAATCTCTTCCAGAGGACAGAGGTTTTGGCAGGTCTGTAAATAAGAATTTATAAATAGGTACTATCAAGACACTGAGTATTTTTAGGAGATGCCATAATTTGTCTGAACAAAAAATTTAACTATATTAAACATTTCGATAGCAATATATTTTAAAATATAATAATTTGTTTTGATGGCAGAGATGAACTTTTAGCAGCCATTTTCCAGTCTTCAGTGTCACATGATCCTTAAGAAATAATTTGTATGTGACTATAGACTACAAAACCAGTCATACGGGTACATTTTTCAAAATTGAAATGCATACATCATCTGAAGGCTGAATAAATAAGCTTTCCATTGATGTATGGTTTGTTAGGACAATATTTGGCCGAGATACAACTATTTGAAAATCTGGAATGTGAGGGTGCAAAAAAACTCACAATATTGAGAAAATCTCCTTTAAAGTTGTCCAAATTAAGTTCTTAGCAATGCATATTACTGATAAAAATTCAGTTTATATAATTTATGGTAGCAAATTGACTAAATATATTAATGGAACATGATCTTTACTTAATATCGTAATGATTTTTGGCGTAAAAGAAAAATCGATAATTTTGACCCATGCAATGTATTGTTGGCTATTGCTACAAATATACCCGTGCTACTTATGACTGTTTTTGTGGTCCAGGGTCACATATGTTGAATTTATGCTCAAACAACATTTATTATTATTATTATCAATGTTGAAATCAGCTGTGTTGCTTTAATATATTTACAGAAACCACAATACATTCTTTGATGAACTGAATGTTTAACATTATTTTATTTTATTTTGTAACAATGTAAAAGTGTCAATTTAATGCATCCTTGCTGAATACAAAAATAAAATAACATAAAATAGTACTAGTAATAATAATAATAATCTTACAGACCCCAAGGTTTTGAATGGTAGTCTACATAAATGTTTTTATAATAATTTGCTACTAAATTAGAATGAAATTCTTGCTTACAATTAATTCCTGCTTATAATTGATGGTGCTGCGGTGTGCACTTTCATAAACTTGAATTGAAGCCCTCACTGGGAGTTTCAAGAGTTTACTACACATTTCAGCCAGAACGTCCACTTTATCTTTTGTCTTATGAGAGATGCACAAAAAAGAGCATGTTACCATACATCTCAGTCAAAATAACAGATCAATTTCTCAAAGGTCAAATTCTTAAGTTAAGCACACTCCGCTTTAATATCCTGTCAAATAAAGACAGAATCACAATGATAAGAAATAATGTCTTCCTGTCTTCCTCAACACTTCCTCTCGCTCAATCTCTTGACCCTCCGGCAGTGTTGAGGGGTTCCTTATTTAATTATTTGATTACTGGACATAATCTGAGTCTACTTTGTATGAGCCACAGACTCCCAGATGGCACTTTAGTCACGTAGTCGGACAGGAATAAGATTTCACATATATCGTGAGAAAGGAGCTACTCAACTATGTCTGCTTAACTTAATTGAAACAAACTGACTCATTTGGCCTTCTTAAATCCTCTGTTCCAGCTGTCATTGCGGGTGGAGTTATCGGCTTCCTCTTTGCCATCTTCCTCATCCTCCTTTTGGTGTACCGCATGAGAAAGAAGGACGAAGGCAGCTACGACCTCGGGGAGAGGAAGCCGTCTGGAGCGGCTTATCAGAAAGCTCCCACCAAGGAGTTTTACGCATAGACTCACTCATGTACAACCGAGCTTCACCAACCAGAGTGATGGTCTAATATCAGTGACTACGACAAACTCGTTCTGCATAAAAAAAAAAATAGATCATGCGACATTATTGAGGGGAAAAAAAAGTAACATAAAGGAAAGCTTTTGCATAGAGTATTGTAATTAAGACCTTTTCTTTCCTCTTTTTTATGAAAAAAGCAAGCATTGCTTATTTTATTGCAAATCTCTCTGTATTTAAACATAATTATCTGCGTATTTGAAAAGGCTTAAAAGAAACACAATCTGTAAAGGTGAGGATAACCGCATCCGTCTTCTGTAAAAGGAGCTGTTTTTAGTCGCTGACTACTTTTTAACTGTAGCAGTATGTATTTGTAAAGAAAATTTTAAAGTGGAATAATTGAATATAATTGTTCTGTATCAGTTCTTACTTATTTTCATCTTTTGTTTTGTCCTAGCATGTCTGATGTTGATCATAAGCGTTTCATTAATTGTATAATTTTCTCGGATGATAAAAAATGCCTTTCTGTAGTTTTCAGAACTCTGTCTAATAACTCTTAACGAGTCAATGTAAATGTTTCCATCCAGGTTGCAATGTTCATTTTATTATTTCACAACATGCAGTTCAGCCTTTTTTTTTCTTTTCTTTTCTTTTTTTTGGTGTTGCTTGGAACTGAAAATGTCAAAAAAATGTTTTAGTTACATCTGCGCTTGAGTGTTTGCAGGTAAACAAAGACAACCAGTGCCATTTTTCATCCGTTCTCGTCTTGGCGACTCTAAAGCTTCTCACATGGTTGAAAAGAGGCTGATTTATCGAACTGATGAGCCCAGACCAGAGCCTGTCCTCTGTGATGAGAGCTTGAGGTAGCTCATACTGGGGATCTGACACGGCCTGCCCACCTCCAGACATACATTTCCTTTGATCAGAGCGTTCTGATGTTTCAAGGATGAAAAGCTTGCATTTATTCTCACGTCACACTGCAGTGATCTGTTTTATTAGTGCATGGAGAGAGTAGACCGGATTTTTTTTTATTACATTTACAGGCTTTGCTTTCCTACTGGGCTCAAACAAACTAGCAACTTGGAATCACGTTCAATGAAATAATTCATTTTTAAAGGTTCCACTAGTTTGGGATTGTTTGAAAAAGCCCAGTTTGAGTGCTGTTAATGTATCTCTCCAGTACTCATCAAAAACCATTATGGAGGCCAGTAATGTCCCATACAGATCAGTATGATCAAACTCATGCTCTCTAGATCCTCATAAAGGTTGTAAAGTTAATAAAGAGACCTTGACTCTGCCTTGTCATCAAGATTCTTTGGTGTGACTCCTCTGTGTATCTTGCTGCCTTGCCCTTTGCGCCTGTGTTTACCTTAACTCCCTCAACTGTGTACCAACTGACCAACACCCCAAAGTGACTGTACTGACCCTTACCTAATCTAAGCTGGAGCTGAACGAAGCAAGGTACTGAGAAAACATAGGCAAACCCAAAGACTCCATTTTTTTCCACATTGCTATGTATTCCTTTGGCCACATTTGAGTTTTCAGTGTTAGCTGTTAGTTTTGGTTTTAGTATTTTTCTTTTTTTTCTTTTTGTTTAAGTAGACATCTGACCTTTGCATCCAATTACTTATTCATGTATGGAAAAAATCTATATAGAATTATATATAAATGTATATTCACAAATGTTTTAAACCTTACCTTAAAAGTGCCTACTATTTGGAAATGTGCAAATGTCTGTCGTTTAGACGCGATGTGTACACCAGAATGGCTAGAGTGATCGGTATTGTGTTAGCACAGCAGACAGAAATGGTAACATTTTTTTATTTTTTTTAGTTGTAAAAAAATCAGACAGTATTGTACCTATAAGTTAAAACAACACTACTGAATAAACATTGTGGCCTAAATATTCTGGTCTTTTTTCCTTTTTGTATCTGTTTATACAGCCATCCATCCATTCATTCATCTATTTGTCATTTTGTTGTCTGTCCAGCCTTCGATCGATCGATGTATCGTTCGTTCACTCTATCTACCTATCGTTCATTTGATCTATCATTCTATCTATTCTATATTTTGTTCTGTCTTTATCTTTTGTATATTCTATCTATTGTTAGTTTATTCTATCTATAGTTTGTTCTATCGTTGGTTTGTTCATTCTGTCTATCATTTGTTCTATCTATCACTCTATCTAACTATCGTTCATCTGATCTATCGTTCGTTCTATCTGTCATTCTAGCTATTCTATATTTTGTTCTGTATTTCTATCTTTTGTGCATTCTATCTATTGTTAGTTTATTCTATCATTTGTTCATTTCTTCTGTCTGTTGTTCTATCGGTCATTCCATCTGACTGTCATTATGTTGTTCTATTTGTTTGTCTTTTGCCATTGCCATTTATCTTTGTCGTTCTATCACTCTATCAATCATTCTATTCATTTTATCTGTCTGTTTGTCCATCCTTCGATCTAATTAACTCGGTGTGTTGAAAGCAATCATGTATGAATTTAATCATATTAATAAATGTGTGTCCGGAATCTCTTGCAGGGACTGTAAAATGGGAACTGAAGGGATTTCTGCTGAGAGTGTTTACACATGGGCTCAGCAGTGCAGATTACCTCTGTATTTATTAATCTTTATTAGTTCTCCTCAGGGATTACTGTAACACTGCTTGATCTCAGTGCTTCTCTTATTTACTTCAGTGTCGTGGTCTGGTGGAATATAAATTACTGACACTAGAAATATAAATCTGAATATTACTCTATAAGTTCATGAGATTATTTGGATTCATATCAACCAAACTGCTATATATTTTTTTTTAGTGAGGGTATTGTAGTGCAAGAATAATCCTTGAGAGAGAAACTCTGAATTAAAAATGGAATAAGATTATTTGAAGCAAGGCTATGAGTTTTGCTCCTCTTGCTCATGTAAACATTGGTATGCTCCTTAACGCTCCATTCTCTTGTGTTTGCTCAATGATGTTGTTTTCCCATATGATCGAGGGGTCAAGCCTGGCCAAAGCCTTGGCAGATGTACACAGCTTACTCTCCAAACCGTGATATGTAGCATCTGCCTCTAGTCTAAACAAGTCTCATCAAAACATTTCAGCCTTCTTTCTCATCTATTCAGCTGTGCTGATTATGAGTCCTAAATGTATGGCTCCCTGATCAGTTCCCAGTGTTTGTGTGTGTCCATGTCACAATATCCCTTTAATTTATAAGGGCTTTCTCAATAGGAGCAGGGAGAAGGGAGGGAGAAAAGGGGAGTGCATATGGAGCACAAAAGTCCACTGGGGCTTCTCGTTGAGAAACAGGGCTGATTCAGTAAAGAGGCCAACCATGGATGCCAAACCATGCAGAAACTTCAAGGAGATGACATCCAAAGTAAACATACCTTCAGGCTTCATAAGAGCTTATGACCGAAGGGCAAAATAAAGTTTTATAATTCACGAGTCAAAAGCTGGTGTACCTCAAATATACAGCATCTTTTGATAGAGGATTTACATTCTGATGCACTAAATGTTGAGGCATTATTCTTTTATACACCATATATAAACAAAAATGCCCTTGAGTGTATATTTTAGAGACAGATGTGGTTTCTCAAGACACATTTCAGTGACATCTGTAGTAGGTTGTGTAGTAGTGGATGTGTAGAATGTGGCATTCAATTGGTTAGAGGATAATTTACTCTACTAAAAATACCAAATCAAATTGCATGATGATAGATGACCAGCTTTTTTTCATTCATTAACATGAGTGGAACTGTGAAGTAAACTGGCAAGAATGAAAACCAGCCAGTATCTGTCTGATGTGACCACCATTTGCCTCATGCAGTGCAACACATCTCCTTCGCATAGAGTTGATCAGGTTGTTGATTGTGGCCTGTGGAATGTTGGTCCACTCCTCTACAATGGCTGTGCAAAGTTGCTGGATATTGTCAGGAACTGGAACACACTGTCGTATACGCCAATCCCAAACATGCTCAATGGGTGACATGTCCGGTGAATATGCTGGCCATGCAAGAACTGGGATGTTTTCAGCTTCCAGGAATTGTGTACAGATCCTTGCAACATGGGGCCGTGCATTATCATGCTGCAACATGAGGTGATGGTCGTGGATGAATGGTACAACAATGGGCCTCAGGATCTCGTCACGGTATCTCTGTGCATTCAAAATGCCTTCAATAAAATGCATCCGTGTTCATTGTCCATAACATACGCCTGCCCATACCATAACCCCACCGCCACCATGGGCCACTAAATCCACAACGTTTACATCAGCAAACTGCTCACCCACACGACACCATACACGCTGTCTGCCATCTGCCCTGTACAGTGAACACCGGGATTCACGTGAAGAGAACCTCTCCAAAGTGCCAGAAGCCATCGAATGTGAGCATTTGCCCACTCAAGTCGGTTACGATGACGAACTGCAGTCAGATCGAGACCCCGATGAGGACGACGAGCATGCAGAAGAGCTTTCCTGAGACAGTTTCTGACAGTTTGTGGAAAAAATTATTTGGTTGCAAACCGATTGTTGCAGTAGCTGTTCGGGTCTGGCAACCTTCAACGCCTTGGAGGGAAAACTGGAGTGGGGATGGGTGGTGTGGTTACCATTTTCGGTTGTGAGGCCCGGTTGGATGTACGGCCATTCCTGAAAACTTTGGAGAGGCTTATGGTAGAGAATAATTCAATTCACGCGGAGCCACTGGTGAAATTCCTAATCAGCATACCAATTGATGCCCAAATACTTGCGAATCTGATAACATGGCATTGTGCTGTGTATAGCTAAAGCAATTTTATAGTGGCCTTTCAGTTATGTGGAGGCCTACAGGGCAAGCGCACCTGTAGCAATAATCATTTCATCGAATCTTGTTATGCCACACCTGTGAGGTGGGGATTATCTCGGCAAAGGATAAATGTCAAATAATAATAATAAATAAGTATTGTGAACAATATTTATGAAAATAGGCCTTTTGTGTATAATTGACACAAAACGTCCATTTTAGATCTTTGAGTTGCTCAGAAATATGGGGCTTAAATATTGTAGTGTTTATAATTTTGTTCCTGGACAATAACCAATAATTTAAAACCAGTCTTCTTATTTTTTATAAATATTTTTACTAATGATAATTTTATGGTTTTGATTCATGTACAATCATCATTATACTGCAAAAAACACTTTAGGCTTCCATTTTTATCACAGAATAAAGTTTTGAAGAAAATTGTATATGTGACCCTGGAGCACAAAAGCAGTCTTAAGTGTATTTGCAATAGCCAAAAATACATTGTGTGTGTCAAAATGATCGATTTATCTTTTACCGTAAATATATCAAATCTTCATTTTTGATTAGTAATATGCATTGCTAAGAACTGTATTTGGACAACTTTAATGCAAGCAATTTAGATTATTTTACACCCTCAGATTCCAGGTTTTCAAATAGTTGTATCTCCTGACAAACCACACATCAACGGAAAGTCACCTTTATTTATTCAGCTTTCAGACGAAGTATAAATCTAAATTTCGAAAAATTGACACTGAAGACTGGATTTGTGGTCAATTAATGCTGATTTAACACTCAATTACCACTGTATCATCATATTTATTACCTGGATTTTGATTCAAGATGCGGGTGGCGGCGGCGTGTGTGGTTGAGATGCACGACCCACTCTTGGATGCAATGCAGTTGTCTTTTTCTTCAGGGGCATTTTCACTTCGCAGCGTCTTGAATCATCTTGAAATAGAGATCATTTATAAAAATAAACTCGAGCATTCATGTTTTCATAAGACTCTGGCCAAACTCCAAAACGATTAAAGCTCCCAAAATTAAAACTGTGCGTGCATGTAACGTTATATAAATGAGTTGGATTAAGGGGGCCCCCTGAAATGGTGTCAAAAACTTCGGGGGCCCTACGCAGCTTGCGTATTCTGCAAAAGCCAAAACAACCTTATAGCTGCTGAGGATCGGCTCTGCATCAAAAAAAAGAGAAATCAATAACTTTATGCAGCTCGCGCGAGCCGCGGTTGCCGACCCCTGTATTTAGTTTAGAATTTCGTGTTTGATAACTTTATTCAATTTCTGTATATTTCTGCTGAGGGGCACAGGTAGCTAAATATAGCATTTATTATAATGGATTTATGTGAATATTGTTTAAAATTAACATATTAGAAGTAATTTTTAAGTCTACTAAATGTTAAAATTGATAGCTCTTAATTATAATGTAATGTTGAATGGCTATAGCCAATGGTTAAATATTAGGGGGGGAAATAAGTATTAATTGGTATCAGTCATACTGGCCTTCAGTCATAAAACAAAATGACATTAAACAAATATAAAAAAATATACTGTCTTTATTTGTACATTAATTTGAAGATTGAATGTGAAATTATATTTAAAAAACTTTAATGTTAGTGAAAGTGACATGATATACGGCCAAGTATGGTGACTCATACTTGGAATTCATGCTCTGCATTTAACCCATCCAAAGTGCACACACACAGCAGTGAACACACACACACAATTTATGCTGTGGTGCCAGGGAACAGTTGGGGGTTCGGAGCCTTGCTCAAGGGCACCTCAGTCGTGGTATCGAGGGTGGAGAGAGCGCTGTACATTCACTCCCCCAACCTACAATTCCTGCCGGCCCGAGATTCGAACCCACAACCTTTGGATTACGAGTCAGACTCTAACTATTAGGCTATGACTTCCCTCCCAATGTTAGGTGGATTAATCGCGATTAATTAAATTTACGATTAATTATATAATTTTTTTTTATCAATTGACAGCACTAATTTTAATATGTAATTTATTCCTGTGATGGCAAACTTGAATTCTTAGTAGATAAGGGGGATATTTCACAAAAAAAAAAAAAAATTCCGTCATTAATTACTCACCCTCATGTCATTCAAACCCATAAGACATTTGTTCATCTTCAGAAAACAAATTGAGATTTTTTTTATGAAATTCAAGAGCTTTCTGACCCAGACAGCAATGCAACTACCACATTCAAGGCCCAAGTACCATATTGTACAAAGTAATTTTTGTTTTCTCTGTGCACAAAATGTATTCTTGTAGCTTCATAAAATTAAGGTTGAACCACAGGACATGGTAGTTGCATTGCCGTCTATGCAGGGACAGAAAGCTCTCAGATTTTCTCAATAATATCTTTATCTGCATGTGTTCCCGAAGTCTTACAGGTTTGAAATGACATGAGGGTGAGTAATCAATGACAGAATTGTATTTATTTTTCAGTGAAATATTCCTTTAATATTTTGCTCCTTAACCAAGTTTAAGTGTTAAAATGTTTCATGAACAATGTAAAATAGACTCACTCATCGAGTGACTCAAAATCGAATTGAATCGGGAAATCTATCATACCCAACCCTATTCAGGTTCGTGGCATACTGTGTATCACTGTAACGTGGCATCTTCATCTGATTCTATCAATGTGCTAAAACACCACGTATGTTTTTATAACGGTTATAAATGCAATTACTTAAATGACATTCATTGTGTCTGACTCTGCCCCGAGCTGTCATCCGCTGAGAGTCCAGATGTACTGTTCGCGCTGTGAGTATTCTAGACTCTCAAACGCACATTGGTTCAGTCTGAAAGCCTTCGCGCTGGGATACTTCCACATAGTGTTCAGCTGTGGAAGGATCCACTCTCCCGGATTAAAGTTTTGACAGGTTGAGAGAAAAACACACTCCCCCGCAAAATGGCTTGATGCCAGAGTAATTGGTCCCTGTGGGTGGGAGGTGTGCTTGTGCTCGTTCTTGTCTGGTAGGGCATGGCGGATCGCGCGGAAGTTCGGCGTGGGGGGCACGCAAACGTTTCCAATGCCTTTTAATCAAGCAGCTGACATTTATTTTTGTAAGAGGTCATTCATTATCATGTTAAACCAAAGCTTATCTCGGTGGAGAACCAATGTCAGGACCTATCGGTCTTTGTCAGTCACGTGCGTTTATTATGTGTGACGTCACCGAGGCGCCATTTTGAAGGTATCGATTAAATCTTCATACTGGAGAAACAGATGCATTGAGCAGTGAACTATAATTTAAATAAAAGATTAAAATTAACTGATCCATACTACCTACAGAGCCGTACAATAAAGACAGATGTTCTGTTTTTGTTAAATCTTCAAATATTAAGTAATACTGTAGTTTCTACATTAAAAATAGATTTGCAAACAAGAAATTGATCAAATAGACAATCAAAACAACATTTATGAAAAGGCATTTACATACTTATATTTAATTACAGAGTTAATCTTAGCAATTTTTTTAGGAACCGAAATACATTACAATTATAATTTATATATTTTGATTCTTCTCCTCTCTTTGATGATTAACAGTGTGTAGGTGAATTCCCTTCCCTGGCTTAACTGATCCATACTACCTGACGCAAAACGTTGAATCCTCTCCACCCAGTGCCATCTCTCCGGCCTTCCGGCATCTCTGCCTCCAACCTCAGAACCCCCCCCCCCCCCCCCCCCCCCCGTTGGATATATGATTATCTTGTTTACAGTATAAAGCCTGGTGGGTTCAACTTGTTTTTTTCCTTACTTACTAAACACTGGTATACACTTATGTTCTGTACCTTTTCAAAAATTTTTGAAACATTAAAAATCTACAGTTTAATATTGCATTGTACAAACCCCCCAAAACAAATTTGCGTGTAGTGGAAATAAATTAACACATAATTTGATTTTTAAATAAAACAAAGCTGGTGTTTCTTATTCAGACACGCACCAAGTAATTACATCATGTGAGTTTCTACCACCCGCTCCTGGTTGTTTTAAACCTAAATATATGTGAATATAATGTTTACCCTGCACATCTAAAACATCTCTTACCTTTCTGAAAACATTATTCAAAATTGTCATGCAATTAATTGTTTTGTTCTTTTTTTCTATTGCGTGGTGAGGGTTTAGACGTTAACACAACAAGAATGTACCATTTTGAAGCAAATTAAATAGACAATTCTCCAGCTACAGAACACCATCGGTCTTGATACCCACAATGCACTTTGATTCTCGCGAGTGTGACATCACCTGACGAAGACCGATTGAAGGTACATGACTGAAGTAACTTGTAAGGAGGCCAATATTAAAAAAATAATGGGTATTATGGTAAAGACTTTTGTACAGATGGTTAAATGAAAAGTGGTTCAACTATTTATGAATTCCACTCAACCCTTGAGGGCTTTTTAAATTGGGTGTTAAAACGAGAGGTCAGGTATTTCAGCGAAACTTCAAACAACAAATACCTGGCTGGATTTAATGGCTCTTCTGTTGGAAGAAGGGCCGAATTTAAGTATTTTCTAATCTGCGGCACAGGTGCTACTCACTCTAAGATTATTACTAAACCCTGCATAATCCTCCACTCTCAAGTGAGGGGTTTAAACTTTGAAAGTGAAATTACTTGGTGAAAAAGATGAATCGTGTTCCAATCCCTGGCAACAAACTCAATTTATAGAAATGACAAGCTTCTCAGTTTGCCACTTAATCATTCCCGCTCTTGATTAAACACAGACTGGTAATGAATGCCAACATGGCACCTTGGTTCCTCTTGATAGGATTTGGAAAACCATTTCTTATGAACTCAGTCCCTCTGGAGTTTTGAGCCCCGTCTATGCAGCAACATGATAGTGTAGTTTAATTTTAATACTAAAAGCCTCGTTGAAAATTAAAGTTTGTTGTGATTAAGACCCTCTGATGGGTCCGTTTATGATGATTATGTTTTAATTAAAAGCAAAGCTCTAGAGCAAAAACAATACAAATGTATTGAGTGCTCTTGTGATGGTTACGCTGAAGTTTGAGTAGACAAATTTGGAACCACTGAACTCAAAGCCATTTGTGTTGATGACATATGGTACCAGATCTGTTGCAAATTGAGCCCTACACAGCATGCCAGTACACGAGCCGCTAATTTGGGGTCTAGGCGACGTTATGTTTAGCTCTGTTTTGATAACATTTATGGTGAAGGTGATCAATCCCCCTGCTCCTGGAGATTTACCTTCCTCTTCCTCACGTACAACACACCTGCCTGTAATTTTCAGATTGATTAGCTGCTTCAAGGTGTTCAGCATGAATTTTCAGGCTTTATGTTGGTCAAAAAACTGAGGATACATTGACAACGATGTACCAAAATGGAAAACCTTTTCCTTTTTTTTTTATTCAGTGACAACGTCAAAATGATCACTGTTCATATGAATCTGCAAAAACGACTAAAATGCTATTATACATGCCAGACCGGTAGTTGGCGATGTCACTGTTTAAAGAAACACTACTTGCATGTACACATACCTATAGACGGAACATGTAATATGCACCGGTTTCACAAATTTGTTTACATGCATATGATAATAGTTTCATTTTCAAAAATTGCACTTTGAAACCCATTTTCAAAAGACTGCATTTTTAGGCCTGCCAAATTAAATTGTTGTAAATAAATGGCCAAAACGCTGTTTTTGTCAAAAATGCGGTGCTGTGTAAACACCCCATAGAACTAATAAAAAAAATGGAGAAGGTTTCACATTTTATGTTTTATTAAAACCTCTTGTGAATCCAGCGTCCCGCCGGCGGGACACCTAGTGGTGTTAGGGGTTAAGTCGTCAATGCACAGCACTACATTGGTTTTTATACAACGCTGTTCTTTTGTCGGGAAACATGAGCGAGTACAAAGCATCATGCTATGCTCTCCGACGTGCAGTAAGAGCCGCTAAACTCCGATACAGGGAGATAATTGAGTCTCATTTTCAGCTCAATGACTCTCGGCACATGTGGCAGGGACTGAGGACCATCTGTTCCTTTGTAAATAAATCCTCTGCAGAGGTGAGAGCAGATCCGTTGCTGTCCGAAGAGTTAAACACCTTCTGCGGCCGCTTTGAATGCAATGGCGGCAGCGTGACTCTGCCGATCAGCGGGTCAGGAAGCAGCAGACAGAGCAGCGATGATTATGTTATCACTTTGTCGGAGGACGAGGTTCGGTGGGAACTAAAGTGAGTGAACATCAGGAAAGCAGCCAAACCTGACTTGATTACTGGCCATGTTCTGAGGTCCTGCGCTGATCAGCTTGCTGGTTTGTTTACATTCATCTTTAATTAATCCTTTGCTACCTCTGTGGTTCCCACCTCCTTTAAAAAATCTATCATCATCCCTGTGCCTAAGAACAATAAACCATCTTGCCTGAATGACTATCGTCCAGTTGCCCTCACATCAATAGTCATTAAGGTTTTTGAGCGGCTTGTAAAGAACCACATTTTCTCCTCCATCCCTGTTACTTTGGACCCTCTTCAGTTTCCCTATCGCCCAAATAGATCTACTGACGAAGCCATCTCTCACGTCTTGCACTCAAGATTCAAGATTTCACCTCACCGGCAGACCTCAAGTGGTGAAAGTAGGCCAGTTCACCTCAAACTCCATCACCCTGAACGTAAGAGCCCCACAGGGTTGTGTCCTGAGTCCCCTGCTCTACTTTCTCTACACACGACTGCGTGTCCTCTCACAGCTCCGCTCCACTTCTATTATCAAATTTGCTGATGATACTGTGGTTCTGGGCCTCATTTCCAACAATGATGAGACCACATACATGGATAAGGAAGAGAGACTTACATCATGGTGCCAGGACAACTGTCTCTCTCTGATCGTGAGCAGGAAGAGACAGCAGCGGCCCTACACTCCTCTTATGATCAGTGGGACCCCTGCTCTCCCCTCTCTGCAGGACATCTACCTCAAACGCTGCAAAAGCAGAGCTGCTAAAATCATCAAATACCCAAATAAGTACAGGTAACCGTCTCTTCATTTTACTGCCATCTGGAAAGCGCATCCGTATCGTGATGGCAAAAACTGAGTGACTTAGGAGGAGCTTCTTCCCCCAGGCCAATCAGGCTCCTAAACTCAAACTCAAACACGGTCTCATAACATCAACATGATTCCATCTAATAAGCAGTAAGATATTCACTATTCTCCATCATCCGTATTGCAGCTATGT
The DNA here is from genome assembly GCA_027422405.1 of Ptychobarbus kaznakovi. NCBI lineage: Eukaryota > Metazoa > Chordata > Actinopteri > Cypriniformes > Cyprinidae > Ptychobarbus > Ptychobarbus kaznakovi. The sequence goes on from CM049802.1 coordinate 9,267,115, forward strand.
TTATACCCCGTACAACCTGTTTGCACATCCCTGCTTATATTATTATAATTTATTAAGTATACAGTATACTGTCCTGCACATTTTATTGTATTGCACATTTTATTCTTTATTTTTTAAAGTTTTTAATAGTTTTTTACCTATATTTATATGGTATATTATCTTGTGTTGTGTTACATGTAATTGCCCTGTCCGTTAAGCGGACCTGACTTACATTTCACTGCTGATTATATTCTGTATAATTGAGTATGTGACGAATAAAACCTTGAATCCTTGAATCCCAACGGCTGTTTTGAGATCTCTTCACCGGTGTTCTATGGGATTCAGAGCTGGACTCATTGCTGGCCATTTCAGAACTCTCCAGCGCTTTTTGAACCATTTCTGAGTGTCTTTTGAAGTGTGTTTTGGGTCTTTGTCCTGCTGGAAGACCCATGACCTCTGGTGGAGACGCAGCTTTCTGACACTGGCCACTATGTTGCGCCCCAAAATTCTTTGGTAATCATCAGATTTCATGATATCACACAGTCAAGGCATCCATTACCAGAAGCAGCAAAGCAACCCCAAAACATATTTGAACCTCCATCATGTTTGTCTGTAGGGACTGTGTTCTTTTCTTTGAAGGCCTCATTTATTTTTCTGTAAATAGTGCCATGATGTCCTTTACCAAAAAGCTCTACTTTTGTCTCATATGTCCACAGTACGTTCTCCCAGAAGGATTGTGGTTTTGTCACATAAGTTTTGACAAACTCAAGTCTTACTTTGTTATGCCTTTGTGTCCGCAGTGGTGTCCTCCTGGGTCTCCTACTATAGTGTCCCTTTTCATTCAGATTGCGACGTATAGTGCAAGCTGACACTGTTGTACCCTGTGTCTGCAGATCAGCTTGAATTTGTTCGGAAGTTAATCAGGGTTCTTTATCAACCATTAGAACAATCCTTTGTTGTCATTTTTCATTCATTTTGCTCTTCCATCCACGTCCAGGGAGGTTAGCTACAGTGCTATGGGATGTAAACCTCTTGATGATATCGGGCACAGTGGACACAGGAACATTAAGATCTTTGGAGATGGACATGTAGCCTTGAGATTGTCCACGTTTTTGCCAAAAAAAATTTTTTTCTCTCAAATTCACAGACAACTCTTTACACTTCTTTCTTTTCTCCATGCTCAGTGTGACACACAACACACAGATTGAGTCCACTTTTCTCCATTTAAACTGGTTGCAAGTGTGATTTCTATATTGCCCACTCCTGTTACTTGCTACAGTTGTGTCTAAATACAAATTACAGGAGCATCACATGCTTGAAAAGCGATTATTTCTTACAATTTTGACAAGGTGACAATTTTTACATTTTGTCCAGTCCATTTTTTAGTTCTGTGTGAAATTTTATCAAGTTTGACTTTTCTTCTCTGTTTTTTTTTGTGTTGTTGCAGTGCAAACAAAAACAATAACATTTACATATTTAGCAGACACTTTTATCCAAAGTAACTTACATTCAGTTTATACATTTTAATTGTCAGCATGTGTGTTCCCTGGGAATTGAACCCACAACCTTTGTGCTGCTAACGCAATGCTCTACCACTGAGCCACAGAAACACTGTGAACCACACGAATACCAAAACATTTGCAATTGGAACAATTTTCTGAGAGAAGAGTTGCATTTTCTGACAGAATTGCAAGGGTGCCGATATTTGTGGCCATGACTGTTATATATATATACATACATACATACATACATACATATATAAAATATAATAGTATCTCTGAATTAATAAAACAACACTGAAATTAATTCTTCAGCGCATGATTATTAATCTTTACAGTGCCACCTGGGTATTCTGAAATATGGTTCAGTCATAGTAAGATTATAAGAGGAAAAGCCAGGATGGAGCACTCAAAATAATTAAAGTAAATAGCGAAAAAGTTAAAGTGAAGTGACGTGTGGCCAAGTATGCTAGCCCATACTCAGAATTTGTGCTTCGCATTTAACCTATCCAAGTGCACACTCACATCAGTGAACACACACACACACTTTATTTTTCTTAGCTGTCCACCGTGTTCGATGATGACGCTTGCTCCAGGGATGGGGGTGGGTTCAGCGATGTTGCCGCTGGTGCCACTTCTCGTGGGCGTCGAGTCCGATCCTTGAGCCGCACACTCTTCCGCAGATGGAGCAGGGGAAACCAGATACCAGGGGGGTACCAACCACCCACTGGTGTCTCTTGATGCGTCTCGTGGATCGTCGGTCTTGGTTGGTTTGGTGTATTTGAGAGACTGCAGTGGCACAGGTGACCTGCCAGGTTGACTTGTCGAGTGCCAGAGATTCGAGCTGCATGAGAGGAATGTTGGCTAGCTTTAGGAGGTCCCTGGTGTAGTCCTTAAAACGCCGCTTTTGCCCTTCAGCGGAGCGCTTTGCACCCATTAGTTGACTGTAGAGAGACTTGGCGGGGGAGGCGGTGTTCAGGCATGTGTATGGTTATAGAGTCCGGGCTGTGGGCTAAGGTGGCACAGTCATCAGCATACTGAAGCTCACAGATTTAGCGGGTCTTTGTCTTTGTGTGGGCCTGGAGTCGACAGATGTTGAAGAGGCTACTGTCAAGTCGGTATTCCACATGGACACTGTCTTCATGCCCCATGACACGATGGAAGAGGAAGGTGATGGCAGAGAGGAGGATGCTAAAGAGCACCGGAGCCAAGACAGCCTTGCTTCACCCCAACGTTTACCTCAAAAGACTCAGACTGGAGTTCTCCTGTGAGTACTCTGACTTGCATCCCATCATGCAGCTGCTGTAGGATGCTGAGAAACTTGGGTGGTACCCCAAGCAGTTGGGGGTTCGGTGCCTTGCTCAAGGGTCTCACCTCAGTTGTGGGACTGAAGTGCTGGTTATTCACTCCCCCCATGACAATTCCTGCTTGACCTAAAACTCAAACCCATTAGGCCACGACGGCCCCATATAACAATAAAAAAAATCTGGAATAATAAAAAAAAACACAAAACCTCTCAATCTGTCAAGTCATTAGGACTGTGATAGAAGCTCTTCACAATCAAAACTTTGCACAACTTGATCTCTTATATTCTGTCACCACAAATCAATGACTACTGACAGAAGCCAGCCTTAACTCTCTCATCCTTTTTATTTTTATGTCAGATATGCTGACAAATTAAGCAATCAGCCGGAGATTTGCACTTATGTGTCTTGAAACAGGCTTGTAAAAGGGAATCGAAGAGTATATTTACAATAATTTGTCATATTCTCTGTTGTAAGATGTCTGGCAGCTTTATTCTCTTCTGTGCCTCTGAGTTAATGACAGCAATGTTTTTTTTTAAACTATAATTTGCCCCTTCCAATGTTTATACTCAAAGGACAGACATGAAAATCCCCTTATCTGCTGTGTTGTATTGCTAAATGACATAAAGATTGCACATTGTCTTATGGATTGCAGTGTCTGAGAATAAAGACTGCAGTATATGCAGCGCAGAGTAGGCAAAAAAATTAAGCCAACTGTTTTCACAGCCAACTGTGGCTAGCTAAACACAAGACCAGGCAAAACACCCTGTGGTCATAATTCTCAAAGGGCTTTAGGAACGTCAGTCCTTCTCTCACAACAGCCTCTCTTCATGCATTCCTCTCCTCTTCAAAAGCATTCCTGAGACCGTCCTTCAGCCATTCACTGAGCTCCAGTCTAATCAAACCTGCTTCTGCTGTGTTGCCCTTTTGGCAAACACAATAACTGGTTGGCCAAAATTGTTGGCACCCTTGGTAAATATGATCAAAGAAGGTTGTGAAAATTAATCTAAATTGTTAATCCTTTTTATCTTTTATTTTAAAAAAATCACAAAAATCTAACCTTTCATTGGAGAATAAGAATTTAAAGTGGTATTTAAAATATCATTATGAAATAAATGTTTTTCTCGAATATACATTGGTCACAATTAACGGTACCCTTTTATTCAATACTTTTTGAAACCTCCATTTGCCAGTTTAAAAGCTCTAAATTTTCTCCTATAATGCCTGATGAGGTTAGAGAACACCTGACAAGACATCAGAGACCATTCCTTCATCCAGAATCACTCCAGACCCGTTAGATTCCCAGCTCCATGATGGTTCTTCTTCTCTTCAGTTCATCTCACTCATTTTCTATACGGTGCAGGTCAGGGAACTGAAATGGCCATAGCAGAAGCTTGGTTTTTTTGCCCAGTGACCTTTTTTTTAGGTTTGTGTTTGTATTATTGTCCAGTTGGAAGATCTAAACATGGACCATTATAATATTTCTAACAGAGTCAGTCACTTATTGATTTTTTATCTGTTGGTCTATTTGATAGAATCCATGATGCCATGTGTCTAAACAAGATGTCCAGGACCTCCAGCAGAATATAGGTCCACAACATCACAAATACAGCAGTATATTTCATTGTACACATGGGGTACTTTTTGATCCTGTGTTCACCAAACCCACCCTGAAGAGTTTGCTGACCATAGCAAAAGTCTGAGCTCTTTTTTAGACCAGTCTGACCTTGTCCATTTAGGTTGAATGTTGTATTGTGATGAATGAAATGTGTTTTCTGTGGAGATGGATTAGGTAATATTTCTTGAAACCCTCCCGAACACTCATATTGATTTTGACATTTATCTATTTGATTCATATTTGTAATGAATGAACTGACCCCAACACCTCCAACTAATTTCTGAGAGTTCCAGGATGCTTTGTGATCTTTGGAAATGCCGGTTCTCGCTCAAACATATTCTCCATCTCATCAGTTCCCTACAATATGGCAGCACTTTTTCCTTACTCCCATTATTGTTGCAATTAAACAAACCTGAATGGTTTAGCTCCTCAGTACTGAGCGAGCTCTTATCGCATTATAGTCCTCCACGTCCACTGTGCTCTCAAAACTCTGGCCATTTAATACCTAGAATATCAAAATCAACTGCGGGCAGCAGATCTTTTTATATTTAGCGCCCAAATTCTGGAACAATCTACCTAACAATGTTCGGGAGGCAGACACACTCTGTCAGTTTAAATCTAGATTAAAAACCCATGTCTTTAACCTGGCGTACACATAACACAATAATACACTTCTAATTTTCAAATCCGTTAAAGGATTGTTAGGCTGCATTAATTAGGTAAACCGGAACCAGGAACACTTCCCATAAAACACGATGAACTTGTTACGTCGTAAGAAGATTGACATCTACGCTTATATAAGTCTGTTTCTTTCTTATTCCGAGGTCACCATAGCCACCTGATCCAGTCCGTATCCAGCCCAGATGGTCACTGCAGTCACCAGATCCAGTCCATATCCAGATCAGATGGTGGATCAGCACCTAGAGATGACCTCTAAAGCCCTGAACGTCAGCGGAGACCAGGACACCTAGATGAGCCCCAGAGACAGATCCCCAGTGAGGACCCCGTCACCTAGACAGCCATCGGGAAAAGACCACTGGAACCAGTTGAGTCCTTTCAATCTGACTATGCTGCAGTTGGAACAAACTGCTGGTTCATCTGGCCAGAGGAGAACTGGCCCCCTGACTGAGCCTGGTTTCTCCCAAGGTTTTTTCCATTCTGTCACCGATGGAGTTTTGGTTCCTTGCCGCTGTTGCCTCTGGCTTGCTTATGAATGAATGAATGAACCATTTATATAGCGCTTTATTGTGTATTGATGTACACCCAAAGTGCTTTACAATCATGTGGGGGGGGGGTCCACATGGATGATGCAACGGCTGCCACAGGACAACGGTGCCAGTGCGCTCACCACGCACCAGCTACAGGTGGAGAGGAGAGAGAGTCATTGAGCCAATCAAGTGAAGCCAATGCTTAGTTGAGGACACTTCCATTTCCAGCGATATCGTCGACTTGATTGCACAGATAATATTTAAACTGAACTGAGCTGGATGATGTCATCACTGAATTCAATAATGAAATGCCTTCAACTGAAAATTTAGTGTTTATTCTTGTCATTTTACATTATTGACACACTATTTTCCTATTTTGATATTGTGCAGCTGCTTTGACACAATTTGTATTTTTAAAAACGCTATATAAATTAAGTTGACTTGACTTGACAAGCAAACAACAACTGAAGTCAGCTGCAGTAAAGGCCTGGCAAAGCATCACAAATGAGGAAACCCAGTCTCTGGCGATGTCCATGAGTTCCAGACTTAAAGCAGTCATTAACTGCAAAGGATTCTCAACAAAATCATTTTAATTCTATTTTAGTGGCTTAGAGAGTTAAAACTAAGTGTCCAAATATATATGGACCTGACTGTATGTGTGTGTCACACACGTTAGTTTTTATGGTTTACAGGGACTCACCATAGGCATAATGTTTTTTATACTGTACAAACTGTATGTGCTATTGCCCTGCCTACACCAACCCTTCACCTAAACTTAGCCCTCACATGAGACTTACTTTCACCCAAAAAACTCACTCTATGATTTATAAGCGTTTTGAATTATAGGGAAACTGAAAATGTCCTCATAAATCACCTTCTCCTTGTAATACCTGTCATACCCATGTCATTATACAAATTTGTGTCCTCATAAACCACACACACACACACACTGTTATTATGTAATATAGGCTATATAACTTTTATATTTTATCAACATTTTTTATTTTATTCACAGATTTTATTAATATATGTTGCAGGCTCTTTTTATATATGTTGCCATTATTGATTAATAAGTTATTCAGTTCCTTATAGCTTTTTGGAATTAATGAGAGGAAACAAAATGGAATGTTGTCATAACATATTACATGCATTTTAGACTCCTCTGGCCTCTTCGGTCACTTTTGACCGAAAAATTTTATATTTTTAAAATAAAAAAAAATCGTAGCTTCATCAGAATGAGATGACACTTGGTGACTTTTGTCACATTAGCAATATGAACACACAAAAAAATCATGGACATGATTCGGATATTCCTTTTTAAAGGTACAAAAAAAAAAATAGTCACACTTGACTTCTTCGCGGTCAAAAATGACCGACATAGAAATGAATGGGAAATACAAAAAAATTTGAAAACTCAGTGACTCTTTTGGTAGTACAACCTACAAATCAGCCACTGGTCAGAAAAAAAGTGTGCAGCAATCAAGGGTGACTCTCTAGAATATCAGGAGTGCAAAATAGACACCAATCAATCAATAAAATAAAAAATAAAGAAATTATGTCTAAAAAAACCGGGAATCCAAAAGCCTCTGTATATATCTATATAAGGTGCTAATACAAGAGGTTACGCAACATTACACAAGTTTTTATTTTTTTAATGCTTCCAGATGGCCCAATCTCTCACTTCAAAAAATGTTCACTCTATTTTTAATGTGATTGGTAAATAAATACATTTATTAAAAAATAGTAAATAAATAAAGAGATAAAAATATATATTAATTCTAATGGAGAAAATAGCTCATTAAAATTTTATAAATATTACATAGTATCATAAAATTCCCCTCAAAATCATAATTTTAATCAAAAAATATTATTGAACAAAAATATATTACATTGACTTTACTGAAAAAAAGTTACATTTCAAGCTTCGGTCACTTTTGACCGGGAAGAAGCAAGTTGACTCCTAAACGAAAGGGCCAGAGGGTTAAAACTCTAATTTCCCCGGGTTCTCAATCTTAATATGAGTACCCAATCGGGTACTATTTGATTGGCCAACATAATAAAGCTGACTCCACACAGATGCGTGTTTGTTCCTGCTGTGTGAGAGCGCAGGGTGGAGAAATCAGTTGGGGGTGTTTTCATTTGATATCTCTTTAAAGTGTAGCGCGTGTCCTCTTCAGACGCACAGCATCTGCGGCGCTGCTGTCTGCAATATGAATCGTGCCTTGATTTAACTAAGCACGATGGTCTCATCTGGTTACCAGCGCGTCATTGATGCCTGTGGCACAGATTGCAGGTGAGCAGGGGAACCGGGAATTCGCCATGTGCACATGCAATCACCCGCGTGCTCTCACTCACACTGGAATCCGACTTCCGTGGCCGTCGTTGCCCCAGTGACAGCATTCTGTTATCTCAAAAAAGTGAGCATGTGGACAATGTTCAGAGACCACGCACCCGATCAGCCTCCTGTCTTTACTGCATTCCTTTTAACTTTCTCGATTGCTGTGCATGCAGTGTATTTATGCTAAATATGTACGTCTCAAAATCAAGATATAATTATGATCCTAAAATTAAATTTATGGATCCTATATCATTTTATTTTATATAAGTGTTTTATTTTCATACGGTTTGTTCATTTATTTTGGTTAGTTTAGGTTGTAAAATGTGGAAATGTGGTGTGACCCCCCCCCCCCTTTCATTTATTAATTATTCATTCATGATATATGTAAGATAATTTGATATATAACAATATCTAAAATAATTATTATTGATGCCATTACTTTTTACCTGATTATACAACATGAATGATTTATTTGTTTGTTTATTATTTTAAATGACTAGAGTCCATACAAAACCATGTAAGCCAGCATGACATAGATACAAAGAGTAGGCCTTTATTAATTTTTGAAAGTTTTTTTTCTTCTTCATCATGAACACTTTTATGTCATTGAGCCATATATGCTAATATGCCTATATGGCAGTTATTCTTTGAGTCTTACAGTCGCTCCATTCATGAGTCTCATCCATATTCGCTCACTCAAATGTGCTTTGAAGGGCTCATAAACTGTATGGTTGCATTGTCACATTTGGAGGAGAGAAGTTTATGCTTGAGGCCTGAATAAAATGTTACTCTTTGTCTTTATTGGATACTTTTTTAGTCAATAAAAACACAGTGACTAAGAGTAAATCCTCCCTACAAAATTTTTTTTACAGTTGTTTTTACTTATTAAAACTGCATATTTCTACTTTTCTTTCTAACATTTCTTTCTTTCTAACAGCGATGTTAACATTTTATATCATTTTTTTGGATACTGTTTGTGGCTTGTGTTTGAAACAAAGATTTAACAGTCATAGTTCCAGCCTTAAGCTTAAAAGGGTCATCGGATACGAAATTAACTTTTCAAGTCGTTTGAACGTAAATGTGTGTTGGAAGTGTGTGTGTACACATCCATCCTATAATGATAAAATTCACAGTGTTTTTTTAAAACATTACCAATTTTAAAATCCCCTTTCTCAAATCAGGCTGTTCTGAGAGTCCTGTCAGAATATTTCTTTACTTTTCTTTACTTAGATGATTTCTTTCTTTCAAACGATTGAGCGATGTTCATTTTATATCATTTTTTTGGATACTGTTTGTAGTATTGCTCATCACCCCACGGAAGAGAGGGGCGGGGTCAGCAGAGCTTATTAGCATTTAAAGCAACATGGACTAAAGTGACTTGCTAAAAACAGAGCTGATTTTGACAGGGTGAAAAAGGTGTTCCCATTCAGTCAGTTCACTCGGTACAACATATGACTATGGGATATTGCGCTCTTGCGCCATCTGCTGAAGACACCTCTAATCATGCCTGAAAGGCCAATGATGCATGACAATGTGGGCGGGGCTACCTGCATATAAATGCAGTTGTATGCGTCATTCTTTTTGTTCTTCAGCTCATCACCGTGCTGTTAAGAACACCGTCATGCCACATTCACAAGAAAACCCATGGTGGTGACTCTTGATGAAGAAGAAAAGGCATAAAAGTGAAGTTAAGCTCAAGTTTAGCACAGCTAACAAATGGCTAATAAACTTTCTCATGAGAAATGTGAGCATAATCGAAGCATTACTCACCCCTGTCCTATGGCATGTGGAGAGTTATCCACGTTAAGTTAGCCCTCTCCAACCCCGGTGTTTGTGTGTTTGCGTTGCCAGCTGTTCTATCGTTCCGCACTTATGCTGTGTGTAGCATGTGCTTGGTGGCTCAGTGGCCAAACATTGTCTGCTCCAGTCTTCCGGGGCTTATCCTGATGTGGCTCAAGCCGTTGTTGGCATGGCCATGAAGTATTAGGGCGATTGTGGGGAAGTCCGTGTAGTGTTCATGACACGGTTTCTCTGGTCGCCCCCGGAGTTGGTCTCAGAGAAGTACATTGGGATATTTATGCACTGTCGGTGCATCCCTTGTGCATCACATTTTTTTAATTGAGTGGTGCTGCATTTGAACGCAGAGAACCCTAATGGCATGCGTACATCACTCCTCTCCACTGTAGCTGGTGTGTGGTGAGCGCACTGACGCCGTTGTACTGTGGCTGCCTTTGCATCATCCAAGTGGTGTGCTGTGAACTGGTGGGCTTAGGGTGTACAAGCAATACACAATGAAAGCGTTATATGAATGCCGACTGCCAGTTGAGCATTACTGCACTAGTCTATTCGTTTTTTGAATAGACGTCACTGCGGCAACGGTAGCTATGTCCGTGCTTACCGTAGGGTTTTTTAAACCAAAGGCCATCACTGCCTTGAAAAATAAAGGTGTATGTGGCGGTGCTGGTCCCTTATGTTTAGTTCTGCGACTTTGTGGGGCATGTATACATGTCCCATAGTCATGTGTTCATGTGACAATTTAAGGTGTCTGGATCCTGTTGTAATAGAAGCACGGATGGCTCAACCATGAACAATTTATCCGAAAAAGTTTCCAGGTTAAAATGTATTCAAAGTTGAATTCCAGTATTAGCTTACTAGCTTACTACTTTGGGGATAAACAAACATTTTAAGAATAATAAATAAATAATAAATCGTTTTTGGAGTAGTACAATATATATTTAAATTTGACCATTTGTAGAACAATGTAAAATAAAAATACAGTAGCCTAATATCTAAAAAATGTCCAGGTAAAATTTAATTCAACACATTTAAATATAAAAAAATGAATATATAATACATTAACGCATTTTTTAAATAGTAAAAAAATTAAAATAAAATTTCCCATTTGTAAAATAAAAATACAGTAATATGAAATCTTAATTACTAAAAGTAATATGAATCACAACACACACACACACACACACACACACACACACACACACACACACACACACACACACACACACACCAACACACACACACCACACACACACACACACACACACACACACACACACACACACACACACACACACACACACACACACACACACACACACACACACACACACACACACACACACACACACACACACACACACAACACACACACACACACACACACACACACACACACACAAATATCACTAGATAGATAGATAGAAAGATAGATGGAAATAAATATTATATATATTTTATTTTCCTATGTAAAATAAAAATACAGCAATATAAAGTTATATAAATAACTGGTAAGTTTGTACTTCTGTGGTGCATATAGCCAATCAGAAAATCTTAGCACGTAAAAATGTATTGCATTTATTCATGTTTTGTGCCTAGGGTTTCTGGGACTCCAAACAGAAGTAATGTAACAATTTTAATGCAGAAAGTTTGATGTGTGTTATCAAGTTAAAATTGTCTATAGTAAGTTCCTATGAGATTATGAAAATTCACAAAGTATCAACCCATTCCTGAAATGCTAAGTACTATTTTTGAGCTATTGAAATGACCTTGGGGCCTCTAGTTCTCATGTTCCTTTCCTTCAAATGACACTGAAAACCTTGAGGATGGATTTGCTTATCTGTCTCTACACTTGACTTTCTTCACTATCTAAATAAATGACCTGTCTTTTAACGTGCTTAGACTTTAATTTGGACCTTACCCAACCAACCTCTCTCTTTGTGAATTGGCAGCCCTTCTCCATACAATTATTTTAAAGGTTTGCGTGGTAGACGATGTTTAATCAGCATTCAGAATGTCACATTTACACTCATTCTAACAAGTACAGACACGTCTGTGACGTGTGTATAGTCACAAAGAGAGGTTTGAAGAATGTGGGACCTCAGAGGATAATCAGTGTTTCTGTTAGTCACAAACGTGTTTCACAGCTTTTGGTTTACGTCAGTCGTTGATGAGATCATCTCAGGTGTAGCAATAAAATTGTTCCTCTTCCTGTATGGATTAAACTAATATTTCAACATATTGTAGCTCACAGTTTTGAAAGCCAACAACATATATTGTTAGTTTCATCAAAAACAAAATTAACATGCAGTAATAAATAAAGCTAAATTGGTAATATCTGTGGTCAAAAGATAAATTAAATACCTAAGCAAAATCAATAAATACATTTATAATATCAATTGTGAATGTCATCAAAATATGTAGCTAACGATTTTGTGTCTCAAGGTAATTTACTCAAAAGCCCTTACATATAAAAAGGATATTCAGTACATAATATCTAAGGTGACAGAAGTTGTTTTGATGTGAATTGAGAAAACACTCTCCTCTTCAGGAATCCTCAGAGAGCATCGGGTATCTCCTTAATCTTGTTTCCCACTCGGGAAAGTGAATAATACACCAGGTTGCTTTGTACTTTCTATGCCTTTCTTCATGAAAACTTTTCGCACCTTTGAGCATAATCAAAAATGCATCTACACCTTATGCGTCTCACTCTGATATGTAAACGCATACATGGCATATTGCTTTTGAAGAACATTGGATGTCTTTGATGCTTTTGAGTTCAATATTGAACCTGTTTGTGAGCATTAGATATTACATAAATGCTGGGTTAAATACAACCCTGCGTTGGGTAAAATATGGACAAACCCAGCGATTGGGTTGCTTTGACCCATCATTTGGGTTACTGCCCAGAAGGTGGGGTTAAACATTTAACAAAAAGCTGGGACAAAAGAACCCAATCGCTGGGTTTGTCCATATTTTTAACCAGTGCTGGGTTGTATTTAACCCAGCAGTGTTTAGAGTGTAATCTTTACCTCAAGATGAATCTGAATGTTTCATTAACTCAGCAAAAGCCTCGTGAGTGTTTACACAATAACATCAGCATTAATATTTGTGCATTATATTATTGAAACTGAAATGTAATATCAGATGTGTAGCTGTGCGCACATACATATGTATACGAAGAGACTGAAGAGAGCAATGACAGCCCTACACTCCTCTTATGATCAGTGGGACCCCTGTGGAGAGGGTGAGCAGCTTCATGTACCTTCGTGTAAACATCTCCGAGGACCTGACTTGGACTTCACACATTCAAACACAGGTTAAGAAAGCCAGGCAAAGAATGTACAATCTGCGACAGCTGAGGAAATTTAGGGTCTTATCAGCTATCCTGAAAACTTTCTATTCAGGGGCCATAGAAATTGTACTGACTCAGTGCATCTCAGTGTGGTATGGAAACGGCTCCAATCAGGACTGCAAAGCCATGCAGAGAGTTGTGCGCTTAGCTGAGCGCATCTCAGGGTCTGCTCTCCCCTCTCTGCAGGACATCTACCTCAAACGCTGCAAAAGCAGAGCTGCTAAAATCATCAAAGACTCATAATCACCCTGGTAACCGGCTCTTCATTTTACTGCCATCTGGCAAGCGCTTCAGGAGCATGATGGCAAAAACTGAGAGACTTAGGATGAGCTTCTTGCCCCAGGCCATCAGGCTCCTAAACTCAAACTCAAACGCGGTCTCATAACATCAACATGACTCCATCTAATAAGCAGTAAGATATTCACTACTCTCCATCATCCATATTGTTGCTATGTTTATACCCTGTACAACCTGATTACACATTCTTCTTGCAAATCCCTGCTTATATTATTATCATGTATTAAGTCAACAGTATACTATCCTGCACATTGTATTTTATTGCACAATTTATTCTTCTTTATTTTTTTATTCTTTACCTATATTTATGTATATTCTCTTGTGTTGTGTTACATATAATTGCACTGTCAATTGAGCTGACCTGATTTACATTTCACTGCTGATTATATTCTGTATAATTGAGTATGTGACGAATAAAACCTTGAAATGTGTGTGTGTGTGTGTGTGTGTGTGTGTTGTGTGTGTGTGGTGTGTGTGTGTGTGTGTGTGTGTGTGTGTGTGTGTGTGTGTGTGTGTATATACTAGGGGTTGAATGACTTTTTTTTTGAAAAAGTTTTTTTAAAGTCGACTTTTATGTGATGAAAGTCAAGTCGAAGTCGACTAGTCGCTGATGACGTCATTAATGTACAAATAAGTCTGGAGCTGTGACAAACACCTTGTGCACAGCTATGAAATATGACACAGCGCTGCCCACATGACTATTGCACCTAAAACAGCTTATTTTTATCAGTTCTTTAGTCTTTGGGTCGTCATATTTCTCACAGATTCCTGCTCGTTCTAAATCAGATACAGATAAGTAGTATAGTAAAGATTACATTCATATGAATGAATACATTAGTGAGAGCAATTGCGTGTGTGAATTAATTCTACCTGGGAGCGTCTCTCTACTAGTAGTGAAGCAGTGGGATTTAGTTATTAAGAAATATATGCTTGAAATTTTCAGTTTCTAAGCTATTTTACCAAGAGATCACAGAACAGTGTTGACAATACATTTTTGCGCTGAATGATTCTGTGCGTGTGATCTGCGCGTGATGTATTGTACGCGCTGCACGTCCTGATTTTGCTGAGTTAGATGTGTTCCTGGGCGCTACTGTCTGTAGCCTATGTGTGTGCATTACAGTGCAGCAGCACTTTAGATTAGAACGTGATTAACTTACCTGTACAATAAGGTGTTTAAAACCTGCATTCTGCCGTTCAATTTCCAGCATCCAGTAATCACACATATAATCACACATGTCGTGCATTCTGAGTATGAATTAATTTGTAATTTTAACTGTTTGGAAACAGAGCGTAAATGTGGATTTATTATCCTATTGCATCCTCTATAGGACCAGTGACTAGTCGACTTCAAGCTTAAAGCGTCATGGCAGAGCACTGAAGTCGACAAGTCGACTAGTCTGTGCAACCCCTAGTGAATACACACACAGTGCCTGTCACAATGAGAGCTAGAATACAACAGGTAAGTATCACACAGGAATGTTTATTGAGTGAGATGCTGTGAAATAGGAGAGTGATGAGCTGGTGAGTATCGTGGGGATGGTTATATGCAGGTGCATGGTGGAGGAACTGATATCCTTCTCGTTCACAGGAGAGTGGAGCTCTGGAGAGAGGGGATCAATGCTGGAGAGCCCTACCAGTCCACAAAATACTCCAGCCGGCTTCCCCGTCGCTGCGAATCCAGGATGTTGCGGACTTGATAGACTGAGGGTTCATCTAGTATTTCAGGAGGAGGAGGAAGCTCGTCCGGCTCGGGTTGATCTGGTGGGGGAGAAGAGCAAGGCTTCAGCAGGGACACGTGAAATGTGGGATGAATGCGGTACCTGGGGGGTAGTTGAAGATGATAAGTGACCTCGTTGATCTGCCTTTTGATCTTAAATGGACCAATATAGTGGGGACTCAGCTTCCTACAGGGCAGGCGGAGTCGCAGATCACGGGTGGACAACCACACCTGGTCTCCAGGTTCATAGAGGGGGGTTGGGGCGCGCCTAGCGTCTGCAAAGGTCTTGTGTCCCCGCACTGCCCGCTGGAGGTGGGTGTGGGCTGAGTCCCACACTCTCTCGCTTGCCCGGAACCAGTAGTCAACAGCTGGAACCTCCGAAGGCTCTCCCGTCCACGGGAAGAGCGGTGGTTGGTAGCCGAGTATGCACTGGAAGGGAGTGAGGCCGGTGGTGTTCCGACGCAGGGAGTTTTGTGTGTACTTGGCCCAAGTGAGGAAATAGCTCCAGCTGAACTAGTTGTCTTGGCAGTATGCCCGGAGGTAATGTACAAGTTCCTGGATCTTGCGTTCAGCCTGGCCATTTGTCTGGGGATGATAGCCAGAGGATAAGCTCACTGTGACTCCAAGTAGTCAAAAGAAAGCCTTCCACACTCGGGAGATGAACTGTGGACCGCGATCCGATACAATTTCCTCCGGCACTCCAAAGTTCCAAGGCTTGTAGGCAGTCCACGGAGGGGAATCAATTTACAGGCTTTTGAGAAGCGGTCGACTGCTACTAGTATGCAGGTGTTCCCCTCCGATACAGGGAGATCCGTCACAAAGTCAATTCCCAGATGAGACCAGGGCCGTCATGGAATTGGGAGTGGTACGAGCATGCCCACTGGCAGATGGCGTGGAGAAGAAGACATGGCACAGACTGAACAACTACGGACGTACCGGATGACATCACGGGACATACTGGGCCACCAGTACCGGGCTTGAAGGAGCGAGAGGGTCCGTTGGCTGCCTGGATGTCCAGAGCCTGGTACCTTATGAACTAAACCCAGAAGGGGTTGTCGCTGGGAAGACGGTACAAAGAGCTTCCCTTCTGGGCCTCCCAGTGGAGCAGGTTCAGAGAGAGTGGCGGCTTGGATATCCTTGTCGATGTTCTAAAGGATGGGGTTAACCACGAGGGCTGGAAGGAGAATCGGTTCGGGGTACACTGGAGAATCAGGTGTGTAGAGACGCGAGAGAGCGTCGGCCTTGCAGTTGCGGCTGCCCGGTCGGTAGGTAATGGTGAATTCAAACTGGGTAAAGAATAAAGCCCGGCGAGCCTGTCTGGGGTTGAGCCTCTTGGCTTCACGGAGGTATTGAAGATTCTTGTGGTCAGTGATGACCGGGAATGGGTGGTGTTACGTTCCCCTAAGTGTCTAAGGGTCAGAAGGGGAAGTAACAAAGAGTTAAAAAAGTAACAATATAATGAACAGCGAGAGCACACTTCAATCCTCTGTCCCAGAGTGAAGATGACACCAGCTGGTATATATATACAAAAATAGTCTTATTTATAAGACAGGAAAGAATACAATGTAAATGGGAGCAAAGACTCAGGGGAGAGCAAGGCCTAAAATAACAATCAAAATAGTTCACTAACTAATTTAAGAAGGAGCTCTAACTAACCTTAAATAAAATAAATATACATCCAACTTCCCTCACCTCCCTTGCTTTGCAAAACAGAGGCAAAAAGCAGTATAAAAAGAAAAAGGCACTCTCCCCCTACATCATCCCTCTTAACACACAGGCTAGTATTTAAAATCACATTGAACAAAAGAGCCACAATTACTTTTGCTCAATCTCAACCTGGAACAATATCCATCAGCAGCTCATGCTGAAACCCAATTAGCCACTGCTAATACACAAATATTGTCTCTACATGAAAAACAAGCACGATGTTCAGTCTGGAGCAGGGATTAAGTGTGTCTCCTAGCAAACTCTGAAGCCCCTTTATCCTCTTGGTCTCAGGCACTCTCACAAACGAGCTACAGGTGGTGGTGATTTGCCCTGAGAAGGAGAAGAAAGAGCGCAAAAACAAACACAGAGCATTCAACCACGCCCACACTTTTGTAAACGATGAAACACATTCAAGAA
This sequence comes from Ptychobarbus kaznakovi, assembly GCA_027422405.1. Classification (NCBI taxonomy): domain Eukaryota; kingdom Metazoa; phylum Chordata; class Actinopteri; order Cypriniformes; family Cyprinidae; genus Ptychobarbus; species Ptychobarbus kaznakovi. Next base: position 9,284,348 of record CM049802.1, read on the forward strand.
CTATAATATTAAAATAATAAATATTCATCCTTATGGACGTAACAGTGATAAGCTCCCTCCAGCCAGTGCCGCCACTCCTCCAGTGCCAGCTTGATGGCTAACAGCTCCCTGTTCCCGATATCATAGTTTTGCTCCACTGGGGTTAGTTTCCTAGAGAAGAAAGCGCAAGGCTGAAGGCTAGGAGGCTCACAAAACTGCTGAGACAGCACGGCCCGACTCCCGTGGTGGAGGCGTCCGCTTCTACCACGAATGGGACCTGTGGGTTGGGGTTGCGAAGGATGGGGCCCGTGCTGAAAGTGGTCTTGAGGTTTTCGAAGGCTTCGTGGGCACTGGGATTCCAGGACAGGGACTTGGGCTTCCCGCGAAGCAGGGTGGTGAGCGGGACTGTGAGCAAACTGAGATCTTTGATGAAGCGACGATAAAAGTTGTTGAATCCTAAGAATCTTTAAAGCTTCTTGACCGATTGAGGGGTTGGATATTCCCTGACTGCTTTCACTTTCCCTTGGTCCATCTGGATACCCTCTTGACTGATGACATAGCCGAGGAACTGCACGGTGGGGCGATGGAACTCGCATTTCTCTAGCTTCAGGTAAAGATGGTACTGTCGGAGCTTCTGAAGGACCTGCTTGAGGTGTTGGCGATGGTCGGCCAGGTTCCGGGAGTAAATGAGGATGTCGTCAATATAAACTATCACACAGCGATGGAGGAATTCCCGGAACACCTCGTTCATAAATTCCTGGAGGACGGAGGCAAGGCCAAAGGGCATAACGAGGTACTCGTAGTGGCCGGAAGGAGTAATGAATGCCGTCTTCCACTCATCGCCCTCCCGGATCCGAACGAGGTTGTACGCACTTCGCAGGTCCAGCTTAGAGAAAATGCGTGCCCCATGGAGTTCCTATAGTGCGGCGGGGACCAAGGGAAGTGGATAGGGGAGTTTGACTGTCTGTGAATTCAGTGCTCAGTAATCAATGCAGGGACTCAAGCCCCCATCCTTCTTACCCACGAAGAAGAAACTTGATGCTGCTGGCAAGCTGGATGGATGGATGTAACCTTGATTGAGAGCATCCTGAATGTACTCCTCCATAGCCTTGCGCTCCGGGATGGACAGTGGATATACTCTACCCTTGGGGAGTTTGTGTCCAGGCAGCAGATCGATGGCACAGTCCCATGGCCTATGAGGTGGTAATTTGGTGGCTGCCTGCTTGCTGAAGACATCCTGGAACGCCCTATAATCAGATGGGATGGTGGGAGTAGTACTGAGTTCGGGGCTCTCTACCCGCGTGGAGGCTACCTGAGTGGTAGGTGACTGGAGACGAGGATGAGAAATTCCTTTGAGACAGTGTTGGTGAAAGAATTTGCTCCAGCGAACTACCTCACTTGTTTCCCATCTGATTTCTGGTGAATGGATGATGAGCCAAGGGCGTCCCAGGATGAGATCCACGGTGGCCTCCTCCTGTACCAGAAATATGATCTCCTCCTCATGCAAGGTCCCAATCCAAAGTCTTAGAGGAAGGGTCTCAAACCTCACACAACCACGTCCAAGCGGCTTTCCATTGATGGTTTCGAACCGGAGCTCCCGGGCATGCCGTTGACGGGGCAGGTGAATACGGTCTATGAGGTTTTTGGAGATGAAGTTGCCCGAGGAGCCCGAGTCGACTAAAGCGGAGGCTGCAATGGATTGAACTGAAGGGAGTAGCTGAAGATTCAGTACAGTAAGCTTGGCTATGATAGGGTCAGTTTGGAGTGTACTCACCGTTGGACATGGAGGTTTAACGGGACAGGCTTGGATATAATGATCAGGAGAAGCACAGTAGAGACACAGCCCAGCCGTCTAGCGGCGGCTCGTTCACGGGCAGATAGGCGAGACATATCCACATGCATGGGTTCTGGTACTGGGGAACCATTGGCAGGTGAGGCTGGCTGGTGAGAGATACGGTTAGCCTTCTGCATAAAACTCTCTAATCCCACGGTATTGTCGTAAATTGCCATCTGGGCGCGGATGCGAATATCTAGTCCCTGACAATAGGCACTGAGCAGGGCTGACTCGTTCCAGCCGCAGATGGCCGCCAGATGGTAAATGCTTCATAGGAATTTATTATGGCAGTATTGGTGTTCCATATGCCTTAGCCCAAATCAAAGCTTGAGCCGAGTGAAGAGAGATCAGAAAGGCTACCTTGGAGTGCTCAGTGAGAAATTTCTGTGGTTGCATCTCGATATAGAGGGAGAGTTGTAGAAGAAAGCCGCCACAGCCAGCCGGATCACCCACATAGACAGCCGGTAACGCCATGGGACTGGCCGAAGCTGATGGTGGAGGGACAAGAGCTGGTGGCAGGGAAGCACGAAGAGTGTTGACCAGCTCCTCCAGGATTTCCGTCGGAGATGGAGTCCGGGGATCCATAATGGTGTCGCTTTTTGGGTCCGGTCTTCTGTCACAATGAGAGCCAGAAGACAACAGGTAAGTATACCACGGGAATGTTTATTGAGTGAGATGCTGTGAAATAGGAGAGTGATGAGCTGGTGAGTATCGTGGGGATGGTTATATGCAGGTGCACGGTGCAGGAACTGATATCCTTCTCGTTCACAGGAGAGTGGAGCTCTGGAGAGAGGGGATCAATGCTGGAGAATCGTTGGAAATGCGGGGGACATGGAATATCCTTTGGAGAATCGCTGGAGAGTCTAGGATGTAAGTAAAACACAGGTAAGTGTGTAGGCAGTCTGGTATAGATCCGTATAGTGAACCGTAGACCAGACAATGAGTGTCAGAGAGTGTGTGGAGTTTATAGGAGTGTTGATGAGGGACAGCAGGTGCAAAACTCAGGTGACTGGGATCTGGTGATTGCAGTCGACGGCGGAGACTGTGACTGTGACTCTCTGACAGTGCCGTTCAAAAGTTTGAAATCAGTACGATTTTTAATGTTTTTAATGGAGTCTCTTATGCTCATCAAGGCTGTATTTATTTGATCAAAAATACAGAAAAAACAGTAGTATTGTAAAATATTATTGCAATTTCTAATATTGGTTTTCTATTTTAATATACTTTAAAATATAATTTATTCATCTGCTGCAGCACTGGATTTTTAGTAGCAATTACTCCAGTCTTCAGTGTCACATGATCCTTCATAAATAATTATAATATGCTGATTTATTATCAGTGTTGAAACTGTTGTGCTGTAGAAATACATTTGTACTAAATTTAAATCATATAATATGTTCTACCATCTTCAAGTTGATCTCACCAGGCCAGATTTTTCCATTTATAATCACTTTAATTTGACTATGCAACAAAATTCAAATCTGGTGTCACAGAGTTGTTCCCACATCTGATAAGCAGAAAATGATGGGATGAAAACATTTGCTTGATCACTGAAGTGCAGATGATCATCTTTAAATTGAAAAACAACATCTAACCAATGTCAAACTTAATATGACAAAATCCCACGGCAATCCCTCCTATGCTCTGAAGTCACTAAGTGTTTTATATCCTGACAGTGATGTCATCCCTTAAGCCACTTGAAAGCCAACTGCGCTGACTGTTTATGTGCACATTTGAGGAAATGAGACCCCCAGATGTTGTAAAACCTCAAGAAAGGCTCCCATCAGCTCCTAGAGTCCCAGGCAAACTTTACTCTAATGACTTAACATAGATGTGCTATGTATAGTCTAATAAAGCCAGAGAAAAACGTGCACAAACAGCAGGATTTAGCTTTGGCTTCCTTAATGCGTTTCCTGTTCTACTGGCCCCAGATGTTCCGCTGGAATGGAGAGGAGGGGCCGCAGCGCCCTGCACTCTTTTGCTGCATAATTTGGTGCTAATGGCCAAGTGTCTTTTTATGGGCTGTTACAAAAAGCCACTTTAATTTTACTAGGCGCAATTTTGCATGCCTGTGTGTGTCTTATGAGAGCTAATGGCAAAATCTGACTTTTGACTAGTTTTATTTAACAGTTAACATCCAGATTAGAAAAAAACTGATCCTAGGCGAACATTCATTTGTAAAATACATTTAACATTTATGATTTCAATGGCACAACCACATGAGACATGTTAATGTGATGAATAACTATAACATAACAAGATCTAAACTCTAATCTCTAAATGACAATGAGGTAAAAATCAGGAATAAACTGAAAAATATGATTTAAAAGGACCAGTGAATGTGTAACACCAATGTTCAACTGTAACAGATTATAAGGTCAGCTATTAAATATATTCAATTCTGCGCCGCAGCCCACACAATTTCTATATTCAATAATATTCTACTAGGAACACAACTACGCAACTACAACTTATGCAATAAGACTTATTTATTCCCTATTTTTCCTTCAGTATTTCAGTTGAAATGACTTAAAGGGATAGTTCACTCAAAAATGAAAATTACCCTATGATATTCTCACCCTGAAGCCATCTTAGGTGTATATGACTTTCATCTTTCAGACAAATACAGTCAAAGTTATATAAAAAATGTCCAAGCTTCCAAACTTTATAATGGCAGTGAATGGGGAAAGAGATTTTGAAGCCCAAAAAAGTGCATCCATCCATCATAAACAGTGCTCCATATAGCTCCAGGGAGTTAATTAAGGCCTTCTGAAGGGAAACGAAGTGATGCGTTTGTGTAAGAAAATATTCATGACTGATGCTATGCCTACAAAAGAACAGTTTTGAATTTGTTGCAGTTGTTTTCTACAACAAAATATAATTGGACTTGTAATTTTCTGCCGGGACATTATCCATTCATTTTACAGACATTTCAATGAAATCTAAAACACAATACAATGCAATACAAAACTTAAAATGGTAAAATACCTGAAAAGGATCAATGTGTAAAATTCCTTGTGCCCTATGCCCTAAGATTTTTAAAAGAGTGTATATAGCACAACTATTTAAAATAATTACATATGAATTACACAAATATAATTTTAAACAGTAATGATGTTATACACATTAGTCAAAATGTTGAATCATGGTGCTCATTTTAATGTCACAGGTTGAAGTCTGTGATGTTTCATGATCCTGTTCTAGTCACTTTCTACAATAACTTCCGGTGACTTTACACAATAAATACCCAATAAAAGAGACTAAAAGGACTGTATTGTATAAAACGTAAATACAAAATCCCTGCATACAAATTGACAGACCACAAAAATGGACTTGTCTGAAAATAATTTCAAAGTCAAACCTCAAGGATTCTTGGGATTTTATATACCAAATGCACACACATTCTCAACTCTAAAGGGGACACACAGACCTTTATTCTCTCTTCTCTCTCTCTCTCTCTCTCTGATTTGCCCCGATGCACCTTAGTATTAGGAGAATACACACTGGTATTAGAGTGAAGTTCTTAATATTGTTCCTCACGATTCCTTTCCCTTTCTCTCATCCCCGCTGCCTCCCTTTGTCATCTCTCTCTATCTCTCTTTCATCTGTGTTTTTGTCCTTTAATTCATCTTTATCAATTCTCTTAGAACGAAGCACTTTTTAATGAAGAGGGAGCTTGGTGACTCCACTCACCCCCAGATTGGCACCATGCGGTCCCACTGGAGAGAAAATCAAACCCATACAATTAAATGTCAGCGACTGAATGTCGCATTATGAAGTCACCTGAAGTGCCCTGAGAATCAGAACTGCATAATGCTTCGTATTATTGCAATTTTGATACAGAAAAACTGTAATTGCTTTGGATTTACATAATAGTTATTTTTGTAACAAGACTAAAATCCTCTCATCTTAAACTGTGGCAGACAATGATTCATGTGTGGGTGGATTCATTTTACTTTAATTTTACCTGAATTGTGTGTGTGTTGTGTATGTGTGTGTGTGTGTGTGTGTGTGTGTGTGTGTGTGTGTGTGTGTGTGTGTGTGTGTGTGTTAAAGGAAATACTACTGATGATTCGTTTAGAAGTGAAGCAGGTACATGGTATACAGTATATATTAATATCAAGTATATATAAGACAAATGGCAGGTTACTCTACTATACTGATGGTTGCAACTAAAGATTAAGTGTGCTGCAAATAATAACAGTATGCGACAAAATTAAAATCCATGCTTTACTGATAATTATTTTCATGATATAGTTTAATATATAAAATACTAACAACTAAAATCAATTGCTATGTGAATGTAGGTATGATACCACTATTAAGTACATTAGGAAAATGAAAATGTATTTTGAGATTTGCCAAAAATTAGATTTAACAGTGTTATTAAAGTTGGATGATGTATGTATTATGCAAAATTAACATGTCAATTGTCTAATGGCACTACACACACACACACACACACACACACACACACACACACACACACACACACACACACACACACACACACACACACACACACACACACACACACACACACACACACACACACACACACACACACACACACACACACACAGTATATATTATAGGTGATTAAAATGTGAAAACACATAGAAATTGGCATGTAGAACCAAAAATATAAATTATATTATTGTTTGCACACCCTCGTGTTGTTCCAAACCTGTAAGACTTTCTTTCTTCTGTGGAACACAAAATAAGATACTTTAAAAATACATTTGTATACACAATCAGTGGGGTCAGCGGGGACCAAAACAACACTGTACATCACTGACATGCATTATATAAGTTACCACCACTATGTTTCATGAGTCAGATGTGTCTTTATGCTCAAATTGTCTTCAGTTCCATGAATTCTCACTCTGGTGTCACTGAATGGTTTCCTCTAATTTATTCTCCACTCTCATACAGTCTTTAGGGAGCCGATCTCAGTGTCTGTTTGTGTGTCATTAGAGTCACACTCTCAAAATAATTAAAAAGTGTTCTCAGGAATTGGACAGATTATCACATACTGAGAATGCATCTAATCTAAAGGGATTTATTTTCATAAATACTGTGCTGCTCGTTTTGTTCCTCTTATCGCACATATTCTGGCTCACCCACACAAACGTACTAAACAGTTAACTCAAATACAGTTTAATCTGTGTGATTAATGTTTAGGCAGGAACAGATCCTCACCCAGTACTGACTCAGTGACCACAGTCTCGCCACAGAAAAAAACAGACATGATCCAACATGAATCTAAACGCGATAATTGATTTATAGTCACCACAAGGTGAGGCTGAAACCGAGGAACATTTTTCCTTCATACATTTTAAAATGCAAAAGAAACATTTAGGAAAAACCATGTGTCGCTGTGTTACTTAAAACTGAACAAATTTTAGGATTCTCTCTCTCCTAATACATTTTTTAATTATGCTGACAATATAAAGATTGAAAGTTGTATTTCATAGTTATAGACTAACCCTTACTTAAATCTAATAAGTCTGTTATTATGACACCTTCCTTTCAGGAAATGAACAATTAAACACATTCACTTTTTATGATTTCTTTTTTGTTATGTTTGTGTCAGTAGGTGGAAACACCTTTACCGTGATTTTTATATCAAACTGTAGCAAATAATTATATTACAAGTGAAAACGCTATAGATTCATAACCTTGAGAAGAGATGTCAAAATGGTCAAGAATATCAATTAACCTGTAAAATTGCCACAATTAAAAGCACAATTATTAACCTGTAAAAGCACAATCAGCACAATTTACTTACTGCATAGTCTGATAGAATGTGAAATGATGAATGTTTGCCTACACTGAAATAAATGATAACAATCTTAAAATGGTCAAGCAAATAGTTCTCTCAACTTGTTTTTGAAGGAGAGTTTTCTCATCTTTTTGTTGCATAAACCGAAAACAACAAATTGAGAAAACTCAGAAATCTGCTGAAGCTGGTTGCCTTAAACTTTTCAAGCTTTCTCAACTTTTTATTTTTAACTGTATATTCAAACTTTAGAAATATATATACACTATACTGTTCTCTAAGGTTTTTAAATGTTTCTGAAAGTTTCTTGTGCTTATGAAGGCTGCATTTATTTGTTTAAAATAGAGTAAAACAGTAAGATTGTGAAATATTACAATTTAAATGAACTATTTTCTATAATATGTATTTTAAAATATAATTTATTGCTGAATTTTCATGGTCATTACTCCAGTCTTCAGTGTCACATGATCCTTCAGAAATCATTCTAATATGCTGTATTTGGCAATAAATGTTGATCTGTATATTGTTTGCAAAAAATTTTTTTTTCAGGATTCTATACTGTATTCTTTGATGAAAGTAAAAAAAACAGCATTTATTTGAAATTGAAATCTTTTGTAAGATTATGATGTCATTACTGTCATTTTGATCAATTTAGTTCATCCTTGCTCAATAAACATATTCATTTCTTTTAAAAAATCTTACGGACCCCAAGCGTTTGAACAGCAGTGTATGTGAAACAGTCATGCCAATTTTGACAGTTGAAAGGGATACAAGATATGAAAAAGAGCCAGGAAGAGAGAGGAGAGAAGTAAAATCCAAAGAAGTGAAAATGAAAGGGGTCTCAAAAACACATTACGTAAGTCAGCATTCCACTAAGCTGGATTACATGATGCTGTCATATTCACATTGCCACATGTGTGAGGCTGTTCAGCTTTAGTCCTGCTTTTAAAAAATCACACACTCACACACACACACACACACACACACACAGACAGCACTTATGACCACCTGACCACTATGGTCACCTTCAAATTAGAGCTTACTGACTAAGAGCTATTCTGAAGGTCTCTGAAAATGTCTGGTTCCCTTGAAAAATAATGTGTGACGTGATCCTTCACTTTTATTAGTCCCTCGCAACCCTTCACAAACATACACACAGGTTTATATGGTGTTATTGTCATAGACAGGTGGTGATTTGAGTGCATGTGATTGTGTTTTGCACAGTCGGGGACAATGTTACTGCTGACAGTGTTTGTGTGAATTGCTTGAAGGCAGAGTGGACGGTTAACTGGTGTAGTAGCAGTGATTTTCCAGAACACTAACAGGTGGTTTGGCTGACCACCCCATCACAAGCTCTCTCTCCCGCAGAGAGGGACAGAAAGTGGTCTTACAGCGGTTTTTTTCTTCTTGATTTTTTTGTTTAACTTAATAATTAATAAAGTTGTCATTTTCAAATAATTTAAAATAATTTACAATTATTTGAAATAACAAAATTTTAAATAATATTAATTTAAATAATATTGAGTTGTGGCAAAATAAAAAGTAAACATTTATGATTGTACACTACTTGTATGTTATTAATTTAAATAAATTTGTGATACAGATCATGTTAATATAATTTGTAATGAAAACGGTTTTAAATATATCAGGATTCATCAAGTGCATTTTTTTTGTTTGTTTTGTGTAACTTAATATCTCATAAAATGTAAATTTTAAAATATTTCAAAATATTTAAATTAATTAAACATTAATTCAATTAATTTGTAAATTAATTAATTAATAATTAATTACAATTATTAAAACCAGGATTCATCAAGTACATTTTTGTGTAACTTAATTATTCATTAATAAAATAATTACTTTTAAAATAATAATAAAAAATAATTAAAATTATTGTAAATAAATTGTATATATATATATATATAATTATTTATTTACAATTATTTTTATTTTACAATTATATTACTAAGCAAATTCGTGATCATGTTAATATAATTTGATATAAATTGTGTCCACCATTTCTTCACTAATAGTCTTGGAGCCCGATGTTTATCCAGGACTCCCTGGAAGAAGAGATTTCTTTTAATCTCAATGGGACCTTCCTGGAAAAATAAAGGATTCATAAAATGAATAGTAATAAATCAGGTTCACATTTGCAGCACCTTGTTTCCACTGCAAGCCCCTCAGCTCAAGCCCCTTGACAGAATTGACCTGGCCCATAATCCATCATTGTTTGCAGCTCTGCCTCAGCTGACCAGTGCACCCGATGCAACAGAAAGCTGTAGTAGCACAGACTTTCATAACATCACAACGAGAAGGGCTCCAGCTCTCACAGGCTGTTGTGACACATGACAGATGACTCTATGCACTTTATGAGAGGATAACAGCTGTGGCAAAGTGATGTGGAGATAGTGAGCTCGACCGTGAAATTCGCTCCTTCCTAGTCTCTCTCTCTATTGCTCTTATCTGAAGCGCACATGTCTGCCTGCATCTCTTCAATAAGGGACATCCAAACGCACTCTCTCAAAATGGCCGCCCCATGAGGGCTTTTCAACATGTGACCAGCCTCAGATCTGACTTGTGGCTGCCTCATCCAAACATTCCCTCTCTTTTTATCATTTGCTTTATCTCAACATTTTTCTCTCTCACTTCCAAACAAGCTTATTTATCTCCTGCCATCTTTCCCTCTGTCTTTCTCTGTGTATGGACAGCTTAGCAAGTTCTTACTCTACAAGGCTTTTCAGTGAGAAAGACTGTCAGATAATTGATTCATACTGAATCAGCCAGTAGGCTACTTTGGGCTAGCTTTGTTTCATCTGACTAATTAAAAACAAGCAATCAAAATAAGTATGACTTAATTAGCAGTATACTGGATTACATGCATCAGCGTCGAAGGGCTAATGAGCCAAAGCTCAAATTTAATGACAACATTAATCTTTTATTCTTTGCTCCGCATTAGCCGTGCCCCAAAGTTTAGTTCCATTTCCTGTGGAACGACTGAGGCCTTAAATCACAAGGCTATTGAAAAACCTACTGTATACAGAAAAACAATGGCCTGTTTTAAATGGATGTTTAATTAAAAACAAGGATCGCATTTAAAAGGGTCATTTTCATTTTCTGAAAGGATGTTATACTATTTGAGTTATAGTGCAAGTGTTTATTTGCAGTCTGAACTGCAGGTGCAGTTTGTGCAGCTGTGATATTAAACTTTACAAACCTTGTAATTGGATCTCCCTTAACTTACCCTAGCTGACTAAATGCGGATTGACCAGATTCATTATTTAGGGTCAAATGTATAAAACTGTGTGTTTTATAACTTTCCAATCCATGGAGTACCGCAAATCATGGTGAAATTGCTACTTGTAAAATACATTACAGGTGGTAATGATCTAAGCATGAGGTGGCTGTTGAGCTAGAGCTGTTTTATGGGTTGTAGGCTACTGGGCTGATTGCTGGCTACTGGCTCCCAATTCTGCTCTAAGCTCTTGTTGCTGCTCCCTGCTTGTTTACGTCGAGGGATGACTGTGCTAAAGTGGGATTGACCCTGAGCTCCTTCACTTCACTTCACTTCACGCTAAACGAGTGAACCAGTCTACTCAAGTGTCACACAAACAACAAAGGCCCTGTTACGCGAACGGAAGTTTCCTCAACTGCTTTGCTCCTGAATGCAGATTCAGCCTTGTTTTGGCTGTTTAGTGCATGTTAATGATGCTATTGCATGGACTCTAAAGCAATGCAAGAACCAGTGTTGAAGAAGCAACATATTACTACCGTTCAAAAGTTTGGAGTTGTTAAGATTTTTTATGTTTTTCAAAAACAAAACAAAAAAATCTGCAGTCTGCATTTATATGAAATACAGTAAAAACAATAATATTTTGAAATGTTATTACAATAAGAAAAAAAAATATATATATATATCTTTTTTTTTTACATTTTCAATATAATTTTGCCAATTTTTACAATGGCAACGCTGGATTTTGAGCAGCCATTACTCCAGTCTCATTCAGAAATCACTTTAATATGCTGATTTGGTGCTCTTTCTTATAGTCAATATTGAAAAAGAGTTATGCTGCTTAATATTTTTGTGGATACATTTGTTTTCAGGATTCTTTAATGAATAGAAGATTTAAAAGAACAGCATTAATTTCAAACTGAAATCTTTTCAAACAGTATCCGATCACTTTTGAATGACAGTACATATATGTGTAATTTGAAACCATAGCTTTCCAAGCTATACTATATATACACACATATTTTACTGAGCTGTAGGGTGACAGTTCAAAATCTAAAAACACTACAATTTAATTATCTGAGTAAACAACACAACAATTTCTGAATATGCATACTTCACTACTATAGAGTACACAAAAAGCAGTATATCAAATGAATAGTACTTCATGTCCAAATGTGCAGTACTGTATTCATAAAAAGGTAGAAAAAAAACTTACTATTAAAAAAATGCAGCCAACTGACTGAACATTTTAGCTATGGATTATGTATAGCCTCTTTCTTTCACCTCTTATTATCTCTCCTGATTTTCTGCAGCTCTTCTAAAGGTTCACATGGGCAGAATATGCTCCTGGATAAAAGATGAGCCCCAAAATCTGAATGACACTATCAAAGCAGCATCAAATAAATTGAGACGCCGTAGCTCTCACTTTATCAAAGGGATTCTGGCCAACTCGATTCCTCGCAATGGGCTTGAAATGAACAACAAACACTGCCAATGATTTGACATGTCTTCCTTCTGACTCTTTTTCCTCCTCTGATTTTCCCTCTGCCTTTTGCCATCCAGACTCTCTATCTTGATTTACATTCCCAAGATGCGGACGACAAATGCCGCTCCGTAATTTGTTGTGACGTTAGCTTTGCTTTGGTGTTTTATCTTGAAACCCACAGCGTGGCTTTAAAGGTTCAATATGCAGTAATTGTTTTATGAATAACCAGGAGCCATTTAAATAAAACTGCTTCATCAGAACTTGGTTATATAATTTAATCCGTATTTAATCCGCGGCTTGTCTGTAAAATGTTGTTTGCTGGATTTTGAGGCTAAGTGCTTGTCTGTCTTTGTCACGTGCACCAATACACTCAGGGTTTATCTGAAATAGCACATTAAATCCTCTGCCTCATAAAACCTCACCTACCGCCCTTAAATTCGCTCTTTTAGCCTTGCTTTTCACAGCACATCATCAACTTTCTCCCATCCTTGTGATTTTATAAGACTGCCATAAAAAAAGCATTACCAGGTGGGGCAGAGTGAGATTGAAAGCTAAATTTATATTAGAAAATAGCTGGAATTCTTTTGTCCCTTTTTTCACTGTCTTTTTGTTCTCTGCCTTGATCGCATGCCGGCACACCGTAGTGACAGCTCGCTGCGTCTGCACTATATCATGGCTCAAAAGCTGGGAACGTTTGTCAGATGTTCCCAACAAATGGAGCTTTGGTGGCAAACTCAGCCACCAGGCTTAAGACGAAGGCACCGTGATACAAACTGATCCGGCAAAATAGTTTGAAACACCCTTACAGATCTTTTTCTGCTATTATTCTGTACTTTCCCTTCTCTTCTCTAGACTGAGGAAAGGAATTAGCTGTTTTATAAGGCTCAAAGCCAAGTATGCAATTATGGTGTGCGCTGTGTCGGGACCTAAACTAAATACAGTGCCCTCCATAAGTATTGGAACAGTAAAGACAAAATTGCTCTGTTGGCTGTGGAGTCAAGACATTTGCAAAAACGATTAAAAGATGAATATGAGACAAAACTACAGAATGTCACATTTTATTATTAGCCATAATAAAACATGTATCAAAACATACATGTTTTATCAAATAAAAAGAACAGTACTTTTAGAATTCATCCCACTCATTGATGTGAGCATAAGTATTGGGACAGTTGAATATAAGGCAGATATAAAAGATTAAGCTATTATTTAGTTGCAGATACCTTGCACACAATCACAGCAGTGAGTCTGTGACCCATAGACATCACCAGACTCTTGATCTCATCCTTTGAAACACTTTTCCCAGACTTTAATGCAGCCAATTCCAATTGTTGCTTGTTTTGGGGAGTTTCTGTCTTTCTCTTCAGCTGGTGAAATTCATGTTCAATCGGATTTAAATCTGGAGATTGACTTGGGCAATCTAAGACTTTCCATTTCTTTGCCCTTATAAACTCATTGACTGAACTGGCAGGGTTTTTGGGTAATTGTCCTGATGCAATATGAAGCACTTCCCAATGAATCTGGTGGCATTTTCTTGAATATTGGTAGGCAAGATGGGTTTGTACCCTTCCAAATTCATTCTTTTACTATCATCATACATTAAGTCATCAGTAAAGTTGAGAGGGCCTGTTCCAGAGGCAGCCATGCATGCCCATGCCATGACAACACCTCCACCATGCTTTACAGATGAGGCTGTATGCTTGGGATCATTTGCAGTTCCCATTTTTTCTCCACATTTTTGCTTTCCCATCACTTAGATAAAGGTTCATCTTTGTTTCATCGGTCCATAAACACAGTTCCAAAACTCTTCTGGCTCACCTTTGTGCTTTTTTGCAAACTCTAATCTTGCCTTTCTATTTTTGGTGCTGATCAGAGGTTTGCATCTTGCTGTGTAGCATCTGTAATTCTGTGTCAAAGTCTCCTGAGGACAGTAGATTGTCAGAGCATCACCTCAGCTTTCTGGAAGTTGTTGGTGATTTTACAGACACGTCTTTTAGGGTTCATTTTCATAGCTTTTTTTATTTGTCTGTCATCAACTGCTGTTGTTTTCTCAGCCGATCAGGTGGTTGTTGGTTGCTGGTGTCGCTGGTTGTTTCCAAACTCTTGATTTCTCCATGCCCTTTGTTTTTGCTACCGCTCTAATTGACTTACTCTTTTCTTTTAGCATCCAAATTGCTTGATTTTCTCTCAAAGTCAGCTCCCTCGTCTTCATCCTGGTTTGTGTGTGTCATCATCGAATGCAGGATTCAGAATACAGAAGTAATGAATATAACTGATACGACACATCCTCTGCTTTTAATACCTGAAGAATTAATGCATCAGGACACAGCTGATCACTTAGAAAGACACGCGAGGCAATTGTTCCAAAACTTATGCTCACATCAGAAAGGGGGATGAAACTCTAAAAGTGCCGAATTTCTTAGCTGGTAAAATATCTATAAGTTGAATCACCCAATAATAAAATGTGACATTCTGTAGTTTTGCCTCATATTCATCTTCTAATCATATTTGTAAATGTCTTGACTCCACAGCCAACAGAGCAGTTTTGTATTTACTGTTCCAAATACTTTTGGAGGGCACTGTATATGTGAGTGTATGTGTGTGTGCTTATGTCAACTCAAGAGTTCATCTCTGTATATGTGTGTGTGATTTAATTGTGGATATAAATATGTGTTTCATGATTACTATGTAATCTGATAAGGTGCATGTGTGGGCTGGGGTGGGGTGGGGATGCAATAAAAATGAGTTATACATTGTAAAATTAAAGAGAGTTGGCTCATGTATGGTCGGTTATTAAAGTCTGGGTGTATATGATTGGGCAAAAGCCAGAATTAGGTTATAAGATAAAGGCACGGTCAAGTATGGGACTAGAGCTGAAATCTTAGACCTGGAGACTATACCAGTAGTGGTAGAAATCCAGGTAGCCTTAATAAAGCAGCTTCAAGGAAGAGTCATCTGAGCAATATTGAATCAAACCCTCATTCACACTTTCAGGGTTAATATGAGATATTCCTATTTGACATCTCGACTGATAAAACATAGTCATTTCACTGCATGATGCTCAGAAGTCTAGAAAAGTTGAGGAAGAAAAATAATGCTAAAATTTTTTTTGCTGTTGTAAAATTGTCAATTGAAAATAAACTTTTATGTAAACAATTTTTTACATGAGCTTTGTATTTGCTTTAAGTGCATGTTTATCATTAACTGTGTACATCTCTGTGGAAACCACACTTTTAGAAATACTGTAAAGGTTCGAAAGTAGTTCCTGGGGCAGTACCTTTTTAAAATGTTTACCTTTGTACCTAAAGGGTCCATATTGATACCTAAAAGGTACAAAAGTTCAACTTTGAAAATGTACCGCCCCAGTGACCGCTTTTATACCTTTATTTTTGTGACATCATTGCTGCAATTGGTGAAATCAGAGTTTCCAAGCTTAAAATCTGATTTTAAGCGGAATTATGTTGCACTTTCCAAGTTGAATATAATGCTGCATAAGAGGCCGTTCAAAAAGATTGCATTTTTTTATTTCATTGCACTTTGGATGTCTTTGACCTTTGCGTTTGCGTCTTTTGAAGCATCTTGTGCATAAAAATGTGGTGCTCCTGTTAAAAGAAGCTCAACTTAAAAAAAAAATGCATTTCTAGACCTTGTTTTTTTCCCTATCTCATTCCACTGTCCTGGATCTCTCTTTTTTCCAGTTCTGTAAGAAAGTCTGTGCTAAGGTTAAAAAAAGTTAATTGTGAGAGGTTTAAAGGTGCAACTGAAATATATAAAGTTACATTGGTCACACATGTGAAATATATATTTGCCATTTCCTTTCATTTTTTTCATGAGGTGGAGATGGTTTTCCAAAAGACTGTACACACTCAAATATCTGCTGGAACACCTGTAGACACACACATACTAAAAATGAGTCAGAGAGATCATTCGTATCAGCACAAAGTGAAACCACAGATATTTCAATGCTTAAACACACACACTTCCTGTAGGAGTACAAAGCAGATAGGTTAACACAGAAAGAGCTGGCTGGAATATCAGTAGTGTGGGTGTTTGCTTGTGTGCACTGTACAGTTGTAAAGCCATTGACATGCTTCCAGAAAATCTGAGTAGTGTTGATGTCAGTATTAGTGAACATAGTCCTACATGGTCTGTGTGAGTGTGCAAGTGCCAAGAGGAGGGAATGGGCACTCTCAGTTTGCGTAAACGCAGCAACCTGGCCTAAAAAAAGTCCCTCTCCCTTCCAGACACATGATTGGCTGTTGTTTGCCACCCCATTTACGCTATCTTTGCTCTCTAGCTCTCTCTGTCCTTTAGCACTGGAGCTGAATTCATTTTGTCAGGTCATGCTGCAGTGAGCATTAGTACAAAAAGCAAGTGTGTAAATCTGTCCATTATCCTGTAGAATGGAAGAAAAACATTTTACCTTGCCAGAAAGACTGGAGAATCCTCTAATGCCTATAATTGCCACCTATTCTCCCCATTGTCCCTGTTGCTCTCCATGAAAAAATAAGCTGTTCTTGGATGTCTTATGATGTGAGGTTCAATGATGAATTAAAGTCTCAGCCTCATTCAAAGGGTAGAAGTAGGGCTGAATTGTTACATGTAAACATTACAGTCTGGGAAGTCTGTGTTTACGTTGTGAGACCTGAGCCATTCATCCCACCTTCATAAAAGTCAAAGCAGTCTGGCTAGTAGGGTATTTTTGAGACAGCACAGAGCTGTGAGACCAATAAAAGATTACCTTTACCCTTTCTAACACCTCAGACTTTAGGAATGTAGGCCCTTACACAGCCATCATTCCCAAAGTACAACAGATATTAGGCTACTATATATTTACAGTGCTGATTATGTGTGACACCATTCTCAGTCGAGCGTCACAGTGAGTTGTTTGTGGAGAAACTTGATTATAAGTAAGGAACTGTAATTTTGACTGTTATAATATTTTTCATAAAAAGGTTGCCGCTTTCAAATCAGTTTTATTTCTAAATTCAAACAATAAATTATGCTCTTTAAAGGGGTCATGAACTAAGAAAAACATATCCTTGATCTTTTGATATAAAAGTGGTCATTGTACTATAAAAACATCATGTAAGTTTCAGGACACAAAACTTCCTCCTTAGTCTACAAACAGCTTACATTGAAGCCAATCTGCCAAATGACAGGTTGTGGAACGTGCCACTTTATGATGTAATAGTGTGGCTATACACCGCCCCCGCAGAAGAAGATCAACATATGCTTCTACATCACTGCCTGTTTAACCCTGCCCACCAATTTGCGCATGTAGTGTTTACGAGAGAGGCGAACGCTGGTCTATGCTTAAACCAAATGAAAAGATTGCTTTGAAGACAACAAGATGCTATGCAGTGCGAAATTGTGGAAAAAACACAGTCTTTGCATCGTCATCCTTCTGATCCCAACATTAGAAAAGAGTGGATTAACTTTATTATAAATGAAATGCTGGACAACGTCAGTAAGAACTTGGTCCTTTGTTCACTTCATTTTACCGTGGATTCATTTACGAACAAAGCACAATTCGACATGGGATTTTCAGAAAGATTGAAACTGAAAGAAGATGCCGTTATGAATAAATTGGATCGGACAGTAATGTTGCAGCTAAAGTGTGAGTAACTGTTTTTATTACATGGTCACTATTGCTTTGTCTGTTATTGCAGATTGTTTTAAATGTAATGAGTATTTATGCATTTTTTACATAAATCACAGCAGTGTCCATCTGTGAAAAACTGCACAAAATTTAGCTAGTCATAGCAGTGGGCATTTAATTCTGAGTTTACAATCCGCCATGCCTATTTAAACGAAGCGTTCTGATGAGGGGGGTTAAAACAAGACAGAAAATAGCCTATTCTATTTAGTAATTACTGATGTAATTGTACCGATGTAAACTGTGACTGTACTGGTGTAAAAATGTTGATAACATTATAAGTGGTTCTCAGAGAACAGTACAAAATAAAAATAAAACAAAGGCAGTTCATGACCCATTTAATGTGACGTGACCGATAATTGGAAATGGAAATGTGGAGCACGAGTGAACTGCTTCTCTAGGGCACCTACTACTAGTTGAAATGTGAATGAACATTGGGGCTAAGTTGTAAGACACAGAACAACTTTCTGAAATGTTTAATCTCTAGTATTACCTGTGTTTCAACTGCAAAACATTCATTCATCAAAACAGTTTGTTAACATCACCTGCAGTTGCATTTACCGCATTTACCATTTAAATGTACGCCCATAAATATATGCCCATGCAGTTATTTGCAGAAACCTCCTAATCAAATTATATCAGAATTTTTTTTTAACAATAATCAGTGGTCATTTTCTCAATAGCAAGTTGGCTATCGGGACAACAGTTTGGAGAAACAATAGATTATTAATCACTTTCTTTTTCATTCAGTGCATAACGTCAAAATGTGTTTCTGGGTTTCAAAACACTCAAAACTTTGGAGCAGGTCACATATTTCCCAATATTTTCTGACATAGGAGTCTGTGTCAGACATTTAATAATTTATTTTTAAACATATAGTGACATATATGCTGAGGTAGGAAGTTCATCCAGCATCCGCCCTCCTGTGTCACAGGAAATAGTTTGAGATCCAGTATTGTATTTGACAAATGGTGTCTGTTGTTTATCATGGCTCTGTGATAAATGAGTGTTTGGCAGTAACATGATATAACAACATAATACCCGGTATAGGGGTAAACACAGGCTGGCTGTAAGTACTGCCTTCCCTCAGCTCTGGCAGGTCATGACCTCACCGTGGCCCCGAGTTAACTTCTAAACTCACGGAGACAGAGGCTGGACAGTTAGTGGGCAAAGCGTGACCTTTTCCTTTCAGCTTCTGTGGGGTAAAAAGACCTGGGAAAGGAGTTAGACGTCACAATGTACCCACTTAAGCTAATGACAAACTAGATTTTTCTGAATAAAATGGGAGTGTTGTTTAAAACTCACTAGAACTATTTTAAGCTGTTGTTGGTGATTGTCAGGGTGTTGCTCTGTGGTTGTAGAGTGTTCTGATTTGTTGTTAGCATGTTGCTCAGCACTTACTAGGGTGTTGAGGGTTGTTAGTGTTTACTTACAGGTAAAAGTCAAAATAACCTGGCATTTTGGTCACTCCATAGGGCTTAGCTTCAGTCTTCAATACAAGATGTTTCTCATCTTGTCTAGAAAAGTAATAGCACATATCTTCCTCAGTAAGCTAACGTATCATTCATGATTGTAGCACAATTCCTGGTTAATGGTAATTTCTATACTAATAAATGTCTACATTTTGACATTATGTTGACATTAGATAATACATTATGAACAGTAATAAACTGTACATTTATTTAATGTTTATGCATTATTTTTTGGATTATTATCCGAAGTGATGCACATTGCACTGAGACACATTTTAAACTATAATAATATTGCACAATAGTCAATTTTTTTACTGTATTTTTGATTATATAAGCATAAGATATTTCTTTAAAACTTTTAAAACAATCTTACTAACCTCAAACTTTTTAACAGCAGTATGTTTTTACGTTAAAGGAGTCATATAAGGTGTGAACCATGGAAACCCTTCTGATTATATCATTGTTGTTGTTCTCATCTGTATTTCGTCTGAAATGTCAGGCCAATTTAATGAGGATTTCTTGTGTGAATGCAACTTTTATAGCTCTGAAAGAGAAAATCCCAGGTTCAGTTCCATTAACTCCTGCCAAGACCTCTGTGGTGCAATTTTTGTTGGCTTTCACTTTCTATGCTGGGATTAGAGAAAGAGGGCATGTGGTGGGCTTTCATTTCCCCTTTGTTGTCGTGAACACACAGACAAGGACATACATACACAGACGCACGCACACAAGCAAATGCCTTGTCCCTGCCACCTTTCATTAGGGTTTTATGAGGTGTGCTGACAATGGCCAACCCTGCCATGGAGACTGGTTCCACATCCCACTTGCAGGAAATCAAAGACAATCTCCCATCTCTCACCATCTCCTTCTTGCAGGAGGAAACCACTTTCTGTTGCTAGTTGCGCTTCAGGGCATCTGCCTGTGTGATATGTGGCAGTTCAATATTGTACGGCATTCTGGTTTGGCATATTTTTTTTATATGTCAGAAGAGCCAAAACGCAAAAGAATGTGAGCCATAGTGGCTGGATTCTTTGTGTTGTCTTGCAATCTGCTTTTTGTACTTTTGGCACGACCAGGCAAAATCCTCACATTTTCAGTGACTAAAAGTATGATACTAGACATTGTGTTTACTGAGGCTTTTTCTGAATATAGCTGACAATTTAGTGGTTGTGACTTAAATCCTTGCAAGAGTTTTGTGTGTCTATTTATACCAAATCCTGGCTTGTGGTTGGCTGGTAAATATCATAGTATCATCAGAAATTACTGGGTTCACAATGGGATGAATTATGGGCTAATGCTTGAAAAATTTTGCGCTTTAACCTCCCACCTTTACATCTCTCGTTCGTTGTGATCCAACTCCATCATTCATTTCTTGGGGTGTATGAAACCGCTGCGTTTAGCCAGAACATGCTGCGGTGGCAGAAAAGAAATGAACACGTTGGCTAAATGCATCACTGACCTTGGTGAGGAAGAAACATTTGTATAAAGTGAGGAGTTGGTACTGTATATATTTGAGATCAGTTGTAGGTTGCACATATTGCATGATGCAAAATATTCACAGTGTATTAAAATTTCACTGCTAAATCACTGGTGTAAACGTGAAAGACAGATTAATTCGTATATACCTCTTACTAAAACTTTGCTTTAAGTCAGTTAGCCATTAGGATAGAAGAATCAAAAGGGGTATGTTGATGAGTCAACCTGATTTTAATGTTATATGCATGTTTTATTTTCAGCCTAGTAATGTTCAAAAACACTGATTCATTTAGAGAGGAATAAAACAAATCTCTTTAATTGTAAGTCATTGTGTCTTTCGTTCAAATTATTCAGTTTTTTCACGAACGTAACTAATGACTCTATTAAGGTACGGATTTATGTTTAAGGAATTAAACGAGAAATAACCAGATGCATCAGTTGAGTAAATAATTCAGTGGCTCACTAATAAAGATGAGTAAATCTTTAAATCAATAGGATAAACCGTGCAACTGTTTCATTATGCTGTAGCTTCGCTTGGAACCATTTCCATTGGCCGAGCAAAAATAGATGACGCAACAGCCATCAATAATGAGTCAAAAATAATATATGTGACCCTGGATCAGAAAACCAGTCATAAGGGTACATTTGGAATTGAGAGTTATACATATTAATACGCTTTCCACTGATGTGTGGTTTGTTAGGATAGGACAATATTTGGCTGAGATACAACTATTTGAAAATCTGAGGGTGCAAAAATATCAAAATATTGAGAAAATCACCTTAAAAGTTGTTCAAATTAAGTTCTTAGCAATGCATATTACAAATCAAAAAATAAGTTTTGATATATTTACGGTAGAAAATTTACTAAATATCTTTATGGAACATGATCTTTACTTAATATCCTAATGATTTTTGGCATAAAAGAAAAATCTATAAACATCTATTTTTACCCATGCAATGTATTTCTGGCTATTGCTACAAATGTACCGTTATTACTTATGCCTGGTTTTGTTGTCCAGGGTCACATATGTTCAGTATTAACGTCTTGTTTGTTGACCTAGGCTATTGTATAAAAGCAATATAATATGCATAATTGTGTGCTGACAAATCAAAATGGAAATGGTATAGTTTCAAAATAAATCCTAAGGGAGAATTTATTCAACTTTATTACAATTGTCATGAGCTGTAAAGAGCAGCTTTGCCAGTCTCTGATGCAAACTAAATGCTTCAAAATATATTATATAATCATATTGTAAAACAATGCTAGCACAGAAATGTATAGCACTAAAATCTGTTGGCACTTTTTTACAGAGGCCCAAAGGGGACATGGTGATGGAAAAAAATATGAGGTGGGAGGAACAATTATATTTAAATGCATTTGCAGTCTTTCGTAAACCTTTTACGTTCCCCTGAGAATCTTTGCGTTCCTTCGCTGAACTGTTGTGTTTGCTCACAAAACTTTTGTGATGGAAATAATATGCAGTAGGAGGAATTGAAATAAAAATGTTCCTCCCATCTCATATTTTTCCATCACCACGTCCCATTTAGGGCTCTGTACTTTGCAAAATACTTGTAGGAAACTTAGTTAATCAGACTGAGAGATGAAACAAAATAACTGGCCTCATAAAACTGTAACTGAGCTAACCATCCAATCTGAATACAAGACAGATTTTTGAAGGAACCTCATAAAGCTGCTTAAATTCTGATGGACTGGAGCTGGAGTTAAATTTCACTTCCTGAACCTCATTCTAGAATATGTCTTCTCTTCCTACTTTTTATGCGCCTGGTGTCATTCATCAAAGAGTGATGACAAAAATGGTTCTGGAGGCAACGGAAGGTCATGACTGTGGTAATTTGAACATCGACTATGTGTGTGCGTGTGTGTGTTAAGAGCTCGTCTCCAGCTCCCAGTGCCGGTCTAATCTCTACAGAGCTGTAGGAATTAATCCAGTATATTGATGACTGACTGCTGTGCACATTTCCAGGTTTTTTAGTAGACTGTTATGAGGCTTAATGTAGCTTATTTTGCAATATCTGACAAGCAAGCACACAAAAAGTCTAACATTATCCTCTGATTTTACACTCCCCTGTATTCTAAAACGTTACGATGTCATGTCAAATAAATTAAACCCAACACATTTCAGAAGTTTCTTCTGTTGTGATTCTCAAAGCATCCCTGTCCATCACTAGCTCATTGTAAAGGGCTGTGCATCTGTGGCCCGAGGGCCAGAAGTTCGTTCGGTCTTGTTATACATATCCCTGGGCTTTCTTTTATGTTTTGTGAGCTTTCTTTTAACTGGAGCAGAATTAAAGCTCCAGCTGTGGCTGTGATTTACTGGACAGGAGGCAGAGACAGGAACTTGACTAATGACTCTGGCATAAATTCTAGGCACAAATCACTGACATAAAACGTAAAGCCATGTCTCCCTGCCTGGCCTCCAGACACCATGAGGTTGTCTGATTTCCTGAACCCATAGAGGTGACAGTCATATGTATAGTGTTTCCTCTTTTATTACATGCTGGAATGAGGGCAACTTTATGGACAGAGAAAGTTGAGGCCCATCCAAGGTTGAGCCGGGTACACAAGTTGTAACCAAAATACTGGCTACGTCATAAATCAACAAAAATAATTGCCATGTTTTTGAAAATGTGGCCAAAATAGTCTCCATTTTGCTTTGAATAGAGCTTGTTTATATGTTTATGTATATACACAGCATTCTTAGTGGCAACAAAAAGGAGAGTTGCAAAATGACTGACCGATTCAAAAACATTCTGAGAGAGCTAGTGCTTGGTGGTAGATTGCAGCACTTTAACGAGCATGCATAGAACTGTACAGTGTATTCATTAATATTATACATATCAATAAAGAGTGAGCAACTGCACTGATGTTTATATTTTATTATACAAATTAGTATTGCATCGCAGAGACTGCACTCATGTTTCTTGGTGCATTTAATTAACCATTATATGATATCTAAAGATACAAATTGTTCTTCCTTTTATCTATTATCATCTCAGTTTCTTAAACTGTTGATTAAGTGATTCACTTCAATATATATTATTGTAAATAAATTACAATTTACAATAACAATAATAATTCTAACAATAAATAATTAATAATAACAATATTTTGTCTACATTTGTATTATTTATAATAATTTTCCATACCAAATGGTCTTATTTAAAACCTATATGCTCAGTAGTAATCCTAACCATAAAATCTATTTAGTTCAAATAAAGTATTAAAGTTGCAAATAAGCTATATGCCATTGCACATGCACATCAAATAACCAGTATGTCATGAAATTCAGTACGTCATTGTGCTACAGCCTGCAGTAAGGAGTACCTATCCTGTCTGCTATTGCTCAAATTCACACCATAGGTTGAGATGTTAACATTTTGAGCATGTTCTGAAAACGTCACGGAGAAACAGGTATAAAAGAAAGGATTTAATGTAAAAACAAAACAAAACATCACTCTTAATTCACACTTAAATTCCAAATACAGGAGTAAACAGTGAAGCTGTTTATGTCTATTCATTTATTGATCATCCTTAGGTGGAAAATATTACTCATAGTTTCACAGTGGCTCCTGAAAGATGGTTTGCGGTTACTTGTTACTTGTGAATGTGTGTGTTTGTGTCCCTGTCTGTACTGTTATTCTGACAGCATCTCCTCCCGCATCTGATTGCCCATAAAGGCAGCTGCTGTTGTTGAATGCACAACTGACAGGTATTTTGGTTGACAGATGAAAGGAGAGAGAAAGTCTGTGAGAGAGAGAGTGGGAAAAAGAGAAAAAAAGAAGAAAACAAGACAGTTCTTGAAAGATGTGCAGTGCAAATGTGTTTAGTTTGCATGTGAGCAACAAGAAAGCAGATCATTTTGTGAGGTAATTTACAAGGACATTTATTTTAAAATTGAACAGGAAGAACACATTTACCATGTTAGACACTTTCTGTAGATGCCTAAATAGTTTAAAAAAGCATTGAGTAAAAAAAAATGACTTTAAATCCACCTAAACAGAACGATCATTTGCACAATTAAGTGATTATGAAGTTTCTGATTTAAAGATGTGGATGAATAAATAAACACATCCTAAACATCTGCTTAATCTCTTCTATATTCTGCCATAAATATGCATCTACACTCCGTGGCACTCCATGAAACTGACAGCACTACTGTGAGAATAATTGCTCTGATAAACAGATCCAATGGAGAACCCGATAAACCCAAAGCCCCAACACCAATGCATTTATATTAATGGAAACACTCTGTTCTATTTTCCTTCATAACAGCTGCTGACAGCTTTTCTCTCCCATCAACAATTTTACATTCACTGCCTCTGAGACAAAAGATTTGATCTCGTTTCAGCATTTGAGAAATAAATGAATTTATTGCCCACACTTCTCCACAAGCACTTCAGTAAATAAAAGAATGGATAAGGAAGGAAAGCATAAACAGAAATGTGGTTAAAAGCTCTCATGCTATGCGTGCTAAAAAGGTTAGAGGGAAAAACACATAACATAACCACTGAACTAAATAAGCATTGTTGCCATTGGTTATAGATTCAAATGTTTAAATAAAAAATACAGTACAAATACTAAATAAATAAATTAACATTTATAACATAAAATAAAATAACTAATCAATTTTACACTAAATTTGCACTAATCAACTAATCATTTTTACACTAAAAACTCAAATTAATATCTGAATCTGAGATTTGAATCGAAACTTAATTGTAATGATTAATTGAAACTGTGAGTTCAGTTGATCCAATTGATAGAAATGAATCAAACCCACAGCCAAGTTTACTTAAGCTTAAATCAGAGAATCATTATTCAAATAAATCTGTCTTAATATTCACATACTTGCAAGTTTTGCTGTAAGTAAAGGAGAAACCTAGTGGCAATATTGAAATACTGACCATGCTTATATCACCAGAAAAATCATCTAAACAAACAGTTAATACTGAATATAATTCTATGTCAGTGTATCCTGTTGACATCCTTTCTGGTAACAATCTTTAAATTAGATAATAAATCCTCCCACATGTCTTTCCCCATGCTTTCATCTACAGCCCAATGCCATTGTTTACTTTTATATGCACAGACGTTCACCAAAATAGATTTTATGTACTTTATTGTTTTGCTCTTTTCTGAAATTACTGTAGAAGCATCTTTCCAATCCTGCCTTCCCACATCTGTTTTGACATCTGTACGGTTTGTTTTCCCTGCATGTGATTCATAGCTGCCCATATACCTGAATTTACTGCTTCAAAATGGGTAATATGTGACTAGCTCTAATTGGTTTGCGGTCCTATCTGGCTTAGGGGGGGTTATGCTTGAGGAATTCATGCTTCATTCAAGGTGACATTTTTCATTTCAGAGATCTGTTTCCAGCAAATGATACGTCTCTCTTTGTTTCTTTCTGGGCGGTGTTGGAGAGGAGATTCACTGGGGCTGGTGCACAACTGTTACAGTTATTCGCTCTCTGCCATCCTTCTCAGTCCCCTCGCATTTTTCTTTCTTCAGGAAAGAACGGTTTATTCCTATTTCCTACTCAATACTCCGCCTTCATTCACAGGATTATCTGCGTTATCTGTTTCACTCCACTACTTCCTAAATTTACTAATGTTATTCCAAAGGCCGTAACTAGGCCAAATTAAATCTGACATTTTCATGATTTTGACGCAAATTTGGGGAGAATTATGTGGAATGACCATTACATTTGTGGTTCTCAAATATTTTGATTCCAAATCAACACTGTCCAAGACAAAATCAAAGATAATTATTGTAATTGTAAGGACAAAGATGCTTGTTGTCAAGCTTTTTATTTACAGATATACTTTAAAAATAATCATGTAAAATAAATTCTATAAAAACAATAAAGTTTCATAATTCCAGAGCTTTCAAGTATGTAAGCTGGCGGGGGCCCCGGGAAGAGTTCTCTTTTCTTTGTGAAGGGCAGGGCACCCTGGAATGGGTTCGTCCCGAGATAGGGGCCCGTGCCCTGGAAAGCGCCGCGGTTCCGGCGGCGTCCGGTGAGCTCTCGTCGGCCCTTGAAAATCCGGGGGAGAAGGTGTAAGTCTCGCGCCGGGCCGTACCCATATCCGCAGCAGGTCTCCAAGGTGAACAGCCTCTGGCGTGTTAGATCAAGGCAGGTAAGGGAAGTCGGCAAGTCAGATCCGTAACTTCGGGATAAGGATTGGCTCTAAGGGCTGGGTCGGTCGGGCTGAGGTGCGAAGCACGTGTTGTCCTAACTTAGGCTGAGTTATACTCGGTCAAAATTTGAGGGCCTCTATTTCCGGCCTCCAGGAGTCCATCGACTCGGGGATGGTGGCATTGGACATGGACTCGTTTGTCTTTACTTAAGTTTCAAAGTTTCAACTTTGGGGGCCTATATCTTCGTCCTCCAGTAGACCATCAACTCTGGGATGGTGGCGTTGGATAGGGAAACTGGAGCGCTACTATAACCCAGAGTTTTGTGGAGTTTGTCCGCTTTTAGGCTGAGTTATACCCGGTCAAAGCTTCAACTTTGGGGGCCTATTTCTTTGGCCTCCAGGAGACTATCGACTCGGGGATGGTCCAGGTCCTGACTGTCTGTGGTCATTAAAAATCCCATGGCACTTCTCGTAAAGAGTAGGGGTGTAACCCCGGTGTCCTGGCCAAACTCCCTCCACTGGCCCTTGTCAATCATGGCCTCCTAATAATCCCCATCCACTTGATTGGCTCTATCTCTCTCTCCTCTCCACCTGTATCTGGTGTGTGGGTGTAGCGCACTGGCACCGTTGTCCTGTGGCAGCCGTAACATCATCCAAGTGGATGCTGCACACTGGTGGGTGGTTGAGGAGAGACCCCCCACATGATTGTAAAGCACTTTGGGTGTACAACAATACACAATAAAGCGTTATATAAATGCATCCTTCATTCATTCATTCATTCATTCATTCATTTCTTACAGTTATACATACAAAACATTTTAGAGCTGTAGAGTTAGAATATATATATATAATTTTTATTATTAGACTTTTAATGAATTCTTAACATTTTATCAATTTCAAAGACTTTTACAATTGTAGAAATCAAGCTTTTAAAATTCTTTCAAGAAATGTTGAGGCAACAAAATATAATATTAAATATGATATCAGTTTATTAATTCATATTTAGCTGTTTTACATTATATTAAAGCATATCTTGTCTTACTGTTAATAGGTCATGGCCCTCTAGTTGAGAACCGAGCAGTTTTCTTTTCTGTGTTCGCCAAGGAGGTTTATATTTCCTGAATAAAACTTGTTAGTATTAGCATTCATCTCAATGACAGCTGACACAGGACCCTGCGAAATCTATGCCATTTAAAATCTTTACTAATAGATGTTCAGGTTGAAGTTTCTGATCCAATCACTTAAGCTGTAAATGTCATGTGACTCATTATCTGGGAGCTGAAGATGTTATGACAACACAGATTGGCTGATTGCACCAAAAACTATTATATAAACCCTACTAATTGCTTATTTGGTCTAGCTAAAAAAATATTACACAGAAACAAACATTCAGAAGAGATAAAACAAACTAGACAGCCAAGACAAGTATTGAAGGTTTTAATGTCAGCATATTCATGTTTCATTAGAGATGCAGTAATGATTTCCTCTCACTCTCTGCCGGTCTTATATTGCTATGCAGAGGTAAGTGTGAATGAATGAATGAATGAATGAATGATGCATTTATATAGCACTTTATTGTGTATTGTTGTACACCCAAAGCGCTTTACAATAATGTGTGTGTGTGGGGGGGGGGTCTCTCCTCAACCACCACCAGTGTGCAGCATCCACTTGGATGATGGGACAACGGCGCCAGTGCGCTCACTCACACACCAGCTACAGGTGAAGAGGAGAGAGAGTCATAGAGCCAATCAAGTGGATGGGTATTATTAGGATTATTATTATAAGTGACATTAATATTACAGATGACAGCCTGCTGCTGTAGAGTCTGCTGCTTTAGCAGGGACAGAGGTGTAGTGTTTGCCTTAACAATTTAACATCTCTGAAAAGTAGATGGTTCAGCAGAGGGTCAGGGCGGCAAAGACAGTTGGAAATTTTCAGTCCACCCATGGGAGAGATAAAGATAGAGAAAAGGTGGAGAAAAAAGAGAGAAACTGATGCTTGGCAATGCTCACCCCAGCTTTGGGGAGGCTGCCTGGTGGTATATTGTAAAACTACAGTGTCATGTGTTTATCTTGTGGATAAGCATGCTTTAAACTCTCGTAGACCTGCACCAGAATATCCCTCTATCCTTAGAAACAGCTATTTTTAACATTAGAAAAAAGAATAGCATTAACGTTGTAGGTAAAGTTTAACTTTTAATGCAGTAAAAGCTTTGCACTTTTGTTTCCGCTTTGCAAGAGAATCAGCAGTTTGAAGTGTTTTGTAGTGTAAAGAATAAAGATAATGGATGGTTAAAGAAATAGTTTGGCATAATTCACCCAAAAATGAAAATTTTGACATAAGTTACTCACCATCAAGTACTCACCGCCATCAAACAAATCACTCTTTCTTCTGTTAAACACAAAGGAAGATATTTTGAAGAATGTGCGTAACCAGTAATAGTTGGCGGCAGCCATTTACTTCCATAGTATGGGACAAAAATGGTTACCAAAATTGAAATTCTGAGCCTGAAAGTCAAATTGAAATTTTGAGGCAGGTCTTTACAACAAATTGTCAGGATGTATCAGGAAAAGACTCAAAAGAGTTGCAAGTGCACAATATTTTATTTTCTGAAGACCAACATGGCAACAGCATATAGATGACAGGAAAATAGTGGGTGCAGATAATCTCCTCAGTAAGAGTAGTATTTTGTATTTCAAGTACGTATTTTAAATACATGTATTTAAAATACTGCCCACCCCTGCCGACTGGTAATGAACAACAAACAACCCAATAAAAAGGGTGCAGCTGACCAGCACCAGCTGACCCTGATCTCTAACCAGCGATCATGAGTTGTCCAGCAACGCAGGTGACAGCAACAACACACACACACACACACACACACACACACACACACACACACACACACACACACACACACACACACACACACACACACACACACACACACACACACACACACACACACACACACACACACACACACACACACACACACGGAGAAGGAATCCACAGACCTGTGAAACGTGACACAAATCAGTTGATCCGTTGAACGACTCATTGATGATACAGACTGATCTATTCTCAGATAATTTTTTGGTAACACAAATCTGTCATTTGACTTCAGAAGAACTGTAATACAGACCGGAGTTAAAATGGGACATTTTTATGATACATGATGCCTCTGTGTTTAACAGTCCCAGCTCTCTTTCACTTTCATTACTGAAAAAACAAACCAATTAGAAAAAAAGAAAATCTAATTGAATTATGCAAATGATGTCATCATCACTGTTGGTGACATTTTGCATGCTGGACTATAGTTTTAGTCAAAATTAGTTAGGTTTATGAACCAAAATTAGACAACATACCTGAAGGTGAAATGATCTACAAAACAAAGTTTGTGTGGAGTCTGTATGTGACTGTAAATGGTTAAAACAAAAGCGAGAACAAGATTAAGTGTGACACTATACTGAGTCTCTGAGCCCTGGTTCCTTTTTGCACTGTTTGGAACTATTTTGTGCTCCAGTTTATTTTAAAGCACAGCGAGACAGGATCCTCTCTGTGAGCTCTCTTTTCATCCTCCACACCGTTGTCTGCATTTTAATCACACAGATCCTTCTTCATTTCATTCCTTCATGACTACCTGACAATCTTATTGTAATGTCCCGCTAATTAAAAGCATAAATCTGTCATGCCAAAGTGTATTAACTGGGGCATTCGACATTGAAAAAGACTGAGATGGCAAAAAAGGAGGTAAAAAAAGAGAGAGATTGAGACAGGGAATAAGTGTAGACAGAACATCAGATTTCAGACACTTTGAAAGCCTGCAGGACTACCATGACAGCCCAGTGTTTGTGTTAGGGTTTGTTGTTTGTTGATCTGCCAGGCTCATCCACATCACTGAATCTAAATGTGAAAATTACACCCTGCTTACAGCTTCTAACCCATTAGACTACAGACCGGCTGTTTTCCCTTTTAGCCCAGGTAACACTTGTGTGGGAGAAGGATTTGTGCAGGTTACCGAGCTGACAGACTCTCTCACACGGTTCTTGAACAATTTGGAGGTGTGAAATAAGAGGCTGTGAGCAGTTCCTCTCTGACCTTAAAGCCCTGCTATCACACTGGATAACTCTACCTGTACCATCACTAACATCAGCAGCAGAACTCTATTAAAAGCATTACAAGTCTTTACTGGTTGTAAAAATATCTCAGGCAGCTATAGGCATAAACACACAGGTATACAAGTCAAATATAGCATTTAAAGGAATAGTTCACCTAAAAATGGAAATTTTGTGAATGGGTGCCATCAGAATGAGAGAAAAGCATAACAATAGTACACAACTCCAGTTCATGAATGAACATCTTGTGAGGTGTAAAAGCTGTGTATGTGTAATAAACAAATCAATCATTATGGCATTTTAACATTAAACCATCACTTCTGGCCAAAATACCAGTCCATGATCCATAATAACATTACCTTCAGTGAAAAAGTCCATCCCCGGTTGTTCCCTCACGTCAAAATCCACCAATGTATTTGTTTTGAACAGTTTTGGACTGATTTTGCTACTAAATTATGCTTGATCTGTGCATATTTCACTCCTGACAGGGCCGGTTCTAGACATTTGGAGGCCCTAGGCAAAAATTCATGTTGGAGGGCCGCCGCCCCCAATATAAAGCACTTGAAACAAATGTGACCTTTTTATTTATACAACATTTCAGTTCTTATTTATTTTTTACTTAGTAACTGCCAAACGTTTGGACACATTACTTTTTTATGTTTTTGAAAGAAGTCAATTATGATCATCAAGTCTGCATTTATTTGATCAGAAATACAGAAATAGCTATAATATTGTGAAACTTTAAATAATGGTGTTTTATTTTTACCATACTTTAAATATCTATTTCTGTGAGTCATAGTCATAGCATAATTTTAATGCGTACTTGTGAATAAAATTGTTAATTTCTTTAAAAAAATGCTGACCAACTCAATTAGCAAATTGAACGGTATTGTTACAAAATATTTATATTTTATTTTTATATTTATTTGTTATTATAGCCAAGTGCACCAAGGGGGTTGAAGTGGACCCCGTTCATGCTCCCTCTTAAAGTGTATTTATTTGTGGGGATTTGTTTATTTTGCTTAAATTTTTTATTTTTGTAAAATGGTCTTTTGTGCTATCCACCACACATGCAAAGTTGGTTGATTGCGTAACTGCAATAAAGTAATAGGCTAGTTAACAATTACTTGTTTCCATAGGATATATAATGTATTTTATATCATTTAGACACTTATGCTATAGTTTGACAGAATGTTCTAATTCAACACGCCATGGAAAGTCAATCTAACTTAACATTTGATTATATTGATATTGTTTATTTCTTACTCCTTAACAGTTCATCAGGCTCTTAATGATTTAATCTATGCCATCATTGGAATATCTGAAGTTTTTTCCATCACTCATCATTAGAACCCATTGGTTAGGGTTGTAATGGCTAGTTTTGGTTACCCCCCCCCCCCCCAAAAAAAACAAAACTACACCACTGATTATAGCCGTGATAAATTTATTATTATTATTATTTTGCAGTATTTGTTTCACCAATTTATTCACAGTTCCTTAATACCACTTCAGTAAATGAACATCAGTGCTTTTATTTTTTTTTCTCTCTAGCTGGGTATGGGCAGGATTTCTCCCTCCCATTTAACCAATATTAATTATAATATTGTCATGCTATTAATATTAATAAATATGACTTTAACCTATGTATTGTATTGCTATACCTTAAATCAGCACAATTTAGAAGTTACACACATTTGAGGTAGCCTACTTTTTTGAAGCATTAAAACATGGTCTAGAGTGTTTGCTTTTTGAATTTGAATACAAAGTTCTTTGTTTTTCTTTTGTAGCTATTTCTTGCTAGTCAGCTCCTGACGTGATGTCATTTACTGTATGCACAAATTCAAAGCGTCTCGTCTGGGCGTGTCAGCGCTACGGCGCTCGCACTCTTTTAAACTCGTAATAAGTTGGTGAATGATCTGTCCAGAAACAATGCTGATCATCAGAATAAGTTTATATTTGGAATACACTGCAATAACTCCAAAATAAATGACGACAACAACTCACACACTGCAATTTAACACTGCATTTAACGTTTTGCTTCAGCACCTGAAGGATACGTTCGTTACGCAAACATTCAGAAGCGGGACCCACTTTGAAAAGGCAACATTAACTGGTTTAATTGCAGGTGAGTGACAATTCAACAATATCCAATGAACAATTAGGCTAGTATTTTGCTGTCCATGGACTGGAGGTGTTACGGTTTTGGAGGCCAAAGTTTTAAAAACTTCTTAATTATGGCTTTGTGCATTACAAACATGCAGCTTTTTTCTTCACGAGATCTTAACGGTGCACTAAGCGATTTTTGCCAAACGATGTTGATATTTAAAAGCACCAAAACAAACACGCCCATAGCCGAACAGGAGCTAGACCCCTATTTTTATATCTCGCAATGACACGCAAGCATATTCAAACAAAAGCCAACTCAGATAAGTTGTGTACAACAATGCAAAATCTATCAAAAAGAAATAACCTCAGCATCCGATTCGAGCCCTTCCTGCTCCTTGAGTTTTTCTCTCCACTCTTGGAAAACTGATCCGATATTTACATGGGTCCTACCTCTTGCCTGGTCATAACCCTTCTTTTTAATGTTTTGTTCCTCTGATATTTTCCTCTTATATCTTACAATTATCTCCATTTACAGTCGATCTGTTAATATCCATCTGTGCTTTCAAATTGAGTGCTTTCTTCTCTATCATTACAAGACCATGCTCCTTACTGCTGATTGGAAGTGTGTTTTGGGACTCGGTCCGACACCGTGGTCAAAAGCTTTTGTTTAATTGCTTAGCGCACCTTTAATGGACTGGAGTCATGTGCGTTACTTGTGGATTATTGTGATGTTTTTTTATCAGCTGTTTGGTCTCAAGATCTGACAGCACCCATTCAGTGCAGAGGATCCATTGGTGAACAAGTGATATAATGTTAATTTCTCCAAATCTGTTCATGCTGAAAAATCATCAACATCTTGGATAGCGTGTGATGAGTTAATATTGAGCAATATTTTTCAAAGTTTTGGTTGAACTATTCCTTCAATAAACACTTATTTTTATATGTAAAGCTCCACTGAACTTGTTTTATAATAGTAATAAAATCCGTTAAAGAACAGTTCACTTACAAATTATTATTAATTATATTTTTTTGCTCATGTATGTCATTTCAAAACCTGTATGTCTGTGGAACACAAATGGGTTTCCATATAAGGAAAGTGAATGAGAACTGGAGGATTCAAGCTCCAAAAAATAACAAATGAAATAGCGCATGCTCTACACTGAAAGTCATTTGAAAGTGAGAAACACCACATTGTAATCGTTATAATCAGAAAACCTCTGCCGTCCCCATTCACATTGATTGTATGGGAAAGATCAGCAAGGACATCCTGCTAAACTTTTCCCATTGTGTTTGGAACAACATGATGCTGAATAAATCATGACAAGACTTTCATTTTGGCTTAACTGTTCTTTTAAATGCAAAAACAAGGGCTGTACAATGCGTTTGAAGTTACTGACCTCATACTCATCATCCAATATCATTGGTCAGCTGACACCAGAATGAATGTCCACACCAAGTGTGTGAGCTAAAGTACTGAGATAATATTATTATAGAACAGGGGGGGGGGGGGCGGTCCTGAAGAGTTCAGCTCCCACTCAGACCTTGATTAGCAAGACGACAGTCACTCTTCAAAGCACGTCAGTGATTAGCATATTTCATCAACTCTTTATAATCTGAAACCTGGGTTGAGTGTATGAGGAGAGAGAACTGCACTGCAAAATATTATTTACTGTAGAAATGCAGTGATGTTGTTACCGACATTACAGTATGTCATTTTGCTGACTCTATTTTTTTAATGGTATTTAGCTATTAAACTATGTTGTTAATGGGAAAATCTGCTGATAATAATAGTACAATTGAGGTTTATCAGAAATGTCCTTTAATAACAGTAGTGTTATGCAACACAGCACCATCTGTGTAAATAAATACAGCATTCATAAGCTAAACATAAAATATACCATAAGATACTTTCGATGTACAAAGACTAATACAAATGAGAAGAAACATATTTTTTAAGTTAAATCTAAATAATGATGATTCAGGCATGTACTTTTGGGAATACTTTTTATCTCTGAAAAAGAAAACTGCATTTTACTGTAAAAATTGTACAGTATATGGTAAAGTATCTTAGACATCATTGGTTAACAGGTTTTAGTGTAGCATTTCAATTTTTTAAAACGTAAAACTATTTATTTTGTTATACATGTTGTAGCTTACACACTGAGAAGGACTGTGGTATTTTTAGAGCATAAATATTTAGACATACTTCTGTGTGTATATGGTGTTGTTTGCACTGTATGCCCACTTTTTCCTCTCTTGCTCAGTGCTTTTTCTGTGGGCTGACTGTTTGATGTGGACTGATGGCTTCAGGAGTTTATGAATGAATATTTAAAGGGCCTTGGCGAGCTTGAACTGCTAACAAAATGGGGCCTCTGTACTGCTTAAAATACAGTCAGTCATTTAATATATAAGCCCCTCATTAGAATCATCAGGTCATCTGAATGCTGGCTGTTTTTCAATACACTGAGAATGAAGTGTAGTCCAAAGTAGTACATTTACATTTATGCATTTAGCAGACACTTTTATCCAAAGTGACTTACAGTGCATTCAGGTTATACATGTATTGTCAGTCTTGTCAGTATGTGTGTTCCCTGGGAATCTGTATCTGAACTTTCTTTAATTTAAATAGCTATGATGAATCCAAGTGTGTGTGTGTGTGTGAGTGGAAAAAGAAAATAGCTTTCAATACCTGGGACATTAATGGAATGAGAAGAATCTCTTTATTCTAAGGTGAAGTGGATTTCACGGTGAATCATTTCATCACACTCTGTTACATAAACAGACATCTGTGGAACAACGTGCACATCAGAATCCTCTCACTCTCTCACTCAAAATCATCTTAGGGATACATTTTTTTGCACTGAATGCAGAATATGTCCACTCATTTGCAAAATTGCGGTAGCTTTCAGACACTAATGTTCAATCTAGAAATATATTTAGGCTCTCGTTAGTCTTGGACTTAGATGACCCACTGACTAGGATTGGGAACCAAGAACCGGTTCTTATTTAGAACCGAAAAAAAACCCTCCTGCTAATTCATTCACTCACACATTTATGACAATGCAGCATACTAAAATACAGTTTTTTGCACTAGTATTCAGCAGTACTGGATGGAACGTATAGTGTAAAACATTGCTATACGGTATATTGGAATTCCCAAATGACTCTGAGATGTTTTTGTTTTTTTTGGTCAATCAACAATAGAGACAGAGCGACACACGTCATAATCTGAAAACCACGCCCACCGGGGGGGGGGGATCCAACACTCTTCATTGACTCTGTATTGCGGGAAGTTGCCCCCCTGTCATTTCTGACTTATAACAAAACAGAACAATGTCTAAAAGCTGCTATGTGACAAGGTCTACAGTAAACAAGCTCGACCCCAAAAAACGAGTGTTTAAGGACAAAAGTAGAGCACAACGTGTCATATTATGCTGAGAACTGCGTCCACTGGAGGAAAACAGAATCAGCGACAGGAAACACGTATTATTTTTAACCGTCAAGGGATTATTTCACTATCCTATGTGAACCTGAAAGAAGGAAATATATTGAGAAACTAAATTGTATTGGTCTATATCAGTGCCCCTTTTCCTTACCTTCCCTGAAAGGAGGAAATATAATTGAGAATACTAAATTGTATTGGTAGTTGAGAATATCAAAAAAAAAATATATCTTTTCCTTCCTTATGCCTGCTCTGTAAAAATGTGCGGTATTGAAAACCTCCAACTGATTAGGGTTAAAAGGCGAAATTCAGTAAACACTGATGATGTAATTTTGTACAGGCAAGCAGATGAAGCCAGAATATAAACACAATGTGCAAAGTTTCACATAAAATGGTTTCCCATAGAAAACATAATGAAAACACTGAACATTAAGCAGATTGCATTCATATTTTGTTCCCATTCTAATTACTAACTTTAGATTAAGGGGGTTAGGGCAGCTTATAAATATACATAGTTGCTGTTTAATATTACAGTTTTACATATATTTTTAAGTGATTTTTACAACGTTTTGTCGCACTGTTTAATGATTGAAATATTGCAGTGCTTAATATGGACTGCAAATGGTCATTTTGTTCACACTTTGTTTCATTCTTTTGAGAGTTGATTTTAGGCATAGTACTGTTTTTTGTTCATATCAATTGATAAATAAATCAGATATGTCTATTGTAAATTATTAGAATTTAAGTTAACTAACAGTTGGCATTGAGAGTGACTGACAGTTAATGGCAGAACTTAAATAAAACAATGAAAAAAAGTTTTCCCGCATATGACAAGTTTAATACCACAGGAAAAAAAAAATATGCCTTTTTTCGAATGCAAAAAAACAATTGTTTTTAGCACCCCCTCTGAACTGTTAAGCCCCCCCTTAGCACCCCCAACTCTTATTGAACCGATTATATCTTCCTCTTTACGAGAGCATGAAATAAACATGAATGAACATCAGAAACTATGTTGTTTCAGCCATGGAAAGACATCAATACACTCAATTTTGGACTTAATGTACTCTGTCTGGTTTGTGTCAGACCAGATTCAAATTGGTCAGCTCACCTATCAATCAAACTCCCAGCGAAGGTCTATTTTGTTACCAGTGTTGTCTGATTCCTGAGTTAATAACTCTTATGAGATGGTTCTTTTAGTCAATCGAAAACATACAACTTATATGGTATTATTTTTTGGAGGGCTGATTCACCCAAAGAAATATTCATAACTTACTCACTGTCATGCAATTCGAAAACAGGTTTTCTCTCTCCAGCAGAATACAAAGGAATATGTTTTTGAGAATAAGGTCCAAACAACATGGACCTGCATTTTATGGACGAAAAACTCAGACATTCTACACAAACATTCTTCACGATTTCTTCTGTGAGGGTGAGAAAAAATAGATAATTGTCATTTTTGGGTGAGCTATCCCTTTAAAGATTAACATA
This sequence comes from Ptychobarbus kaznakovi, assembly GCA_027422405.1. NCBI lineage: Eukaryota > Metazoa > Chordata > Actinopteri > Cypriniformes > Cyprinidae > Ptychobarbus > Ptychobarbus kaznakovi. Next base: position 9,322,581 of record CM049802.1, read on the forward strand.
CTTAGTTACTGACTATAGTCAAGAATAACAATCACCGTATTTGCCAAAGTTTTACATGTTAGTAGTATGAAATCTCTGAAAAAAATTGGATTTGAAGCACTTGACTAGATATCCACAAAGAGTATTATGTCAGTCGTAGTCAAACTATTTCTTCCTGTCTAAGTAGGTAATTCTAAAATAACTCCCTGTTCCTGCTCTGTAACTTCTTGTTCAGACTGCTGGTGTGAATACAATTGCACTGGATTCTTGTGTTCACATCACGTCCCATGAACAAATATTTTGAAGAAAAGATCAGAGATATATTGCGCCTGCCTCCAGCTGTAGAATAGAGGAATATTGGATGCCCCGGTGCAGTTTTCTCAAAAAAGTGGAGAGACGCTTTATTAGTTCTGAAATGAGAAATGTCCCTTTGTGAGACCCAGTTCATTCTTGTTTATAAAACATCCTCTCCATCTCTCACCTTGATTTTGCTGGAAGAATGAAAGTGATAACAAGCCACTTTTATCGGAACATTGTGTGAAAGAGGGTCATTCATCTTTAAACAACATCCTGCATTTCCTTCCACACTAATCACACTATTAAACAACAATATACTGTTTTATTGTTCAAATCAGTCACACTGTTGGATTTTTTTTTTTTTTTTAGAGGGAATGCCCATCTCGGCAACAGAGCCTCAGGTAATTTTTTACGAGAAATAGCTTTCGCATTCATTTGAGTCTGGGAATGTGAGTCTCTGTAATTGTTCCAGCATTGTGACATTTCATGGAAAGGGGAGGTTGCTGTTGGAATTTTTTTGTTAATCCATGAGGAATGTAATTAATTAAAAATTAATTTTCTTTCTTTGCTTTTCCCCCCCCCCAATAATATTTATCTCAACATAGCTATTTTCCCAACCAGACACTTTTCCCTCCACAAAAATAGCCTCAGCTGACTTTTCATAACCAAGGCCTGAGGCATGATAGAAAAAGAGAGGAAATAAGCTGCCACATGTATCCTATTAAAAATATGCCTGCACTGTATCTGTAAGTCCTGCAACAGATACTATATGACTCAATACTGTATATCTAAAATACAAATACTTTGAATAATTAAAGTAGCCGCTTACTATCCTTATAAAAATATATATCCTTTTATTAAAAACTATAATTTTGTTCCCCTGCTGGTAGTATTCAATAAAATACCAGCATGTTCCAATCCTTTTTTATTTTTTTGGCCAAATTATGTTGAATTTTCCAGCGCCACGTTACAATGGTCTCAATATGTTTTCATCATCTGTCACAGTGGAATGAATTTGACCATGCGTTTCCTCTGGGTATTGTTTTGCAGACTATTTGTGTGTTTTGGGAGCATGTTGTTCCATTTTACACACTAGGTATTTAAAATCTTTGATGGGCTACTGATGAAAAATTGCACCTGCAATATGTACTAAATCCTCCAGTCTTAAAGGGAAGGTTAAAGACTATATTGTGGCTGTTGTTTATATCATCAAAATTGCAGTTGTGTAAGCAATCATATCTGTAAGATCTACATACATTGATTAAGAATTGAATCAAGCAGAGAGACAGTGCTGCCAAAGTGTACATCTGGGAAAAATACTTTCACAATTATAGCCTGAAGATGAGCATGCTAAGATGTGTTAATAAAAAACACATATGGTCGGTCATCCATTCAGAGATGACAGCATGATAATAATAACATTACTAAATAATTGATAAATAAAGTAAAATCGTAAAGCACCATCTCATTTTCCAGCCATGGACTGTAAATGCTTTTGAAATGAAAAATTCATAAACACAAGAAAAATTATGGGATCAACTTGTGTTTAAGCAAAAGTGACTAAACAATTGGGTAAAGTTAGTATTATGGATATTGAAACATATGAAAATGATTTTATAACAAGAAGCTGTGTCTCATAATTCATGTAATTAATTTGACAGCTAAGTAAAAAATTGTTATAATAAATCAATAAAAAATATAAAAAACTTCATAAGAGATTTCAGTAAACTTCAGTAAACAAATAGTTGGTTGTTGACTGTAGGATTTATTTTTCATGTTTCTGAAGAAAGTCTTGTGCTCACCAAAGCTGCATTTATTTGAAAAAACAAATCAGAAAAATATTTAGCAACATTATAAAATATTATTACAATTTAAAATGATTTTCTACTTCAGTTTTTTAGTGCTAAAAAACATTTCTTATTATCAAAGTTGAAAACAGTTCTGCTTTTCAATATTTTTGTGGAACCCAAGATATTTTCTTCAGTATTTTTTGATGAATAGAAAGTTGAAAAGAACAGCATATTTGAAATATAATTTTGTAACAATGTAAAAGTCCTTACTGTCTCCTTTGATTAAAAAGATTGTTTAATGCATCCTTCTTACAGACCCCAAACTTTGTTTACAGTAGTGTACACTCACCGGCCACTTTATTAGGGACAGCTGTTCAATTGTTGGTAACACAAATTGCTAATCAGCCAATCAAAGGGCAGCAACTCAATACATTTAGGCATCTAGATGTGGTGAAGATAACTTGCTGAAGTTCAAACCGAGCATCAGAATGGGGAAGAAATGGGATTTAAGTAACTTTGAACGTGGAATGGTTGTTGGTGCCAGACGGGCTGGTCTGGATATTTCAAAAACTGCTGATCTACTGGGATTTTCACGCACAACCATCTCTAGGGTTTACAGAGAATGGTCCGACAAAGAGAAAATATGCAGAATATGGTATGCAGAATACCATCTCTGAATGCAAAACACGTTGAACCCTGAAGCAGATGGGCTACAGCAGCAGAAGACCACACCGGGTGCCGCTCCTGTCAGCTAAGAACAGGAAACGGAGGCTACAATTCACACAGGCTCACCAAAATTGGACAACAGAAGATTGGAAAAACGTTGCCTGGTCTGATGAGTCTCGATCTCTGCTGCGACATTCAGATGGTAGGGTCAGAATTTGGCGTAAAGAACATGAAAACATGGATCCATCCTGCCTTGTCTCAACAGTTCAAGCTGCTTGTGGTGGTGTAATGTGTGGGGGATATATTCTTGGCACACTTTGGGCCTCTTAGTACCAATTGAGCATTGTTTAAACACCACAGCCTACCTGAGTATTGTTGCTGACCATGTCCATCCCTTTATGTCTACAGTGTACCCATCTTCTGATGCTACCCACTTCTTCTGATGGCAGGATAATGCACCAGGATGTCATGTCTCAAAGCTCAAATCATCTCAGACTGGTTTCTTGAACATGACAATGAGTTCACTTTACTCAAATGGCCTCCACAGTCACCAGATCTCAATCCAATAGAGCACCTTTGGGATGTGGTGGAACGGGAGATCCGCATCATGGATGTGCAGCCAACAAATCTGCAGCAACTGCGTGATGCAATATGGCGTCATGTTAATATGGACCAAAATCTCTGAGGAATGTTTCCAACACCTTGTTGAATCTATGCCATGAAGAATTAAGGCAGTTCTGAAGGCAAAAGTGGGTCCAGCCCGGTACTAGCAAGGTGTACCTAATAAAGTGGCCAGTGAATGTATATGCATTTACAAAGAACCAGAAATAATTTATGAGAAGTTAATATTTTAATCAAAGTGGCAGATATTGTATTCTAACTGTTTTAAATGAGAACTGAAGTCAACCACGATAAATCCAAAAAGCAAAAAAAAACAGACTCCAACAGGATTTAGAGGACCACATTAACAATAATGACCCATGGCACATGTGGCAAGGTACAGAAGAACATGTGTGCATCCTCTTTTGATTCATCTCTGCCTAACAAGCTCAACACATTTTACGCTCTGTTTGAAGGCAGTAACACAGAACCAAGCAACAGAGCTGCAACCTCCAAGGTCGCCAGGTGCTCTCGCTGTGTGCTGATGAGTTGAGGAGATCGCTGTTAAAAGTCAACACAGTCGGATAAGGCAAATCCAGACGGATCAGATTCTGCACCAATCGACAAACAGGTATATTCACATACATTTTTAACAACTCCTACATCCAAGTGACCTTAATTACCACTGTATTAACTTATTTCCTTAAAAAGTCATTAATATTAATAGGAGTATTCTGGGTTCAGACAACATTTTTGGTACAAAATTGATTACCATAAAAATGTATTTCCACTTGGCCCTCGTGTTCTTTAAAAAAAATCAAAAATCTCAGTTAGGATAGTGGTTAAGCTCAGTAGTATAAAAGACATTAACAATATGCATGTTGACATGATGATAATAACATTAGTGTGAAAAAAAATAATTATTAACCATTTACTGTATGACGTTATATCCAATTTTACAAAAGCTGGTGCACCAACTTGAATGTGCGAGGCTTCCAGTGTCAGTTGCTTCCAGTTTTTTTAGCTGTACACAAAAGCCTGTTGTGATGCTTGATATTGCAAACTAGTATTTGTTATTATATTATTTTAATCCACTGTCATACTTATAAACACAAATTAGTTTTATAATAGCTAAAAAGATTTACCATTTACTGCAATTTTTTATTTTTAGTTATTTATTGACCTATAGTGGCTAATAAATCAAAAGTCTTGTTAAAACATAGAACATATGCTTATTCTTGTATTCCCACCATTCCAGGCACATAAAAATTCTACCAATTTGCCTACTGAACCAGCAAATCTACAGATGATGCTGTTTTTAATACACACAGTCCTGCCCCATCTTGAAAAAGTATACCCATAAGCAGGAATTCTATAATACCATTCTTTCAGAAACATATAAAGACCACTGGGCTAGATTACTGCCATACCCGTATCAGCATCAACATGAAAAGGATCAGTAGCTTCAAAATTATTTGCATTCATCTCACAGAGAACCCCTTGTGTGATTTGAAAAGTGCATCAGCTCGCATTCTTCTTTAGATGATTGAAGGGAGCAATGACGTTTCCTCAGATCCTTATTAATTTTTACAGACTCCCTACTGGAGGCATACTGACAGGTTGCATCACAGCGTGGTATAGTAAGTGACCGCAAAGCCCTACAGCGGGTGGTGAAAACTGACTGGTAACTTACTGAGATTGCTGTCTCATCTGATTAGGAAATGTATGATAGAAGCATCATCAAAGACCACACACAGACCCCTGCAAAAGACCTTTAACATCTGGAAGATGGTATTGAAAACGTCTACTACTACACTCCTCATCAAACCATAAAACTCTCTACCTTTCTCACCATTGTTGTGAACCCTTGCAGTGCCAATCAAAACATGCAAGGTCACAGAAATATATTACAAAACCACTGAAAAACTTTAACCAGACCTTTCATTTAATTAATTTACTACACAGAACCCTAAATAAAAAATATGATGTTACTTTTTAAAGCATTGAAATGTAACATACATTACATTACACTTGACAAAAACATGTTTTATTAATTATTTTTGGTGCACACATAATTTTTACATTGTGAATGTTGAAATTGAAACACATCCCCTAGCAATATTTTGCTAAATATAAATATAAATATATTTATTAAAATAATAACAATAACAATTATTCTTATTTAAATTTTTATATTTTATTATATTATATAAAATGCAAATTTTTATATAATAATTCTATAATTCTATATTTATATACATTTATATAATTATTATTTGTATTTTATAATTGTTAATAATAATGATGATAATAATAATAATAATACTTTATTAATACATTATATACTACTACTACTACTACTAATAATAATAATAATTAATAATTATAATTATTATTAATGTGGTTCAGTGCTCAGAATTAAAACTGTCACAAAGAGAAAACTGAATTTCTGTGTTAAGGCTGAAGAGATTTGGTTACATGTCTACAAGGCACTTGATTATCTACTGTTATTTTACACACATCTTCCTGTCTGTTTTATCTCTTTCTCAGCACAATTTGACTTTTTGTTCTATTTAGCATGCCAGATAAGCTGTATTTCATGACTGTATTTTCATAGATATGACAACAAACTAGAACTTGCAGTGGTTGAAAACAGCATAATTGTAGGGCTAAAATGTGGACTCTAACCACCAAACTGGACAGCTCTCTGGTTCTTGAAAAGCACTACAAGCTGTAGTTGCTTTGCCAAACATGTGACGGAAAACATTACAGCAGACAACAATTTTAGAGATAGCTCAGACAAGACATGATGTCATTGTGTGTATTTGTAGACTTGCTATAATACATTTCAAATTAAGTAGTAAAATACTAGAATATTGCAAACACTAGATAAAATGATGGCCAGCTTATAAGGAAAGTCAATGAACTCCCGATGGTAGCTTTAGCTCTAAAGCCTGACAGCATTTGAAACATTTTAGGAATCTTAAATATCAAACATTTTTGAGCTGGTGCATTATAAACCCACTTAGGCCTTTTAGAGGATGAGCAACTGGGTGGCCTCTATAATATTTTTTTCTGAAACAGACCCCTGTTGTGCTTTTTGTGATTTGGATGAACTGGATGGTGAGTTAGCAGCAAGTTAATTGGCCTATTACACTCGCATGCTGCCAGTTAATCAGCCACGCTGGGCTTGAGATCTGCTCAGAGAAGCACTGCACCACAGGACACGGGTGGCCAGCTGCCTTTCTCACCAAAAACTGAAATAAACAAGTTGTTGAGAGGTAAACACACTTAATTTGGGGAAATGGAATATATTCTTGGAATGTTGGCCTGGTAGATTCATGCTTTAATTTTTAGCACTTTAGCACAGTGGTTCTCAAACTTTGTCAGATGGTGGATCACTTCAGAAGTTAAACAACGCTCTAGACCACCAAACAACTCATCCTGCTTTTTGAAAATGAAAACAAATGAACAAACTATTCACTTGCTAAGTTGATCCAAATATAGTCGTGCAATGAAAGTTTTACCTTCTAGTTTTAATTAACATTCATTTTATGGACATAATAGTTATTTAATTTAAGTAACTATTATGTCCATAAAATGAATGTTAATTAAAACTAGAAGGTAAAACTAATTAAAGAATCACTTCTAACTAATTAAGATTATGTTGATGGAGGACAACTTTTGCTAATTTGAACATTAAAATGAATGCATTCATGTCAATATAATGCCAGCAGATGCATTTTTGTTCCAAACAAATAACTAAAATATGTTAATTGTCATTACTTAAAGTTGTGATGATAAAATGGCAATGCATATATGGAGGCATATAATTAAAACACAACAAAAGCGTTGTCAACTCTGTGTGGTGTATAAATAAATTGTGTTGGCATAGTGAGACCTTACTTTCCAACAAAGCTGCCAGAGTCAGAACATTTCCTTTGCTCAGTTTGATACAGAAAACAGGAAATCATTGCATACCTTGGTCCATTAGTTGCCCTCAGAGAAGCCAACGAGGTCCATAAATGCTACACATGCACACACATACACAGTGTCGAGAGAGGTGTGATTTTGCTAAGACAGCCAGTGAAATGCAGCTATGTGAGAAAACACCTCTTTAAGCAAACAGAGGTGCACAAGGAGGCCGCTTGTTCTGGGCACACACACCTCAATCTCCTAGAGAACAGAGAGAAAGAGAAGACCAAAGTGTTTTCAAATAGGAAGCGCTCAAACAAGAAATCTGTTTACCTGAGAAAAAGAATAAAAAAGATTACTGCAAAGGGCATAAGTAACAGTATTTGAAATGTAGCTTAGCAATCAAGATGCAACTCTCTTTAATTCACGTACTCTGGGACTAAAACTACTATTAAGTGTACACTAGGAGATGAAAACTCATCAAGATAAAACGAGAAACCGGAACTCAAAAATGAAATACCTCAGTGTTGTAGTGTGTACTACTTAGCTTTACATTTCTGTAATTAAAAATAACTTTAAACAATGAACACATACTTTGTTCTGTTATCTCAACTTCCAAAAAACATATTTTTTTAATCATATACATACGTAAAATATTTTTTGTATTTCTCATATTCATGACTGTTGAAAAGTTTGGGGCCAGTAAGATTTTATTTTTATTATTTCTTTTTTTTTAAGCTTAAGGTTCACCAAGTCTGCATTTCTGTGATAAAAAATACGGTAAAACTGTAATATTGTGAAATGTTATTAAAATTTGTAATAATTATTAAATATTATAACATTATTAGCATACACACACTATACTTGGTTTTGGAATTTGGTCCCATTCTTTCCTGATACAGGTTTCCAGCTCGCTGAAGAGTTTGTGGTCATCTTTGACGTATTTATTATGCACCTATTATGCAAAATCCACTTTTACAAGGTGTTTGGACATAAATGTGTGTTGGCAGTGTGTGAACACTGCCAACACTGCGTGTTTACTACAATGATAAAAATCCACCCACTCCTCATTTTTGAATCCCCTTTAAACCAAGTCAGTCTCATTAGGCCTGCCGTTTTGACTCTCATTGCAGTGTGATGCCACGTTTCGGAGGGCCGGGCCATGGGGTTTGACTGACAGCCCTGCGTTGCTATAGTTTCCGCCCTCAGTGGTTACGCTGTCCTTCATTTTCTCCGTGCTCAAGCAGCTGTAACGTCAACAATGTTGTCCTGTGCCCTGTTTGTGCATGTAAGACTGAACATAAGAGTCTTAATTTTCTCCCAACATCTGAGCTGCTGAGGACGCTGTGGGCGCCACCCTTGTGAGATTAGTTCGTGCCGTTCGTAGCGCAAGATTCGTTCGGTACCATGGTCGCGCGGCTCAGTCCATAGATCCGCACCGATGTGCCCTTTAATGATGTGCCAAATGTTCTCTATAGGTGAAAGATCTGGACTGCAGGCAGGCCAATTCAGCACCCGGACTCTTCAACTACGAAGCCATGCTGCTGTAATAGCTGCAGTATGTGGTTTTGTATTGTCCTGCTGAAATACACAAGGCCTTCCCTCAAATAGACATCATCTGGAGGGGAGCACATGTTGCTCTATAACCTTTATATACCTTCCAGCATTCATAGTGCCTTCCAAAACATGCAAGCTGTCCATACCTTATGCACTTATGCACCCCCATTCCATCAGAGATGCTGTTTTTTTAACTGAACGCTGATAACGCTGGAAGGTCTCCGTCCTCTTTAGCCCGGAGGACAAGGTGTCTGTGATTTCCAACAATAATGTCAAATTTTGACTCGTCTGACCATGGAACACTTTTCCACTTTGAAATAGTCCATTTTGAATTAGCCTTGACCCACAAGACAGGACAGCGCTTCTGGACCACGTTCACATATGGATTCCTTTTTGCATGATAGAGCTTTAGTTGGCATCTGCAGATGGCACTGCGGATTGTGTTTACCGACAGTGGTTTCTGGAAGTATTCCTGGGCCCATTTAGTAATGTCAATGACAGAATCATGCTGATGAGTGATGCAGTGTCATCTGAGGGCCCGAAGACCACGGGCATCCAACAAAGGTCTTTGGCCTTGTCCCTTACGCACAGAGATTTCTCCAGTTTCTCTGAATATTTTGATGATATTATGCACGGTAGATGATGAGATTTGCAAAGCCTTTGCAATTTTGAGGTTGAGGATCATTGTTTTTATAGTATTCCACAATGTTTTTACGCACTCTTTCACAGATTGAGAGCCTCTGCCCATGTTTACTTCTGAGAGACTCTGCCTCATGTAACAGACCTGATGTCAATTAACTTAATTATTTGCTAGATTAATTAGTTGTCTTGCTTTTTCAGCCCTATGTTGGCCCCGTGCCAACTTTTTTAAGACCTGCAGCAGGCATCAAATTTGAAATTAGCTAATTTAGTGGAAAAAAGTGTAAAATTTCTCTGTTTAAACATTTGTTGTGTTCTCTATGTTCTGTTGTGAATAAAATGTTGGCTCATGTGATTTGAAAGTCTTTTATTTTTAATTTTTTTCAGATTTAAAAAACATCCCATCATCTCCGGAATTCGGGTTGTATACACATAATTTTGCTTACTGCCACTTTTGATACATTTAATGTATGCTTGCCAAACCAAAATTAATGTTTAAAAAAAAGTTTTTTGAATGGCATATCAAATCTTATCTTTATTTTGTTAAATTGTAACTTCTTTGTTTTATTTTTGACAATTCTGGAATATAAATATTAGCAGTTAAAGAGCAGTAGAATATAAAATAGGTTTTCTCTCTTAACTACTGGGAAAAGCCAGACAATCAATCCTGATCAAGCTGTATTTTGGCTGTTTACAGTGACTCGGCCATGTTGTTTCTACAGTTAAGATCTGATGCCTTGTTGATACATTTCTCTACCAAATGGGACCTGCTCCAGCAAGTCAAACAATGTTGGCGAGTAATTCCCCTTTAGCCTTGAAAAACAAAGTCTGATATTTGTACTTGACAAGAAGTCTCTTTGCCCTCAGCTGGGTTGTCAAGGAGACAAGGCATATTTCAGTTTAACATGTCTCCCACTACATTTAAGCACTTGTTATAATGGGTTAAGTTCTCCTGTCTGGTATTCCCCTACTTTTATCAGAATCCCAATGAAGCGAACTCTAAACAAAGAGACTGCCAATGGTTCAATGGCTGCAGTGCTGCCAGACATATTCATGCTAAATATCCCCCCACCTCAAAATGTTCAGTGTTCCTCCTACCCAACCGTCTTTGTTTTTCATCTCTGGAAGTACCCTGAGCTCCGAGGTACGGTAAATGTTGTGCCCTTTCCCTGAAGTTTGATCTAACAGTACAGTGCATGTGGGTGGATGCTGGTTAAAGAAGCTTATAGCAGATCAAGCTGGTGGCATTTGGAAATTCAGATATGCTGGTTGCCACTAGTACAAGTTGGTCTGTTTGTCTTGGCGTGGTTGGGATAGTCTGGATTAGGTCTTACACAAATGCTGTGGTACATTATACACTCTCTACAAGCCTTTTCAACTTATATAAAGATTTTTCAGTTTTTTTATGACTTCTTGGTCTCTTAAAGGGCACCCCATTTCTTTTATTTTCCATCTGCCAATCATCTTTTGGAAAGAGAGGTTACAAAGCTGTTCAAAATCAAAAACAGTAATCAGACTTCATTAATCAAGACTTTGGTGGTTAAATGCAATGTTCTTTTTCCTTGAACATAAATTGAAAAAGAAATGAACCGCATAAAACAATTTTGGTCATTAAATTAAGGTAGAATTATTTTATTTTGTTTTCTAGGAGGTCAGTATAAATATACCTTCTTTGACTAGACGACAAAAAAAAAAAAAATGTCCATGCTACAGCTTATGCTGACCAAGAACCAGGTAGCAGAGTAGCTTAGCAGTCTACCACATTAGACAGAGAATCGGAAGAAAAGGTTTTCAGAGAATCCATGCTTGAAGTTTTAACTTTAAAAGTTTGCAGATTAGCTTACATCTGAAATGCTTGTATTGCTTTACACCCATGACTCTTAAAACTGTATGCATAGAGTGCAATAGTGACTGCACACTTCTGACCTTGGTTCATGAAGTGCTTATCTTCACACAATTCTTCAGTAATGAGTTCTAAGCTATTCATTAAAATAACCCACTTTGAGATGAATGATAGCATTATAAACTTAAAACTTAGCACTAGAATGGTACATGGAAATTAGTAAAATAAAAAAGTGCAACTTCTTAATAACCTAAACGTGAAGCTTTGTGATTTGTCATCAAGTCAAAATGATAATGCAATATAAAACTATATATTGACTTAGTCATTGATTCAAATTTTTAAACATTTATGATTTTTTTTCCAAAATATTAATTTTCTTTTTAATATTTTAAACAGCTTTTTATTCCTGCAGCCGTTACTCCAGTCTTCAGTGTCACATGATTTCCTTTGGAGATCATTCTATTATGCAGATTTTGGTGCTCAAGAAGCAGTTCTCTAGTGTTGACAGTTGTGCTGTTACTTAAAAAAAAAATTGTGGAAAATGTGAAACAATTTTTCAGGATCACAATAAATAGAATGTTTTTATTTAATATATATTTTTGTAAGTGTTAAAGTCTTGTTCCTTGTTTAAAATAATTAATTAATTCTTTCTTTCTTTCTTGGACAATTTCTCATGCTTTGTCAGTGTTTCGCTAATGGTAAAGCAAACTTGTGTTTAGCTAGTTTCTGTGTTTATAGATGACTATAGCATGTTAACTTTTGTTTAATAATGTTATCTTATATTAGCATTACCTCTTCAGCTCAAAAAAGGCCAGTGTCAGATCAGAGGAAATTTGTTATTTTAGGTATGTTGATACAGTCCTGAATGTCTCCTGAGCAGTTTTCCTTGAAACTGTTTTGTGAGCAGCATTATCTCTTTAAAAGGTCAAGCAACTTAAATGGATGTAGTTATTGACGAAACATGTGGCTAGCAGTGATAACTGCCAGGAAACAAAATTGAACACACACTGAAGTTTCATTTCAGATAAACATCCTCAATGTGCTTGCTTTTATGATTTAGACAAGGAATTGCTGAGTACTGTCCCTTTAAGCAAAATCCTCCTGTTCCTATTGATTTTGAAAGAATTCTCTGCTTCTGTTTCTCTCTCGCTTTCTCTATAACAAAATGGTCTGTCTCTCTGCAATATGGTGATATGGGACCTAAACCCCTGAGATCATTTATGTGGAGAAATGAAAGATGCAGGTTATTATAAAGTCATTGGTGCATGTGAGATCAAATATAGACACAATGTGCCATGCATATGTCCCTTTTGTTGCAGTCAATCCCTTCACACACACACACACACACACACACACACACACACACACACACACACACACACACACACACACACACACACACACACACACAGAGACTGGATACAAGCACCAACAATGTGACAGTCCTCATTATCAGATAGCACACAGATGACATTTTAACATTGTGACACTCATTAACTAGCTGTTCTCGTCGAGTTCTCACACAGGGCAAAAGACAGCTCATTCCCATAGGGACAGCATGACATCCACCATCCACATTACACAACCTCTATTTTTCCTCTCTCTCACACACACACCTTTTCTCACCGTTGCCCAGATACTCTTGATAGTCAGATCAATGAATTAATCAAGCTGTCAGGCCTTTTTAATTGCTTCATAGTGGCATTCGAATGACCAATATGGGTGATGTTAAGAAGCAACAATCCTTGCAGAGTGAAAAGGCTGTAAAAACTACGATATTTTGAAAACATTTTACTTCAGGACCAGTCTTCTATCATCTTTTTTGGCATCTTCTACAAGTATAATTATGTAATTGTAGAATTAAATAGATTTATAGGCCCAGATGGAATCTACAGAATTTTGGATTTTCTGTGCTGATTTGCGGAGAAAAATCCATGGAATGCATCGGAATTGGATTTAAACATGAGATAAAGAGAGCCGAGAATATTATTAATGGTTGAAAGTATTGTTATGCAAATTATGTAATATATGTAATAGGCAAACATGTAAATAACTGTAACACTATGAATGGCAGGCGTTGCAATTTTCTGGAAATCTGTGGCACTTCTGGAGAGACTTTTTACATTTTGTAAATGAATCTGTACAAATTATTGGTGACAGCATTATGTTTATTTTTTTCATTTTTGTGTGAGCACATCTGAGCTTCATTACATACATTTTAAAGTTCATATACATTCGGTCTGTTATGTATGCCAGCTAATTTAAAGAAGAGCAATTGAGACTCTCTCTCATAACAAATTTGCTAATGTTTATTCATGAAATCTTTAAGTCGCCTGTCCTCCAAAATTGAAATTACTGAGTCACAGCCAGAATTTTGACATTTACTACATCAGATAATATCAGCACTTTTAATTTGCCTTTTAAATGAGATGGTGGAGGACTGACTCAAAGTCACATTCACATGCTCCACAGTTGTCGGCTGTCATTGCTGTAGAAACACAAAGTTCACATGCTGTTTGCTAACTGCAGTCATTCTGGAGTAATGCCCCTAATCAACTGTTTCCTTTCTGCAATTTGAAGTGTAATTGAAGGCATGTGAAAAATCACCACGGGATTCGTGTTTCCTAATTTTTAGACTCTTAGTTGAGTTGCTGTGATGTGGTCAGTTTTTTTTAAAACTTGCTTTTACCTCCAAAACTCTGTTAGAACTTTCAGCTATTTACATTTTTGCAAATAATTTGTTAATCATACTAGTAAGCTGTAAAATCGCTAATTATCTACATTCTCAAAGGACAATGTTCATGGTAAAAGTTTCAGCTCAAGTTTAGTAGTATCTGCGCTCTTCTTAAAATGATCAACAGGCTTCCCACAGTACAGTATCAGGAAATGTTAACATTGTGATTTCCACACCTGGAAGAGTCATGGAAACTAATACAAATCTAAAAAATCAAGGTTGCTATATTTTATTATTATTTTCTTAATCAGCTAGAAGTTCTCCTTTTCAGGTAATTATAAATGACTGAAAAATATGGAAAGGTCATAAAGGTTGTGGAAACCCTGTATCTTTACTTGTTATACCAGTACTGGAATGCATATATATATTTGTATCTCAAAACTAGAATATGGACACATGTAATTTTGAATACAGGAGAACCTTTTCTGGTGTCAAATAACATTCTTTTTCTGCGGGGATCAAAAGTATCTTCCAAAGGTGAGTTGCTTTTCACACCAATTATACAACATGAACAGTCTATATTGAAATAACATCTTGAAAATCTCTTGTGTATACAGTAGCATCATGTTCCCTACTTCCAAAGTTAGTCTGTGTGGAGTGAGGAACAATATCTTCTGGAGGGTTCATTAGCTTTCTATTTCTCTCCTTTTATTGAAATACATTACCATGAAGGACTGCTCCACTTAAAAGGTTTCCATTCATTTTGGGTTTGGAAAGTAGTTATACTTTAAAGTAATCCAGTGTTATGAAAGTTGAGAATGTTGTTTGTTCTTGCTAACAAAATCTGAGAGATGTTGTTTGGGGTTTGCTCATTCCTACATGGCTTTTAAGTGCAACGAAGTTTGAAAGTGACTCTCTCTAAAAAGGACTAATTGAAGTCCCAAAGTAATTTTAAAACCTATGAAGTCGCAGCAGAGATTGAACTACCATAGACTTTTACCGAAGACTTCCGCTTAGTGGCTATAGTACGTGTTTCTGTACGTAGCACACTGTGGAGGCCACTGCTTGATTAGTGACAAGCAGGCCTACTATTGAAAAGCTTATACTTCTATTTTCCAATTAGCAAGTGAAATCTTTATTTAAATGGCACAAATGCAGTCTCTCTAAGGACAACAACGGCCAAGAAACTATTCTGTAACATTACTTTGAGCAAACTGAATTTACACAAAGCAAAATTGGGCTACCTAAAACCGTACAAAGTCTTTTACCCAAGGATACCCATTAAGTGTACTGAAGGTCAACACAGACTAAACTGCAGACTTGCTTTTAGAACAAGTTATATTTCCTGGCATATTTCACAAGGACAGTTTTCTAAACACATTTTAGAAGGAATCCAAACAATTGTTCACAAACAGCTAAACTCAATATTTTCATAACTCTGCAGTGTAAAAGAAATTTCATTTGAATAACAGACCTGACCTCAAGTTACCTCACTGTGGCGACTGCAAAACAACTGATGCTCGAAATGAAGTCACAACACTGTTAGCTGAAAAAGCCAATCGAAACTGAACTGCATCATTATTTTGTCAATTGTATCTTTTTCTATTCCGGGGGCCATTCTGTGTGGTTTGCCAGATAATTTCTAGTAACAAAAGATGGATGAGATGTGCTAGATCAGTCAGATAAGTGAGCAAATCCCCCTGAACAAGACTAATGTCCCGTAAGAAGCAGGTGTTTGAGGAGACAAAGCGCCAGACGTAATGGCTCAAAAACTAGCAACAAACAAATCAATGCACCCCTCTGTATGTTTGGCTGTATTTTGGACAGAAGATCCAGACAGGATTCTGCTGAAGCGGTGAATCATAGCACTTTCTTACTCAAGCAGAAAACTGGCTAAAAATGCCACCCTCACTCTTTGAAATTATTCATAATTTAACTTCACTTAAATTTTATTTTCATTACTTGTTACTTTTTCCATATCTGCATAAAGAGAAATCTTACAGCAACTTTCTTAGTCAGTGGAAGTGAATGCTGTACACATAGGCAGACCAAGATGGAATTGCAGCTGTTTTGTATTTTCTGCATTGTTTTATGGAAAATAGTTGAGTTAAAAGAGTAAAAGATGAAAGTAGTAAGATGAGAATAGCATGTAACTCCTTTTACAAGCATAAAACAATTCAGTTTACCACAATATTTAATGAACACGCAAAAGGTAAGAAGATGTTTAGAACTTTGTCAATGTCATGTGTTCAAGTACTTTTTTAATGTGGAATTATTCCTGGCTATAGGAAGTGTTTCGAACCAGCTCTGCTTTGGAGATACAACTTCAAATTAATTGTTAACCAGAAGGAGGGTGAAAGATAAACAACATCAACATCTAATGCAGACAGGGGAGAAAAAAAGAGGAGCAATATTCTACACATCCTGCATACTCGTTTCTGTTATATTGCTTATGCACTACAAATTGCGGTGTTCCACACAGAAGTCATTTCAACATAATTGAGTTAATTTTACCCACAACAGTGAAGTAGAATGTCACATGCCTACGCTGTAACCAATATTTGTAATTTTAACAGTATTTTATTGTAATATATACATTAAGATACTTTAAAATGTATATACAGTATTTTACTGTAAACAGAAAAGGATTATGGGAAAACATATGGTCACTACTGTATTCTTCGCTACTGTAAATCCATTTAAATTTACAGTAGTGAACTTGCCTGTGAAAAACTGACCAATGGCAAGGGAGATTTCTTTTGTTTACTGTTTGGTGGAAGCAGCGGTAAAAGGACAAAAGAGAAACATTGCACTGTTAACTGGACAAAAATGTTAGTATGTTATTTCTGTTTTATGCAAAACTGAGATGTTTTAAGATGTTTTAAACAGCAAATTAACATTATTCATCATGTTGTTTTTCAAATCGGAAGTTGGGGCCTTTTTTTAACTGATGGCCAGATTAACGCCGCCATAACGGTGATAACATCGACTGGTGAGTAAATTAAGGTCACCTATATTAGTCTAAATGAACCTTAGTTAAACCGAGAAACCCGTTTGTAGGTTCTGTTGCCCTTTAATGCTAGTTAGTTAATCTGGTGAGTCCTTGCTTAACCTTAACAACAAACTAATGTGAAATAACGTTACTGAGGTAAAGTGAGTAGGCAACACCACTGTTTCAGTGGAGATTTTAAACAGTATTTTCAAGTACTTCTTTTGTTTATTCTTTTCAAATTTCTAGTCTAGATGTCGTCTGCAACGTTGGAGGTGTATTTTGGTGCCTCTTCATGTATCGATAATGCACCATGCCACAGTATCGATAATAACCATGCCATAGTAACGATAATAACATCAACTGGTAAGTTAATAATGTCAGTTAGCCGAAGTTAACAAACACAGAGAAGCATAATATCTTTTGTACACTGCCTCTATCGCAAGTGTAATTCTCTTCAAGTTATTTAAGTTAGAAATGTGTGTACCAATGTTGTATGTAACTTTAGAGACGGTCCCTAAATTCAGTGAGAGATGTGAAATAAAGCCATGGTTCATTTCCTGTCACCGTGGCTACAAAAAAAACATTTTTGGTTTTATTCCTGTTAAACTTTCGTAAGGGAACATAGAAACTCAGAGAGAATATTAGATGCGTTGGTAGAGGTGAAATTATTTCCGACAATAAAACACGTCAACAGCCAAAAAAGTTTCACAGGATTATGAAGTGATGCACGGACTTCGTTTTCACTTTTTTTTTTCGGCGCCAGATTGCTCATGTCTTTTCACGGGTGTAGTTGTCCATCAATTATGATTATTTGCATTCAGCCGCAAACATTAGGTGCGAGCGGTCGTGGGTGCGGGAATGGCGCATCAATTCTACGCACTCTGCGTAGAGGGAGCAGCGGTACTGCATGAAATTCTGAAGAAAACTGATTTAAGACATACTGATGTAAAGTACATCTTTTGTATTTTATTTTCAAGTTTGTGGTCATGTCGTCTGCATCGGTGGAGCACTGTAGTCTTTTCCTGTGATTGCCGTCGTAACAACAGGTGAGCTTTCATCAAATGGAGCTTGAGTGATCGAATGGAATTCAAGCGTAGTTCAGGCAGAACACTAATCGCTATTCGCTACCCTATCACCTGACGCTCAGCTGATCAAATTACTCCACCTACTCCTAATCAACAGCTGTATTAAGATCATTCAACGCATGCACTTCAGTCTGTCGCACACATATTCGTACCCACCCCTTCACCCCCAGCAACTCCATATGAGTAGATTATGGTGGTCACACCAGATACTGACTGGTTTTCGGACCCCTCCAGACCCCCCAATACAGTAAAACTGCACATTTTAGAGTGGCCTTTTATTGTGGCCAGCCTAAGGCACACCTGCACAATAATCATGCTGTCTAATCAGCATCTTGATATGCCACACATGTGAAGTGGATTGATAACGTCGGCAAAGGTGCTTACTAACACAGATTTAGACAGATTTGTGAACAATATTTGAGAGAAATAGGCCTTTTTTTGTACATAGAAAAAGTCTTAGATCTTTGAGTTCAGCTCATGAAAAATGGGGGCAAAAACAAAAGTGTTGCATTTATAATTTTGTTCAGTGTATTTAAACCATGTGTGTTACAACTTACCCCATGTTAGTTTGTGCTCTGCACTCCCCTAAACATTTTATTAAGTTATTCATTCCCTGGGAATCAAACAGGAGTGGTGCAAGGGGTGGGCTAAGGGGGCTGAATCCCCAAATGTTTTTATTACCATGTCTTGTGCACATAAAAATTGAGTTTTCATGCGCATTAAAATTATTTATATTAAACCAGCACTTAAAAAGCAAAATGCAGCTGCTTCAGGTATCTTTAACTTACTGTAGCCTATAAATTCATAAAAACTGATATCCCCTTCTGACAAAACTAGATTACTGTTACTGTATAGCAACAAATATAGATTTTTAATCATGGTATTATAAGCACAGATTTTCTAGGACACGCACACGTTTAGAATGACCAGATTATATGAACAGATTGGTTAGCATTTAGCATGGTCTGTGGCAGAATTTACTAAGTGTCAGGGCAACAAAATTCAATAAACAAGAAGTTAATATTATGTGATTTAAATCATGAAGAAAATACTGTCTTTTTGCTCTGTTTCACAAAAACAGTTATAAACAAAGCCATGTAGTGCATCTCTGCAAAAAACAGTGTTTCATTACTGAATTAATTTACCTTTTTTGTATGCCTTGAATCAGTGATTCACTGATCCATTCATATAATGTTTCTTCGTTCCTGAATGAATCAGCAATTTGTAATTAATTGATTGAATAAATGACTCAATGGCTCAGTCATTAAGACAGTGGCTTGCTGCCATCTACTGGTAATTTTAGTCTCATTTTTAAAAGTATCATTCTATTTTTTTTCTATCATTACATATTTTGGTGTTCAATTTTTTGTGTTTATATTTAAAACATTAATTTCATAATATTATTTATGCAGTTTGTAAGTGCAAATTATAATTAATTATACTTAAAAAAAATAATAAGCCACTTAGCCAATGTAACTTTTCAGCATAGCCTGTTTTATTTTAGCCCCGGATATTCAATTCAATTCAATTCAAGATTATTTGTATAGCGCTTTTTACGATACAATCGTTGCAAAGCAACTTCACAGGAAATTAAATTTCTAAAATAGATTTATATTGTAGAAACTCATAATTAACTTATGGCAAAATTTGTTTAATTCAGTATAATCGCTGATGGTTGGCTTCCTCTGAGGTCCTCCGAGGGGTTGTCATCATCTCTTCTCAGGTGTTCAGTTATCTCAGATCATTTAAGGGTTGGATCCCGACTGAAACTTGTGTAATCCCTAGTTAAGTTCTACCTCCTTTAGTGGACTTTGCTATCCTAGGTACTAACAAGAGTCCAGAGTTTTGCGACCTTAGGGAGCGGGTTGGATTATAGCATGATATAAGATTAGTTAGGTACACAGGAGCTAAATCATTTAGGGCCTTATAGGCAAGTAATAATATTTTGTGACTGATACAGAACTTAATTGGTAGCCAGTGCAGAGACTGTAAAATTGTAATATGATCATATTTTCTTGACCTGGTAAGGACTCTAGCCGCAGCATTTTGTACTATCTGTAGCTTGTTTATTGAAGATGCAGGACAACCACCTAGCAGTGCATTACAATAGTCCAGTCTAGAGGTCATGAATGCATGAACTAACTTTTCTGCATCAGAAACAGTTAACATGTTCGGTAGCTTGGCAATGTTTCTAAGATGGAAGAATGCTGTTTTTGTAACATGGGAAATATGATTTTCAAAAGATAGGTTGCTGTCTAATATAACACCCAGATTTTTGACTGTAGAGGAAGTAACAGTACATCCATCTAGTTGCAAATTGTGATCCAAGATATTCTGTGTACTGTTTTTAGGTCAAATAATAATATCTCTGTCTTATCTGAATTTAATATGAGAACATTATTGGTCATCCAATCTTTTATATTTTTAACACACTCCGTTAGCTTAGATAGTTTAGAAGTTTCATCTGGTCTTGTTGAGATATATAGTTGAGTGTCATCAGCATAACAATGGAAACTAATCCCGTATTTTCTAATAATATTACCAAGGGGCCAATAATCATTTAAATTAATGAAAATAGCAGAGGACCTAGGACAAATCCTTGTGGTACTCCATACTTTATTGGTGATAATTGAGATGCCTCCCCGTTTAAATAAACAAAGTGGTAGCGATCGGACAGGTAGGATCTAAACCGTCTTAAAGCCTACCCTTTAATACCTGTATAGTTTTGTAATCGATCTATGAGTATGTCATGATCTCTATAGTGCTGAACGCAGCACTAAGATCAAGTAAAACTAGCAATGAGATGCAGCCTTGGTCTGATGCAAGAAACAAGTCATTTGTAATTTTAACAAGTGCAGTTTCTGTGCTATGGCAGGGCCTAAAACCTGACTGAAATTCTTCATAGATATCATGTTTTTGCAAGAAGGAGCACAATTGAGCAGACACAACTTTTTAATTTTTTTTGACAAAAACGGAAGATTTGAAATGGGCCTGTAATTTGCCAGTTCACAAGGATCTAGTTTTGGTTTCTTAATAAGAGGCTTAATAACCGCCAGCTAATAACTCGAATAACTCGAGTTATTAGCTATTAGCTAGTTAGGCTTAATAACTCGAACGTGTCCTCACCTGCACTCAAAGATAGACACAAATCCGCCATTAAGCAAGTAACAGTGAAACAATGGTAAATGTGTGTATGTGTGTGTGTGTGAATAGGGTATTAGCTGTGTTAGCGACACCCGCGCTGGCTATGCTAACGGGATATAAGCTAATAGCGGACTCGGGAAATCAAAATAAAACTTGCGATAACAAGGCGCTCTGATTGTTTTCGTTGCAGAATGCGATCGGGGATATATTCACACGTTATAGAAACAAAAATAATGTATTACAGTGCTGTACCACAATTGTATTGTTTTTTTACAGGTACATTTTTTTTAACTACATGAAAATAAACACTACAGCACAGTTTTTACTAATCTGTTTCACCGATCCATTGAAAAGAATTGAAGAGCGATTCATTCACACGTACTGGCACGACATTTTAGCAGGGTAGTGATAAAGAGTGGATAAAAAGTGGCACAGTCACCCTGAAATATTACTGCCGCCCCCACTGGATCCCCAACATAATTGGGCTAGAGTACTGTCAATCTGACGATGCCTATATGCCATTGGATCAGAGCGCTGTCAATTTCTACCTGATTGTTGCATGCTTGTATTTGGAGCACTCATCAATGCCTTTAGATCAATGGGCTCTGTCAGTGCTTTGGCAAGGTAACGCTTTTTTTTTTTCCAAGCAATAAAACTAAGTTCAAAGGCCAATTTAAAATATTGGTACAGTAAATAAAGTGCAAAAAATCAGTATTTTGTTTAGGCAGTATTTGTGGCAGTTGATAAATCATGTTTCTATATTTTACCAAAAGGTGTGCGTTTTTGCGCCAATGCATTGTTAAAGGATAAGCATGTCATGTAATATTCCCACATAAACTTTAACAGCCAATTAAAAAATATTGGTATAGTAAAATTAGCTAATTCACGAATGCTGAAATGTTGAATCAATTAATTCACTTCTAACACAGCACTTAACTGGAGCAGCGTCATACACATAGAGGGCAGAGCGTCACGTTATTTAAAGGGGAAGTTCACGTGTTAATGAGTAGCAAAGGATTAAGTAGCTGCATTAAAAGACAAAAAGTTATTTCACCTAGGGTGTCAAATTGGCTACACGGCCCTGAGTGAGGGGCTACTGGAAAATACGGGACATGTGACTTGGTTGCTGAAATATCGTAAGTGTAAATGTTTTTTCCTCTTCATTCATTATACTGTAATCTCCCTTGTCAATTATTTAAATGTATTTATTAGCGAAAATTTCCTGGGGCTCGTCATGTGCCAGAATTGCGCGAGATATAGACTAGTATATTCAAGACATACAGCGATTGACTTGTAAATCGGCGTCATCTTTGAAACAAGGCAGGTTTTGTGGTGAGATTTTTTTTAGGCTTTTATTTGAAGTTTGTTTTATTTTAAAGGTGATTTTATTTTACAAATGATAAAGGTGTATATAGTGTGAAAGAGGTCATGCTGTACTTAAGGATTGTAATGAGGGGCTGCTGGCCTCATACTTTAGGCCTCATCATACCTTGTCAACACTACTTAGTGTTCTCAGTAGTAGAAGGACCAGGGCTATGATAGGAGAGGAGGTGGATTACAGAGTCTTTACTTATGCTGCTGAAAGCTTGATGAAAAGTGTATATTCAGGCACACATTCCATTTCAACAGGTGTACAAATTCTGCTGTGCAAATATCCTTTTACTATGTAAACAGATCTCTATGCACTTCTTTCCTTGTTTTTTTCCACAGCCATCTTTAAGTTCTCTTTCTTTCCAGAGTGACTAATGAGATAGGTATCCAATCTTTCACAACTACCTCAGTGCAATGACTTCAGCTTCCTTTAGGCCAGCCATGTCATTGCGGTTGAGGAGGCAGCCTCACCATGTATGCTCAGCTTTTTAAGGACAAAAAGAGGAAAATACATTGACATATACACTTGAAAATTCAAGAAAAATTGTTCTCTGAAAAGTCCCAGCACAGAAGCTGACATTAGCGGCTCAGATTGCCCCTAAATTAGACAGTGGACGTTTTCTTTGGCCGCCGTGTACCCGTCTACCATCTAGTTCCAGTAGACTGTCAAAAAAAAGTTGAGCTAAGGTCTAATTATATAGTTGGGAGCCAAGGCCCAGCCTAGCCCCAGATAATCACTGTCATTTGTCTATTCATTCATTACCGTACTGTATAAAAGCTACAATCAGAAGGCCACAAGCCATGAGGCTGATGACTTTATGCGAGCGAGGCACTATTTACAGTGAGGCACGTGTAAAAACATTTGCACTGCCCAGTCATCCCTGTATTAAGTAAGGCCTAATTTTTCGACACGACTAAGTATAGTTAAGGACGTCTGGATCACCATAGTTAAAGTTAAGATAGTCATCATTACAGGCTTAGTTTGTGAGAAGGTTTCTGTGGAGAGTTGCAGGTCTCAGTTTGAGTTTACACAGTGAAAAAAAGGGCAACAGCAACCAATGAATCGTCTCCTGCCAGCGAAGGAGCAACTGAGACATTTTTGGAGCTACATAGCAACTCCAGCAGAGTTTATGTTGTTGGCCATTAACGGCCCACAAGGAATTTGGAACATTTGTGAGCGCATGCCGACAGACACTCGGTCAAACAGTGCGCCTCTCTCTTTCCACCCCAGCAAAACCCACCCTGAACTCATTGAATCAGTATTTAACATTCCTGCGGTATGTTTTGGCTTTGTGCGCTTAGGGCACCTGACGGACTCATTTAGGCCCATAAATGTAGCTTCTACTGAGCCTAATAGAAATAGCCATAGGCCTTGTGGGTGTCCCAAGCTAAAAAACGAGGAACAAACCGTAAATCTAGCGGTTAGTTTGTGTGATGTGTCAGTCTATAAATCTGTCTGAACTGTTCCTACATCAGCCTGCTGGGGTTTTATTGACTATATTTTACCACTTCTGTTGTTTGTGATGAAAACAAAAGGAAACCCGTTGAGATTGGACATAGAGATACAAATTGTGCAATAGAAGGTGTACAGACACAATAACAAGTGGTGTGTAAAACGTGTTTATAGATTTTAGCTTTGTAGATGCAGTTGTTTTTGTTCTGTAGAAGTTTACTTTTTTACTAACAATGTCTTTTGAAAACATGGCAAACGAGTCCATTAGGTCTGTGGCTCTCTCGCATTTAGCCCACTCAACCAAATGACGACCTGCATTAAACCCTACAGTATTTCTTATAAAGGCTGAAAATTGCTACAGCTTTAGCTCATGATACTACTGCAAACAAGTACCATTATGAGTGTGTGTATGACAACAAATAATGTCACACAGACATTTGAGCTTGCACTTTAGCAAAAACAACAAATATGATAAAAAAACTGGAAAAACAAACAAGGAAAACAAACTTACAGAAAGAAACAATGAGTGTGCCATTAACAATTGTTGATTATTTTAATTACTTAATTATTTCCAGTATCTTGTTAGTGGACGTTGCCCTTTTGGCATCCTGGAGATCTATGGATTATCTATTTAATAGGGATGCAATATATTACAATTCGGTTAATTATCTGTATAATTATTTTAATTTTGTGTGCAATTATCCATATGAAAACACCAAATCAATAGTTTTAAATGTTAGAATTCAGGCTTCACCACATTATGTTAGAAAGTATGACAGATTCATATTTATTTTAAGATTTATTAAAGATCAATTTGTTTAAAATTTGAAATGTAAAATGTAAACCTGTTTTACATTATAATATTATATAAAATCAAATGCTCCTGCATGGTTGGCAGAAGTTCCTGACATCCAAATAAATAAAGTGAGACATGATATCTGAGATCTTTGGCTCAGAAATGTGAAAATTGCCTGTATTCTCTAACCTGAGACAGAGTAAACACAACGAGACGTGTGGTGTGTTTTGTACTAACAATTTGGATGAATTTTTCGTTCTCACTGATCTTATAAAATTGTAATTTACCTGTACTATATTTACATATGAAGGTAGACTGAGAATTAGACTAAAAGCAAGTTGACCATCCAAACATTTAAAGTTTAAGACCATACAAGCCAGTAGGTAATTTGAGGCAGTTTTATTTTTTAAGGCCAAGCAAGGGTTCCTAGACAGTGTTCACAAAGCCAAATCCATGTTGATGTATTTAGTCTCTTGGAAAGCAAGAAAAATCATGTGCAATCTATTTTGGAAGAAATTTCATATGACTTCAGCTGTCATTGCACAAACAGCTGGATTGTACAATGCTTGAGACTTCTTCACTAATTATGATGTATAGTATTGTGGGCCATTAGCCCCTGATTATAGATCCAATGTGTTGAGTGTTTTGTCATTAATCTGACCGCATTTCCAGCAGTCATTACTCTACCATCAGAGCTCCTGCTGTGTCTTATTAACTAATATCAAATAGTCCTTAGAGGCTTTTATGGGTAGCAACGAAGAAACCTAGAGTGGCTGTAAATTAGTTGCTTGCATTATTGGAGCTAAAAGCAAATACACAGGCTGATGGTAAGGAATGAATCACCAATGCAATCGTATACGGTGGGCTTCAAATCTCTGAAACCATGTTAATAACCTGCACTAGCATTTTGACATTATTTTTTTTATGTTTTTTGAAAGAGGTCACTTATGCTCAACAAGGCTGCATTTATTTAAAACAATACTGTAAAACAATAATATTAAGAAATATTACAATTTAAAAGAACAGTTTTTTTATATATATATTTAAAAATGTGATTTATTCCTGTGATGGTAAAGCTGAATTTTCAGCAGCCATTACTTCAGTCTTGTCACATGATCCTTCAGAAGTAATTGTAATATGCTAATTTTGTGCTCAAGAAACATTTATTTTAATAATTTTGAAAACAGTTGTGCTGCTTAATATTATTGTGTAAACTGTGAGAATTTTTTTCAGCATTATTTGAAGAATGGAAATTTCAAAAGAACAGTGTGTGTGTGAAATATTTTGTAACATTATAAATGTATTTTATGTCTTTTGAGTGACTTAACCCATAAAATCATAATGGACAATTCTTATTTTTTTAAGGAATATTGAGGTGTTTATTATAAATGATTTATCTGTGCACAGCATTGTTTATTTTATTTTATTTATTTTGTATTTATGTAAAATTCATTCATAATATTTAATCAAAATAACCTCCGCTGCACTTTTTCTCGGGCGCAAGTGTGGGGCAACCTTTCGCCCACATGAGATTATATCAATAGCAATGATTACCAATTGGACAAAATTACATCCCAACCTACATTTTTTTTTCTCTCATCCAAAAGGCTGATTTCACAATAGGGAAGTAAGACAATTGCTACTTCACTTCCATGCCAACTTAATGCTGAATAAAATTAATTTATTTCAAAAAAAGAAAACAATTATAATACATAAATACTGGCAGTGTAAATGAACAAATATACTGCCCTAAAGGTATGCAGTATTTGCAGATTTAAACCTGAATCCCCTACAAGGTCAATTAATGAACTATCACCATTATGAATTTGAGCAAGTCAGACTGTCCCCATAGTGGTTGTCAACTAAACAAATAGCTAAATATTTAGCTCTTTTGACCACAGCAATTTTGCTTCCTGCGGTATTAATTCTCCCACACCAATGCATTGGACTCATTTACAGTAGTTGCCGCTCTGCATGTGAGAATATGTGAACTGTCTTGGCACTGCTGATATGAGCATTCTCATTAAGACTCTGTATTGCTGTTCACAGCCTTTTCTCTAAAGGCCTATGAATAAATGTCACCGCTTAACAGCATCATAATTACATTATGACAGCACTTCTGTCATAAAATGGTCTTTTAGCAACAATAGAGCACATGAATGTGCCACTTAAGAGGAATACAGTACACAGCTCTATTGCTTTTTAAGGTTGTTACTGCTAATAAGTATCCACATTCCACTGTACTGTATAATGTGAGTCTGGGGTTACACAGCTCAACCCATAGTTTTTTTAGTTTTTTTGTTGTTGCAAAAATCTGCACTGATTTGCAAAATTGAAGAAATGTCCCATGTTCAAGATTCCTATATTTTGACTGTGTTCTGTTATTAGCAATTATTAACCTTCATCTCTAACTGTCTTCTCACCTATGAAAGCAGTCACAAAAATTGGACATGGTTTAGAAATGTTTCTAAATTCTTTATGGCAGCAGCAGAGGTGTTAGTGATGACTGAATTATGAGAATTCGGTGTCAGATTCATTAGTGCTGTGAGAGAAGATGCAGCTGTTTAAACACCTCTCGTTCCTCTTTATATTCATGAATTAGAAATAATCCACATCTCTAAATGGCACAGTGTCATTCTTACATTGGCTTGCAATTTATTGTATAAAATATAAAAAATATATATATACTGTCACTTTTGATCAGTTTAATGCATTGCTAAATACAAGTATTAATTTCATTATTATCTTTACTTACCCTAAACTTACCTACAAATAGCAAGAAGCACAAATGTCAACATTGATAATAATAAGAGATTTTTCTTGAGCACCAAAGCAGCATATTATAATTATTTCTGAAGGATCACGTGACACTAAAGACTGGAGTTATGATGCTGAGAATTCAGCTTTGCCATCACAAAAGTACATTACTGATTTATTGTAAATCGTAATTAATATTTTACAGTACTACTGTTTTTACTATATTTTTAACTAAAAATAATGTGGCCTTGGTGAGCATAAGAGTCTAATTTTTATAGTATGCTGACTATAATGACTGAACAGTATTCAAAGCTTGCAGTCACACAGATTTCCTTTGCCTTGGTGCACATGGTAAAATAGCTCTTAGGAGCTTCATTTCGTGTGAACTCCTTTTTAAATCTGATCTCGGCGTACACTCCCACACCCACAAGCTCACTGACCCCTCATTTCACATGTGTATTACCCTCTCAGCGTTTATTTATGACTCGTTCTGAGTAATAATGGCATGTGGGCGGGTAAGGGAAATGGGGGAAGTTCTTGTGTCCTCAAAAGATCTCAAGATCATTCATGAGTCTTTGGCAAGACTTTAATGATCATTTTCAATGTCCTTCAGTTGAAGAGGGTTTCCCAGGAGGAGAAGACCTCTATTTGGCACATCAATATTGATTCAGAGAACTATCAGTCATATGAGGACAGGCACATGCACTCGGTGTGCTGAACAGAGGGTGAAATGGGTGTCTGTTTTAGTGTTAAGGAGTAACTCACCATTACATTCTCTCACTGCTAGGCTCTTAGCAAAGTCTAATTTCATCCATCAGAACTCCTGCAATAAAACCATGAAGAGCCTATATCGGCTTTCTTGTTCTTATTGTCATTTTTTCAGCACTGATGAATTGAGGATGGGGAATATTCAGAGAATATACAGAGCGAGATAATCAAATATTTACCTTTTAAGTTTCGTGTATGCAATTAAATATTTCCATAGTGCTTCAATTTAATAAAAAAAAGGCATGAGTGCAAATTTTGTATATATCTTTTGTCTATGTGTGTGTGCGTGGTGAAAAAAAATCCATGATTTGCATGAATAATTATGATGAATGTGTGATTTGGAGCCTCTTCACCTTGAGAACCCAGTGCTGGTGGAGTCACAGGTGTGTCTTTGTTTCATAAATGGCAGAGTGTTGTTTTGGCAGGTGTTTTGCAGCATGCTGGATGTCGTTTCATTTTTGTTGCCGAAAGCGTTACACGTCAACTGAGAAGATGCAGCTTTACAGGCTTCAGTTTCTGAACTGCTACTTTAAAACAGATTTGTTAGCTTAGCGCTTTGGGACTATAGTGCTTGTGTATTTTTTTGCACGTACTTTCACACAGAATTGTATTGATATTTTATAGCACTATAGCAGAAGCATTTTAGATTAGTTTAGGCAGCACCTACATTTTTTAATGAAATTTGTATTCATTACATTGCAGATTGTAGTGTAATTTGTAACCACCATAACTATATTATAATAATTATATTTCCTTTACCTCAGCAAAAGGTGAATTTTAAGTTTAGGCTATCAGCTTTGGATGTAGTCTCCAAATAAAAAAAAGACCGGAAGAAGTTAATACAGGAAGTCATCTTTTTACAACAACTTCCTTTTCCCATTGAGAAGAAGTGAGTTGAGGGTGGAGGGGTGTACTAATTTTCATCAGCTCCACAGCTTTCACTTCCTCCATGCTGCTGCATTTTGTAATATATTTATTTATGTGGAAATTTGTCCTTGTCTGGTTTCTATTTGTCATAATAAGTGACCTTCTGAGCCTAGACTAAGCTTGCTGCAAATCACACTGGAATCATCAGCGAATATTTGAATTAAAATTATTTCTAGAGGTACGAACGATAACATAGAACGCAACTTGTGACCTCTGGATACAGTTATATTAACATTATAATCAGGTCACTTAGTAGGTATAGGGATAGAGTAATATTTCAATGAATATTAATGAACTTCCCTTATTAAAATGCAATGTACAACTCTTAAAGCATAGGACCTTGAAATGACATGTATTAAGTTTTACAAATACGTGACAGAGGAACATGTCTGACAAGTTATCTTTGAGAAACAGAAACCAATTTCTAAAAAGTTTGTCATGTTATCAGCTCATTTTTTGCCACATCACACTGCGCCAAGTGTAAGACGCTGCCTCATTTCCATAATCAAATCAACACTAAACACAGGGATGAAACCACATCTCTGCTTTTCAGCCACAATCAGCCTTAATTACACAGCCGCCTAACTCAATCACACAAAAACACATGCTTCTGCATACCACTCTGATTTAAAAGGCACAAACCATCAATTCAAATATGTAAAGACAAATGGTCGTTTTTACCGTGGGTTATATTTTCAAGGTCTGAGTGATTACAAAATCAAGCCACAAAAGCAGACAGTATATGTGACATTTGTCTTTTATTGTTTTTACAGTATCTAGGGTGACTCATAAATAGACAAATTATAGAATCGTTACACTCTTAAAAATAAAGGTTCTGGTAACACTTTATGTCGATACACTTTGCAACTACATGTCAACTAGCAGTCATCAGAGTGTAGACTGTCTGCTTAATATCTTCTAACACTTTATTTTGATGGGTCCACAACATACAACATACTGAGTATGAGGAACTTTGCAAGTGTCAACTTATTCGACTAACCCTAAACGTAACCTACTGAGAGTTAGTAGACATGTAGCTGCAAATTAATGAGAATAAGTGTTCCATAAAGATATTTTGTAAATTTCCTACTGTAAATATATCAAAACTTAATTTTTGATTAGTAATATGCATTGCTAAGAACTTCATTTGGACAACTTTAAAGGCGATTTTCCAAATATTGTCCTATCCTAACAAACCATGCATCAACGGAAAGCTTATTTATTCAGCTTTCAGATGATGTATAAATCTCAAATTTGAAAATGACACTTATGACTGGGTTTGTGGTCCAGGGTCACAAATGTACTTTATGAAAAGGTACTGCTCGAGTGACATTTGTTGTACCTTTTTTTCTGAGAGTGTAGTTGCCCCAAAGAACATTTTAATAAAAAAACCAACTTCTTATTGTGAAGAACATTTTAAGGTACTAGTATGGACCCTTTATGTACAAAGATGTAACTTTTGAATAGGTACCATCCCAGTGACAGCTTTTACCTTTATTTCTGAGAGTGTGACATGACATGCTGTTTTATGGCATTGCTGTGAAAATCCCCTGCAAAAACTTTTTAAAGTGTAGATATAAAATGTATTGTTTTTGATTGATTAATAAATTTGTTTAAAACTGAATTATTCTAGTATATTATTCTACTATATTAATTTGAATAAGATTTACAGATACATATATGTGTATAGAGAGAGGAAGTGCATTTATTTGTAACAGATTAAAATGGATATGTAACGTATAAAAGGCTAAATCTTTTTATTTGGTAACATTTTATGGATTTTTAATGAATATTTACCAATGATTTCCATGCTAACTGTCAAATTTCTTCCTTAAGATCCTGCTCCTCCTCATCATCTGTATTACAGACAGTAATCTACAACTGTCTGCCTTTTTTCTCACCAGTCTTTTGAACTGTGAACTTGTGAAACATCTAATCCAATATTCAAGGTCTTTTTTCATCAGGAACTAATGACAATTTTCTTTCTCCAGTGATCACAACTGCATCTAATAGGGTTTTATCGATTTTGCACAGCTCAAGAGACAACTTTATTATGAATTTCAGTAAATCAATAAAGAAAATGGATAGAATTAGATCCCACCGATAACTGATATAAAATTATAGAAAATGAGGTAAGCTCTCTCTCTGTGTATGTGTGTGCGCGCGGATTCAGAGGAATGTTTTTGTATCCTTTTTCCAGTTCCACCCATAAAACTGAACCAACCACATTACACCACTCTTCCTATAAATATATATATTTATATAAAAAAATATATTATTTTAATTTATTCAGAAAAGTGACAGAAGTTCAGAATATTCTTTCCAAATATTTTTGTTTGCCTCAAGCCAAGAAAATTGTTGCTGACTTACAAGCAAACCTTTTCCTCCAGGTGTGCCTTGGGAAAACAAACAGTTGTGACTACGGGGACACAGTTAGTTATGAAAGAAACCGGTCACCTTCGTGGATGATAAAATAACACAGCTGGCTTGGATGGTAAGCAGACCCTCACTCACACAAAGGTCGTCCAAACATACTCACCTGCCAAGACTAAACTTCAATTACTGTATTCTCTCAGCTCGTTTTTAGTTGTTGGAGAGTTGTGTATATGTGTGTGTGTACACGTGCATGTCTGTATGTGCTTGTATTTGTCTTTTTCTAAACCCTGCTGTTGTGCTGGTAATTGCTGCTAGTGGTTTGAGAAATTATTGTTTAGAAAGCTCTGGTGAGAAAGTCCAGGTGCTTCTACAGACTCTCCAACGGAATGGAGCTGAAAGCAAACGGCCTCTTCACACCCGGTCCATCTCACTTCAAGAGATACGCTACCCTACTCATATATAATAGCAGGATCAAAAGAGCTGTTGATCAAATATAGCTGCATGAGGAGAACCATCCAGCTATTTATAGATGGTTTTGCTCATTCAAGCTTTTGGTGGTGCATTCACAGGTTGATTGGAAGCATTAGTTCTGTTGTGCGCAGATCCATGCATGTTTGTGGCATGTTGTGGAGATGTGTTTGACTTAATTTAAAAATAGTAAAGTAGAATTTTACTCAGATTTTTTGTCAATATAAAGAAAAAATATTTAGTATAGGGTAGTATGATATTTTGCAATTCAGTCTATCATGTGTCTCTTTTAGAGAGTGCTCTTACGGATCTATTCTTCTTGTCCTCCACTGCCAAAGCATTGAAATTCAAAAGCATGGAAAATGTGAGAAATTTCTCGCTTTTCTAGGTGTATTACAGTGAAGGAGAACGTGTGCCTTGGTCTCAACCTCGCCAGTGTCACAGTGACCACAGACTCCTTTGGAAGCTGAGTTTATTTGTGTCTGCGGTCAATGAGCCTTTGTTTTCTGAGGATCCATCTCTGCTCTATCTCTGATAGTGAAGAGAGATTCTTGTCAGATTATGCTTTATCATTTCTTCTTTGATTTTCCCAGTGCATTACTAGCTTTTATTTATAATCAAGACAGAAGGGCTGTATGAAACCATTGCAAACATTTGGATATCTTTTAAATATTTATTTTGTCCTTTTATCTTCCATTCTTCCTTTACTTTTCCATAATTTTTTTCTATCCTTTGTTCTTTTATCCATTTTGTCCTTTTTCTTCCTTTTGTCTATTTATTCATCCTTTTTGTCTTTCCTCCTTTTGTCCTTTCTCGACTTGTTTCTGTCTTATCCCCTGAATGTGCTACAAGCAGCATCTAACAGTGCTGTAAGCTCACACAATCTGTGTCAGAATGACCTGGGTGTATGTGCGCACGTGTGTGTGTGTGTGTGTGTGTGTGTGTGTGTGTGTGTGTGTGTGTGTGTGTGTGTGTGTGTGTGTGTGTGTGTGTGTGTGTGTGTGTGTGTGTGTGTGTGTGTGTGTGTGTGTGTGTGTGTGTGTGTGTGTGTGTGTGTGTGTGTGTGTGTGTGTGTGTGTGTGTGTGTGTGTGTGTGTGTGTGTGTGTGTGTGTGTGTGTGTGTGTGTGTGTGTGTGTGTGTGTGTGTGTGTGTGTGTGTGTGTGTGTGTGTGTGTGTGTGTGTGTGTGTGTGTGTGCAGTGACAATTTTGTGTGTGCATGACAGATTTGTTTAACCAAGCCACTAAACCAAGTTTCTAAAGGTGCTGCTTTCAGAGGTTATTTTGAAGGCTGAATTCCCGAGCTATGTGTGAGTTTCTGGGTTAAAAATCCTGCGGAATGTGAGCATCTATATATACACATTCTACATGTGTGTGTGTGTGTGTGTGTGTGTGTGTGTGTGTGTGTGTGTGTGTGTGTGTGTGTGTGTGTGTGTGTGTATATATATATATATATATATATATATATACAATATGAGTCTGTGTGAGAATGCATGAAAAGCTTGGAAAAGACCTTAACATCAGAGGATGTTAATTTTTTTAAATTTGAAAACAAGCTGTGTAAGACACTGCAGAAAAACAGTCCTCACTTTCTATTACTTTAATAGGAGGCTTCCTGAGATTCATTATTAACATTCAAGCTGCCTGCATCCTGTACATCCATTTTCACAAATCAATGTGATCACCCACACAAGGATTAAAAAAAACACATAAAGCAGATGGCCAATGAGCTCCATACATCTAGCAAATATAATCCTTGCACTAATCAATAGGACGCTGTTAGCATGTAACCATTAAGACACAACAGGCCATATGAGTCATTAACAGGGCCAAATTAATTGCGTTTGAGCCATTCACAATGCATCAATAATGAAGACCGCTACAGATGCATGAGCAACTGTTTAAATTGCTCACACTTAAGGTTTGAACAAGCACATAATAGACATGAATTGTACAACAAATCATGCAAAAAGTTATGCTATTACATTTTTAAATGATCAGCCTTTGTGTGAAACAAAATGGGTGCAGTCTCATATACTGAAGCATGGGTTTACTTAAACAATTTTTGTGTCTATTTTGAAGTTTTGATGGTCATGTTTTTGCATTATAATAAAATATGATAAATAGGGATGGGGGAAAAATTGATTCCCATATGAATCGTGATTAAATCTTCTAGCGATTTGTATCGATTCACAAATTTCAAAAGTCGATTTTCTAGTTGATATAATAATAATAACGTGATGTTGTCGGAACAAAAAAGGCGGAACTCAACTGCGAGAGCGGTGTATTTGGAAAGGCATGGAAAACGAACAGCACGTTCTACGCAGCCACCAAAGGGACATGGTTAGCCACTCGCTAGCATGTCATTTCCTTTCCAAACACTGTATTCGGATTCAAGGAACCTTCCTTATGGGAAATGTAAAATAGGCTATTTTTGATTTAGAAATTTAATAGGAAACACTGATTTCTCGAGACAGGGCAGACTGGTGTGTTTTTGTATCAAAACACTGATGTGTTTGATGCCCAGTGTGCACAAAAAAATTGATTAAAAATCATGATTAAAAATAGAAAAATCGGGAATTGATATTTAATCGAATCATGACCCCAAGATTCGAAAGAGATCAGATCAAATCAAAGATTCCCACCCCTTATTATAAATGTTTGACTTGTTTCCCCAAATTAAATCTATTTAATTTTAGTTTAGAGCTTTAGTTTCTAACTGTCAAAATGCAATGTCATAAAGATGTTAAAGTAGCGATAAATGCTCTAGAATTTATTTCTGTTTTGTTTTTTTGGTAAGTTATTATTTTCCACCGGAGTACTGCACAGAGGTCATGCAACACCTTCTCTTTTCATCTCATTTCAACCGAAAAACTCTAACAGGGTCATCTTGACAGAAGTTTACAGAGCAGCAGTACTAAAAAAATAACTAAATTGCTAAGCTTTATTTAGCCTTGAAAGAGAGATTTAAAATGTTGTGGTCTAATCTGATACTGATCTGCTGATGTCCCAAGTTTAGGCCAATAAGTATCACTTGTAATACATATTTTTTCTTTGTCATAGCCAAGGGCTCCAATCAATGTCTAGACAGTAAAACAGAGAGGGAGATTTCAGCAGAGAAGGAGGCTTAAAACAGTCTCGGGATTGAGACAAGAGGAAAACACTTGGGTGGAAATAGTTTCATTTAGGCCAGTTGGGTCACATGCCATCACACGGTTTTAAACGCTCACATTCAAACGTCTCTCATGGGACATTTTGTGCTTATGTTTTGGATTGATGAAGTCACTGATGCGAAATTGAGTATTGCAATTGGCAAATGTGTGTTTTTGTCCTTGCTGTGATGGATTGCTTGCCCTTCTTGTGGTCTCGAGAGTTCTAGATCCTTGCAAACTAATTAAAATACTGTAGCAACTCAGTTGTGCCACAGAAACTTCAGTTAGCTTCTAATTTGGTCCATTTATTTGGTGGCTCAGTAGTGCATACTGCTTAATCCTATATAGAGGGGTCCCTATGGACAACTGCAGCTATTCTCAAAATTTTTGGGAAATAGAGTAACCCATCTATGAGGGATGAATTGATCAACATAAAGGATGAATTTGAGTGTGTGGGGTTTTCCCCATACGGGTTAATGTTTAGATTTGGGGTTTTACAGAAGAGAAAACTTATGAGAGAGACATAGTGTCTTATCCCCCTTCTTTTCCTCCACTGTGATACTGTATAGGAAATTCCCTTATTGCTCGCTCAGTCTCCCTTCCTCTTCAAAAGCTCCAGGAGGTTTTATAGACAAACATAAAGCTCCCCCGACTGGAATGCGCAATATGGATCCCTGCTGTCGTGCTCCCCTGCCAAAACCTCTTCCTTTGTTGGTTTCATCTCTAGATCACAGCTCTCTGAAGCAGCTGGAAACTGCAGAACCTTCTTTCGATCAAGGAAGAGCAGTTGTGGCCTTTGAATGACCTTCATTTGATCGCGGTCACATTTGCAAGGAAATATTTCTCATTAAAAAGATAGCAGATGAGGATGAAGATGAGGTAACAATAAAGAGAGTGTAGCGGGTGGTCTCATGACGCACAGCTACAGATGCTGAGATTATATTTAGTTTTTCTGAAAATCGTGGCAGTAAAGCTTATAAACAGCCTTAACTTTCCATAGTCATAGGTCACTCTGGCTTTTTTTTAAACGTTATATTTTTTTAATCCACTTTAATAATTAAATAAACCAGCCTGCAACATTGATGTTAATAGGCAAGCTCTATCCTGTGTTCAAAAGCTGAAAATATTTGCTGAAATGTCTTTGCACACGTACAGGAAGCAATAAGACACATCCAAATCCAGTGTCTGTGTAACATCCTGTCTGTTATTATGCCATTTGGTCAGTTTTTGAAGGCAGCATTTGTGTATCCTTCACTACGCTAAGTCATAATCCAGTGTCTGCATTTTTTGTTAGTAGAAAATATAAATGTAACATCTAAAATAGCAGCTGAAAGATCATTAATTAATAAATGTCAATTATTTTATTTAATATGTATTTTAAATGATTATTTTCTTTAATATTTAATTAACATATACTTTATGGCTCCATTTCTGATGAAAAATAAATATTAGTCACTATGAGTCAATATTTGATTAATTAGATGCAATGTTATGACGTAGTCATCGACTGCATGGGCACTGAGAAGGCGGTTTCGGACACAGCCATAGTGGGATTACCATTCACCGCTTGTGCATTCGTTCACTGCCAAAGCATCTGGTTGGCAGAGGCTTCTGTTCTGTTTGGTTCCCCATTTTACACAGCGGCCCTAGAGCCCCAGTCATATCTTTATTTTCCATTAAATGTCATTACCTCTGCATTACCTCAATGTTCTACACTAAGATGAGCTTTGTTGCTCTGAGATATGAGGCAAATGTCCAAAACCCTAGAGCCGAGTTACTGTACCTGCGAGACTAGATCAGAACAGGGATGTTGTGCTGTCCAAAATGAAGAATGTTTAAGGCTGATGCGTGTGTAGAACGTCTCTCAAAGAGCAGAGAGAAGCTGGCGTAAGATGCAGCCTCAAGCCAATGAAATTCAAGCCTGTGTAGCCCAAACAGAACTCTGGGAATTCTGTGGGCTTTGGGCTAAATCAACTTGGCAACAATCAAGCACAAATATTTTCAGAGAACATTTTCAACATGGAGCTTCTACTGAAGCTTCTACTGACAATACACAACAAGGAGCCGTACGCATACACATGTATTTGATGACGCATTTTTTAAATATTTAGGAATTTTCCTCTGTCAAACCTTATTAAATCCTGATTAAACTGATTCTTATGGGCTTTGGAACTGTTTTAGGTGCGTTCTATTCTCTGAAGGAACAATGGAATAAATTGCTGCTTGCCTCATACTCAATCTGTCTTGTTAAGAGCTCGTAAAACAATAGAAAGCTGAGCTTTTGTTTAACAGTTCTATTTTCTTTCATCTTGTCTCATTTGAAGGCAGTCTTCTGGAATAATATCATCATCATAATGTCTCCAGGCACAAGCCAGAGGGGAATTGATATTTTCCAATGAAACACACACTTTCATTAAACAACAAAGGCACCGGGCATCATACTAGTGCACAGTTTCTGTTTAATTATTAGTAAAGCCCCAGATTTCCACAGTAATTCACTAAAACGTGCTGTTTTCTTTGAGCCATCTCATTCTGTGTGGTCCATGAAACATCCGCTCAATGTTGTGTATATATACCTTGACAGAGAGCATGTGTGGTGATGTTAAGCATTAGAGATTTGTTTTTAGTGGTTCTTTAGGGTCTGTGTGCTACAGGAACGCAATACAAGATCACACACTTCCCATTATGCGCTTGCCAACATATACACACCATCATAAACGCACTGCCCAAGGCGAGTTTCATCTCTACTATATGATCAAGCACTATAATGCCCACTCAAAGCTTTTAAAAGATGGAACGGGGAGTCTTTTTTTAAATGGGCTGATGATTTATTAATTGTTTGTGTTTGAACAGCTAGTACCCATGTGTTCTCACTCAATTATGCTAATAAAGGAGCTGCTCTGATAGCTTGCCAGGTATTTTTTTGTCCCAGACAACACAAAGGGAAAAATGGGGAGCAGTTTGGGAAACATTGCCACAATTTGTCTTTGGTAGTAATGCCATCTGCTGCTAAATACCCAGTACTGTTA
Organism: Ptychobarbus kaznakovi; assembly: GCA_027422405.1. Classification (NCBI taxonomy): domain Eukaryota; kingdom Metazoa; phylum Chordata; class Actinopteri; order Cypriniformes; family Cyprinidae; genus Ptychobarbus; species Ptychobarbus kaznakovi. The sequence goes on from CM049802.1 coordinate 9,360,857, forward strand.
GTGGAGAAGTGATTTCTGCAAGCAGTGGTTCTCAACTGGTGGGTCACTATTCAATTAAAAATGTTATTATAGTAAAAATATTTTTTAATTTAAAAAACATATATATATATATATATATATATATATATAAATAAAGCTATTATATTTAAAATATGTATTTAATTATTTATATATAATTGTATATATTAATTAGTAAAATATTTATAATATATGTTTTTTTGTTGTTTTATTATAAGTATAACATATAATTATTATAATAGCATTATAATATTGTAATATAAGTATTTTAATATAATTATAATAGTTATAAAATTAATTAAGAGTTAATTTGCAAAAACAGATAACTACAATTTTCAAAAAACATGTTTTTTTATTTATTGTGCATTCCAATTAAACTCAATCAAAATGCAGTTGGGTTATTTTGAGTAGTTAAAAATAACTAAGAAATACAGCTTAACTAACACAATAAAACAAAATTAAAACATACGTTTTTGCAAATATACTCTTCAAATATTCCATATGTAGTTGTATAAATAGTTATAAATTACAAAATTGGTAATATATATGATAGATAAAAGATAGATCAAATATGTTTATATAATATTTGTATTAACATTAAAATAATAAATAATAAAATCTACGTAATTTACCAATTAAATCATAATTGTAAATCGTAAAATATATAATAAGCACAACCAGTCGAGAATCAATGCTCTAGTCTAAAACACACACACACACACACACACACACACACACACACACACACACACACACACACACACACACACACACACACACACACACACACACACACACACACACACACACACACACACACACACACACACACACACACACACACACACACACACACCAGACATCTGTGACTCAGAAAATGAAAACATGTTTTAATGTTATTAACAGCATTAAGAGGTGACTCAAACTTAGCCATAATAGCTCTAAATGCATAGAGGATGAAGCTGGGAGCTGCTGAGTTGATCCCATCAAATGTGTATAGATTATTTCAGTTTATTTATCTTTCAGGCTGTGGGTTTCTGTGGAGAAAATACATTGTCCCTTGAAATATTCAGAAGATAATTTAGTTGTGAAAGATCATTTGATTTGGCTCATAGTTTTAATACTCTCATATATTCACGTTCTTTCGGAGGCAAAGGAGATGAGGATTAAATTCAAATATGCTTGTGAAATAGCTCTTTATGTTCAAACTGGGCTCAGTGGACGTACCTCCACACTTTCACACCCCCTTGGGGTTTCAGTCTCCACCGTCAGACTCCTGGTTCTGACTGACGGTAAACTGCCCCAGCAGACAGGACGTCTGCATCCATATTCCCCCAGGCCTTTAGGGCCCTTAAGGGCCACACATAGCTCATCTTTACAACACAAACACACCATCCCGACTCCACTGTTGTCATTAGCTCTCAGATGTGATATGTTTAGTTTTCTGTTTTGATCTTGTCAATAGAGTGTGTTTAAATGTGATCATTGTGCCATATGGCATTGTTTTGATTTCACAATATTAAATAAGTGTTAAAAACTAAAGTTGTTGATGAAGTACATTCGATGTGGTTCCTCTTTTTAGCAGTAGAGGGCACTTGTGTATTAAGTTTACTCATTTTATTTACATCCTATTGATTATTTTTGATTTTTGCAGTATATTCAAAGCTATTTTAATATGGTAAAATAATTAATTATTTTTTAAATATATTTTTGACAAGACATAACATTTACAGTTTTAGCCAGTTATAAAACAATTAGCAAGAAATAACTTTAAATGTTCTCTCTCATATAAAACTGACTCTTTGCTCAAGTTCTGCTTCTGTTCTGATTCTGTTAAAATCCTTTTCCCAAGTACATGTCAGAACCTTGTCCCCTTCTATTACGTTTTATCCTTTAACTATTCCCGACACTGCAATCCATTACCTCTTCATATAGAGAGCGGGAGGGTTGAGGGATTTGTCGGTAATGCAGCTGGATAGTGAAGACAGAGACAGCAGAAAGAGAACTGTCAGTACGCCTGTGTGGGATTTAATCGCTTTTCTTCCCTTGCAAAGGTATCGAAATTCAAGAGGTGGACAAACTGTCTCACACAACGAGACAGAACGTGGAGCGCGAGTGTCTGAACCCCGACTGAAACTCAAGACATGAGTGCCGGGATCCGAACACCATGCTCCAACAAGGCACGCAGACGAGAGAGCGCACGGCTCGAGCGCGCTCGAAGCCGCACGCTCACGTGAAAACAGGACATGATGGGAGTATCAGGGCTCTGTCACAAAACCATGAATAACACTAGACCGAAGTGACAGAACCCTGACAATTCTGAGATAACGATCACCAAAGTTTGATTACAAGCATTCATTTCACTATGATTTCAATCTTGACATTGCCTTACTCAGTCAATATTAAAGATACCAAGAATATATTTTCACAGAATGTTCTTTACAATATGTGGATTGATTTTATGCAGAAAAAAGTAAATCTAAAAAAAATTACTTTAGCTGGGTTTTCACAGAGAGGCTCACAAATGTACGGTGTGTTAACGTAACCATATTAAGGACTCAAATACAGGACTGACAACCCTATTCTACTATTGTGTGTATGTTGTTGGTTTCCTGGGCTAACAGGTCTTGTTCTTGATTTGGGATTAGTCTCAGTTTTTACATTATGGTCTAATCTGTGTTTAGCAAGTCTGGCATAATTTAAAAACCTTGGATAAGTGCAAGTTTCAGAAAAAGTCAAATATGTGTTGGAAATGGAAAAAAAATGGTCCAACATTGTTCTCCTCTTCCTCCTCATTCTATTTCTTTTTTGAAAATATCACTCTATATTCCAAAGCCTTGTTTGCTTAGCTGGTCTTGGTCTAGATCTTAGAAAGTCTGGTATTGGGATGAGTTTTGTCTTGACTACTCAAAGTTAGAAGGATTTCTGAATATCTTCTTCTTATCTACCTCTTAGCATTTGGCTGCCTTGCTCATCTTCACCGTCACCTCGGCCCAGATTAACCAGCAGCTGATCGATTGATCTCCTGGGGGGTCAGAGGAGGCTATCTGCCTTCTTTAGCCAATCACTCTCTGGAGAAGAGAGGAATACACTCTCAACTTTGATCATCCCATCACGGCACTTCTGCATGGTCACTCCTGCGAGATTAGATACCCCTTCCATTTGCATAACTTAGTCAAACTACTTGCAGAGCGATCTGGTAGCATTTGAGGGAGTCGTAATGTGCTTTTAACATGCAGGCCCCCTATCTGGCCCCCCCCGTTCGCGTGCCTCGCTGATGAATGGGCTTTCAAAGCCGCAGGTTTAAATTACCTCTTGAGATGAGTTGCTCCAGCACGCTGGACACTGTGGAACTGATAAAGAAGATCGTCTGGCCCATTACGTCAGGCCCAAAACACAAAGCCTTAATCCCTAATCTCAAGAGTCTTTAATCAGAGTCAATTTCACATCCATGGCGCTGGGGTATCGATACTCAAGCTTGTTTGTGGTCATGAAGATCCTGTATGACTGAGATAGCAAAGGCCATGATTTCTAGGTTATCTGAAAGTTGGAGTTAAATATGTAAGTTTCAGGTTTTTAACATTCCTCTGAGGGATTGATTCAAAATTTCTCCGCAGTTGAGCAAGAATTAGTGTCAAAGAATTAAATGTTGACTGCCGAGGTTTTTATCTTCATGTAGGAAAGACATCTTGACTCTGGTCCATAATACGATTTCGCCTGGGCCGTATTCTGTGGTGATTCATTAGTTCAAGACAGATCTGTGGAGTAAGAGTGAATAAGCATGAAATCCAAGGATTCATCAAAGCATCAGCTCACTGTTTGCTCACTTTTCCTGTCTGTGTATATGTGTATGTGTGTTTGCCGAGATGGTGTGTGTGAGACGAGAGACATTCCATCACTGTAAGTCTAGACTGAAGTGTTTTGCATTCTCAGCTCTAATTCAAACCTGTGGCGTCTGCTGTTGGGATCAAATCTGACACTTTTGCAACACGCCAGATAACAAGAATGTGAAATCTTCAATTCAGGGGTCAAAAACACATCAATTAGATGTAAATCTTTCAATAAGATCGTACAATCAACAATGAGCAGTCAAATTACAAGTATAGGGATTCGCAGATGAAGCAAAACAAATATTTATTTCTCATTGCAGCTGTTAGATAAGGGCAAAGTTCCATAATTTGTGGGTTAATAAGAGAACTAACTGAAAGGTTACTCTACTGGCTTTTTGCTTATCATGGTACGCTGTGGCATTCTTTACATGTGTTACCACATAAATGGGGCACTTCAGGCTCAAGTGCGAGCCGTGCCTATGCACAGTGAACCTGAACCTACTATCAGCAGCACATTCCTGTCAATAGTTATGGAGAGACGAGTACAATCACTATGGCTGCACAAGAATGAAGAACAAGCTTGTTCAGCTATGTAGAAATTCACTTTTTAAGGTCATTGCACTTTTTTTTTCAAGTGCTATTAGAGGGTCCCTAGGGGTCTCGGCTGAAGAAATTCTGTGAAAACCATTTCAAGCCTCTTCCTGGGACTAGTAGAATAACTTCCAAGCAGTCTGTAGGGACCTTTCATAGACGTCATTTTCACTTTTGTTTGTGAAATGTTATATACAACTGTTTACTTGAATCTTTTTTTAGCTACCGCAACTGTTTCTGAGAGTTTAGGACCATCTGATTTGTTTTAAAAGTTTAGTATTCTACACCTGAAAAGAAAACTAAACCAAACCAAACCAAACAAAACAAAAACATTCTGGCACAGTTTACATGTAAGCCTAACACTAGTTTCCTGATGCAGAAGTGCACAGACTTCTTGGTTGTTCCCCAAACAAATGTTTATGTTCACATGCAGTACCGTTCAAAAGTAGTTTTTTATGTTTTAGAAAGATTAATTCTATGATCACCAAAGCTGCATTTGTTTGAAGTTCTATGATCACCAAAAGCTGCATTGTGAAAACTGTTATGTAACCACATGGAAAAAAGTAAGTCATAACACATTGTGAAATACTTATGATTGCACTGAATAATACAAATGTAAGTCATCTAGCTGTCCTAGCTAGCTACTTGATCTAATTTATTTATGTCATTGTTTAAAAAGCAGTATTTGTTTATTTATTTATAAATATTTGAATGGCAGTATGTATTTTCATTAATTTCTTTAAAAAAAAATATTTTTTTCCTGATATATTTTCAATGAAAAACTCATATTACATATAATGCACCGTGCTTGAAGATATGTAAGAGAGCGTGCTATCACTGCTGATCTCAGCTTAATTTGTTCCAAACTGGAGGGAAAGAATTTGCTTGCTCAATTAAGTGCTCTGAGAGGAATTGTGCTCTTTAGGTTAAGGTTAAAAGAACTGAACATGTGCCAGGGCTGTTAACAAATGCTGGCAATATGAGCCCTACTCTATTAGAGTGATATTCTGCACTAGGTTATATTCAAACAAACATTTAATGGTACAAACTTGGCTGGTGTGAACATACCAATATAGGTTTCATTTCTATTCAAGAAACGACAAGCCTAGAGTTCAAAATAGTGCCAAACAATTGGAAAGTCTTTATTAACATATACATTTCTCGAGCGCTACACATGCCCATAGATCAGTCCAGTGTTTCTGCTAAATAACTGCAGGAGTCTGGAAACCATTTCTGGCCTCTATCTTCAGATAACAATGTAAGTACTACCCTTCTGACACTTCCCAGAGAGCAGGTTCCCCCCAAACCACACAAAGCCTCCATTCACAGCTGGAATGAAAATACAGATTCTGAGCAGATTACATCACCACCGATTAAAGGAATAAAGAGCGCTCGCCGTCATCTAGTTTGGTAAGGATAATCCCTGAAGATGGTCTCAATGCTGATTGGCATATTTGTAAGACCGGTTGGATGATAATTGCTCAAGTTTGATTGATTTTAATGGATTATTTTGGATACTGCATGCCCGTATTCATACTAATTTTGAAATGGTGAATTTAGATATCCAAGTGGGGGAAACTCACATCTCCTCATTGATATTGCAGAAATGCATCCATTGACACTCATAGCAACCACTAGTGGCCCATGGTCAGGATTTGTACCACATTAGTGATGTCACACAGACAGTTGTGCGCTCGCCGAGGCCAAGGTAAACAGTGAGTTACCGAAGGTGAACATGTCACTGGTGGACAACAGACCCCAGCTCAATTGGAGAACCCCTGATGGATTGCCCATAATGCACTGCATCTGGGAGCAATACAGCATAATTACAAATAAATGAGGATGTATCATTTCCTGGATTTGCACAGCGCTTGTCAGACTCCAGTTTTGTTAACACAGTCACCCATTAATTGCAATAAATCTGTTATTGAGTTTTCGCTAGAAGGCAGGACGCGATCACACCTCATTCGGTGTGGATGCAATTATATTTTATATAGTAAATAGGTTCAGCTCCCAGGAGCCCAATCAGGAATCACAGCAAAGGGGTTAATGCCTGGCTGAATTAATCTGACTGGTACCAATATTTGAAAATAATTGGGTTTGGAGTTTCAAATTACCACAGGCTGTCATTACAACCTGTTGAATAAAGGTACTGTGCAGTACATGGCTTCACACAGCTGTCTATGTGATAAAAATAGAGGATGTAAAAATGTCCCTGGGCCAAAAGTAAAAAAAAACGTTATCTGACACCTTTAAGCTACCTTGCGACACTCACGATTAAAAAAGTGTTATGTCTATATTGGAATTAATCTTTTCCAAGATAGACAGCATGCTGTTTCAACAGCACGTCCAGTTCTTAAATGGGTTGTTTTACTGGTAAAGTGCTTGTTTTACTGGTAATCTATCCACATACTGTAAACCTATTTTTGATTTATCTTATCAGCCTCTTTGAGTCTGTTTCTCTCTCTCAGTCTTGCCCTTGATGTTATTCAAGGCTTTTATTGAGCTGAATAATGTTATCTAGTGCATGCAAAATCTAAGCATTTGATTTGAAGCTCTTATCCAGTCCTATAAATGAGTTCATCAGTTTATTTAACTCTTTCATGCTACCAAATTGCTTGTGGACCCTGCACATGCATTAAGCATTGCAAATTACATAATAAAATAATTATTCCCATGCTCTCAATGATTTTGCAAAACCGAGTTCGCAAAATAGTTTTTTTAAATATTTTGTGATATATTATACTTTTAATCTTATACTCTATTGTTTTGTTGTATAGATTTGATTATACAAACAATTGCTTGCTGATTCTCTTAAGTATTGAGTAAACTCTTTAATGTTACCAGAAACGTATTGTAATTAATTCAATAGCTACCTCAAACTACCAAGGAATAAATACTTGAACCACATTTATTAATCTTGGTTAATTTTAATTTCTACAAAAATTATTGCAGTTTTAAAAGGCAGAAATATTAACAGAATGATTATATGAGAACACAAAGGGATTGAGTTCAGCCTAATAATGATATTGTCTTCTGTAGAGTTGTTTTATATTTAAAAGTGAAGTTTTAACAATGTTATTGTTTGCTAATTTAAGAATTTTGCAACCCTGGCAGTTTCTTTCTTTCTTTCTTTCTTTCATCATTGTTCTTGATGCATCATGTAATATGTAAAAAAAAAAAAGCTGAAAAGTTTTGCATGTTGATGTTTGATTTAACCAATATAAAAACACATTTAGAAACGTGGAACAAATGTATGATTCACTGTTTCTAACTATCATATTGCTTAGTTTGCATATTGGCATGATTTGACAGTACATTGTTGTTCTCAGTATTTTTATTTGAGAAACGTTAAGACAAACCCCTGTGTACCCCAGTTCCATCTATGAGCAATGACTTTAGACAAACGACAAGTCCAACGGTAAAAATAAAAGCAAATTCAGTGCCAACTTCTTAATGGGATTTGTTTTGATAAATGTATGCCTGGTTCATATGATTAGAAAAAGTGAATAATAGCCTTGCAGTCATTTAATCATTAACTTTTTATGATCTGCAAACACGCTCGCATCTCTGGTCCAGCTTGGTCCAAGATATTTCCTTCCAGATTTAGATTTCTTTGAGAATGATTGGCAGGAAACCTGATATTGGTCACTTTCTATGATAAAAGCACAGATGAAAAAAAAATGCACTACATACTGTTTTATCAGTACTTCAGTGATTAATGATTGACACAAATTACAATTTGGCAGACTATCAACAAATTAATCTTCATTTTTCTTTTGCATTCATACACTGAGGCAAGCAATGAAAAATGCTTTTAATTATATATTTGTAGTGATACTGTCCCGAAGAATAAGCTAAATAAAACCCACAAATCTGTATAAATCAAGTTCGAGTGGCACTCTGCACGCACATTGTTATGATAAACCAAGCTCTAATAGGAATTTGGTTATGTGAATCTAGGCTTTTGTTCGAGTCATCTACATTCAGAGCAGTGCACGACTCCCAACGGCCATTTAGAGCTTCTTTTCTTTTTTCATTCCAGCTCTTGTTTGAATGGAGGAGGCTCACTGGATGCTGGGAATTACAGCTAGGGTTCACTGCCAACTGGGTGAGCGTCCATAAGGCCTAATGACCCCGACACAAAAGAGCAGATAAACATGAGCTCCCAGCAACCCCTGCTTTTCAACCATCATCTCTAATTTAACCCCATGCAGTCTTGATAATTAGACAAGCAAAAGTGCATTCTACTGTAATGCACAGTTGCTTGACATAAAAAGATGAAAATGAGAATCACATAAGTGTTTGTACGAGCTTATGAACTACATACACTGACACTATTGATGCCAAACCATTCATAGCTATAATAATAGACCAAAGGCCCATTACTCTCATAATGTATTACTGTCTGTGACATTTATCTGCCCTTCAACTCATAGCAACAGAGTGATGACAACTGGATACAAGACACATTTGTTGCATATTTTATTTTTTTTAGGTTAATAAAAACCATATGATATAACATTGCAGTAAGTTAGGGTTATTATTTACTTTTACTAGCATGTTTGCAAATAGACACCTGATATTATAAATGAGTGCAGTTATATTCTCTTAAAGCTGATTGACGGTTCAGTATTCAGCTATAAGTGAAGCTGTACGTCTATAGATATCTGCTAGTGCCGGTCAGGAAATGCCTGTGTGTCTATGATTGTGCGCGAAGCCTATACCGTCATAAATTTAAAAAGGTCAAATGACTCCAACCTAACATACAAAGAAAGACACACGTGCACACATCTTCACATGGCAGACACTGGTGCACAAATATTTGACATTTACCTATACATAAAGCAGGGTCCAGTCTGAGACCACTGGGGAAATGTAATCTAATTTAATAAAGTTTTTCTTCTTTCTATGTCATATAATTTCTTCAAAAAATTGTATTGAATTCCATGTTTTCAGTCCAGTCTCAGGCTTTTAGTCCCCCCCATATTCAGTTTAATAAGAGGTTGTTGATGTGAATTCCTCTATAACCACTAGGGGAAGTTTGATTTAGAATGATTTGTGCAGGAAAATGCCCCACAATGTGTTACATTGAATATAGCAAAGAAACCCATCCATGTGAAGATTTCCTGAAGCCTTAAAGTGGGAACTTTGTTTTTGCTCCTTTTAAATCTGACAGGAAGTTTTATTTAAGTATTTATAATTATATATATATACTTTATATATTTAAGGGTATATAACAAATTATCTCAAGGGTGTTGGTAAACAGCTTGATTCTGTTGATGTACTGTACCAACATGGCATCTGTGCTCACTGTTCCTTCCTGGACTACTTTGCCATTAAAGGTACTGAGCAAGTCGGGGAATCATTAGAACCAATTTTAGCTATTGCTGACAGTATGTTCCCTTCGGATTTATGGCAATTTAGTGCTGTAATTCCCTAGAGAACATTTTATTGCTGTAATCAAAAGCCCTTCACAGCGTATGCCAGAGAAGCAGTGATTCATCATGCCTTGTGATGTCTCTCTGCTTGGCCATAGCGGTGGAAGATCGGCTCGCATAGCTAGTTGTTCCAGTTGACAGCTCTTCTCGGTGTTGCCATGAAGACTGTAGTATGTGACGGGTCAGTCAGGTGTGTCTCTAAACTTTGGTCTGTGCTAATGAGCTACACAGTTGTGTGACTTTGCTCAAAGTGGCAGTGATAAACAAGCTAGGCCTGGACCCTAGGAACTCATCTCTGTGGGCCAGCTGACTTGTGTTCATAGCTTTCCTGGCAATGAGTAAAGAGCACATGAAGGTGCTTAAAGAGAAGAAGTCTAGCCCAACAAGATCGCTTTGATTTCTGTTAAATAGATAGTTCTCCCAAAAAGGAAAATTGTCATCCTTTACTCATTCTCATGCTGTTCCAAACACTTACTTTCTTCTTTGCTTACTCCAGTGCTGCTGGTTGTCATTGGTTGTCATGGTTTGCAACCAATTACAATGTGACAAACCACAATATGTGATGTGATCTTATTAGTAAAAAGAAATTTGTCGCGCACATGTATTTTTGCATTTGCATAGATACTGAAAAGTACATTTATGAACATATTGAAAGCATCTACAACAAACATTTTTAATGTACTAAGACATTTAGAGTACAATTATGAATAGGGCTGGGTATTGAGTTTGATACTTTTTAGGCACAGACCAAATTGCCTCGATACCATCGAGTATCGAAAAACTATGTCGTTCGATACAAATTTCGATACCTAGGCTAAGGGGTTGTTTATCTCATCAACGTCAGAAATCATGATTCTGTCTGAGCTATGCGTTTTAAAATGAACACGCACTCGTGTACATGTAGCCTAACAGATGTGAAAAAAACTTTTGACTGATTTATTGAGTGATTTTGTTCCTTTGTGCAGTGGCTCAAGATTGATCTTGTTCTGATTTTATAAAAGTATGTTTAAGTCTGTAATAAATGAATCAAGTTTTAGGTTTATAGAATTTAATAATAGTTATTTATTTAACAGTTTAACTGAATGGTGTCAGTGGCATCACAAGTATTTAATATTTACTTTGACAGTCTGTTTTTTGTTCTGTATAATTTCTGCTGCTGTATAAATTATTAAAATGACCCAGTTAATTTAATTAATTAATCATAGTTTGATTCAATTTCTAAAGCTATTAATAAATAGATGATGTCAGTATGTCCATATTTATTGTTTATGCACATTTATGATAATTTAAGTGAACATTTTACATATGAATACCTGTGAGCAGGGCCGCATTAAGACTGCACTGGGCTCCTTTCCAGCCCCCCCCCCCATCACAATAATTATATATATTATATAAAAGTTTAGTCAGTCGCTATACAAGCAGGTGCACACCGCACATATCTGTTAAGCACATTACCAGAATTCTGCCCCGCTGCTTTAGGCTAATTTAATGAACAGTTTAAACGATGTTTTAAAACCTGCGTAAAACACGTTTAAATGATAATCTTAGCCTAGATAATCATGATGCGCTAAACAATTAATATTTTTACCGCATTATCTCTCCACCCTTAAATTAATAGAGTTTGTTCAAACAAAAAAACAATGGGCTATTTATCCAGTTAATAATCAAACTAACCTAAAATCTGTGTGGACCATGACTGTTGTGTTTTTTTTTCTTCTACTCCATGTGCCCGGTTAACTTTCACTCCATCATCAGCTTTAGTAAAACTTTAATATGCGCGACCACGCGAGATTCTCCCAGCCAAGATGCAGATTTACAAATGTCTTTTCTGTTATCATTTGAAAGGCTGGCATTTTTACTTATGGAATATTTTCTCTGCGCGACCATTTCGAGATTATCCCAGAACAAAAGAGGTGAATGAAATACTGGGCAGCGATCACCTGATAGATACATCATCTGGATATAAAAGTCAAATATAGAATTTTGCTTTTTTAATTTGATATGAAAAGTTTAAATTATTCACTTTCTTTGTATGAAAAAGAGCAGTATAAACTTTATGCTAAACATCTCCTTTTGTGTTTGATTGAAGAAAGAACGTCTTTCAGGTTTGGAACACAAGATGAGTAAATGATTCTTATTTTTAGGTGAACTGTCCCTTTAAAATAAGTCTGAAATCTTTCAAAAGAGGTAAATTATGTTCTCCTTGAAAGGGTTGGGATGCCATTACACGATCATTTTTAAGCAATAACCTGATTTCTTTACATAGAAAGAATCTGAATATGCTCAGTGGGGCTCTCGCTGAAACTCTGGCATGGTCACCTTGATAGTGAGCACTACCATAACCGAGTTCAAGGTTGTTGGCTCATTTTATCGGATATTTTCACTTGTCCTTTGCATGATTTTTTTTCTTTTACTACATTTAATGGACCCGTAAAGTGATTGCTGGTCCTGTTCACTGACAAATATTTGCACAGGAGACAAGGCAAGCAAAACCAAAACCAAACCTACATCAACAGCGTGTCCACCCCGACCCATTGACCACCTCAGACTGTGGACTGTGGCTTTGTGAGAAAAACAGAGAGAGTGTCCTTGTCTGGCATATTTCAGATTCCAGCCTGACTCGAGTGCTTCCTGCACATCAAAGACGTCTTGGTGTTTTCAAAACTGATGCTGACCATAGTAATAAACAGAAAGAGACAGTAGTTGTGACCTCTCATCCTTTTAATGTGCACTGTTATTTTGAGAGAGATTCCCTTTGACCCACAGACACATTATCTTGATATCTCTGCTCTTGCAATAAACTGGCTGTTTGACATTCATCTTAATATGATGCTTCCATAAAAATATTTTAATTCGACTCATTCTTAAACTTTATTGTACTATACAGCAAACGATACGGCCTGTGTGTGCTTCACAATGAATGTGAATAATGAAAGTTTGAGCTTGACTTCATAATAATTGGAAACAAAATGTTGGACTGTGCAAATGCAACATTAGTGCTTGGGGGAATATTGATAAAGTGTATCTGGACTATATTGATAACACACTTTGCTTTTGGCTGGCTTTGAGAAAGGTTCGGAAATATCAGAATTATGATTGTACTTCCTTTGCTTGTCTGTTCTTTACCTGGTTCTTGGCATTCAGTCTGCTCAGAATGGGTCAAAACTTCTCACTCCATGAGCTCCCTCATTGGTATCCAAAATGTTTCTCTCAATCACCCTTTTCTTTCCTGTTAGAGACTGATGTACTTAAAATGTCGGTGCTCCGATCCAAAGCTCTGTGGAAAATATGAATATTCTATTCTTTGTTTTATTTCCTCTTGCAGGATATGATCTGTTTCAAGTTTTGAAAAGATGTCATATGAATGCTGCTTGAAACACTTTCCTTCTTTTTTTATTGCAGTCTTTGGCCCTTGATTCAAACGTGTAGATTTTGTTTGCAAATTCATTTATTGGTGTATATCTAATATTTGTGATATCACACAAATGTTTTAATATAGTTTTTAATTTGTGCTGCTCAAACTTAATTGTCAAAAAAGGGTTAAAAAATAACAAGTTGAATAAAAAATGTTAACCCACATTTAAAATGAAAAAATTGTAAATAGCTTATTTGACTGTTTTACAAGAAAATACTGTTTCAGTCTTCATAATTTCACATTTTATTATTTGCCATTTCTTTGTAATTATTTGTGAAATTAGTTGCAATTTCTAAATGAAAATTGTTTTAAAGTTAATCCTACAACAGTTTGTTCTTATTTTTTTAAAGAGCTTTTACTGTCTCTAAAATCCAAATAATACAGAGATACAAATAATGTTTTTTTTTCCTTTTAACATTTAATTTTTATTTCAATAATTGTCCTGAGAGGTTTTTCTCTCAAAAACATATGAGTAATTTGTATTTTGTGCTATTCACTAATGTGTGCTCGCAACCATAACTAGTTTAATTATAGAAATAAATTTGAATGAATTTAATTATTCACAAATTATAGAAATAAAAGACTTCCCTTTTGATAGACTGTAAGTAAACATTTGGGCTCCAGCTAGTTTTGAGAACCTGTCGATTTGATTTTTTTTTTTTTAAACAAGTAACAGTTACCCATCTGTGCAAACTAGGAAATGTTCTCTCTAACAAGCTCCTACTTCGGTAAACTGTCAGAAAACTTAGATCAACAAATACAAGCCTGTTTGATTGCCTGACCCAAGGTCACAGGGTTATGCACCATGTGTTGGGGCATTTGCGTTTTTCCCCCCTGCAATTTAGATTATATTTATTTTTTCAGGCTAAAAGACTTGCATACATATAGTTTATTACATATTTTGTGAGTAACTACAGATGGACATTTAACCTGGAGGCAATATGTGCAACAGTAGTTTATTTACAACTTGTCTTGTAAAAAAATACACTGAACAATGTATGGTGGCAGTTTCTGGTGCCACACCACCATATGTGAATGTTTAATCAGTTTTTAGATAACAAAAATAAAAGGTCCTTCTAAAATAAACGTAAATGTAATTTGTTTTGTTCCTGGACCACTGGTGGTACTTGAGTTGATTTGTAAATTAAAAGCTAAACTAGACATATATGAAATAATTATTTTTATTAACATGTTTTATTTTTGTTTAAGTTTATTTATAGATTGAATTATCTTGTAGCAATGCAATTAATGGTGAAATTTTGTTAAAGGGGTCCGATTATGCTTTTTCACTTTTTGAATTTTAGTCAGTGTGTATGTTTGGGCATAAAATATCTACAAAGTTACAAATCTCAAAGTGCACTCCAAAGGGAGATACTTCGTTTTAAAAAATCCTTTTTCAAGAACTACAGCAAACGGCTCGTTTGGACTACAAAGTTGTTTTCCTCTATTTGTGACATCACAAATTGTAAATCCCGCCTACTGAAATTTGAATGGTTGGGGGATGGGGAGAACACTTCGTTGAGCTCTGCACGTTTCAAAATCGAAACCTAGAGCGGGTGTTTTTATATCACTGGTTTCAGAAAATTTTGAAACATTTTCATTTCATTTCATCTTGTCTGATAAAGCAGTATTTTTACCAAAAACCAAACAGAACACTCTAAACAGTGAGCTGTGAAATCTAGTAGATTAGACTAGTGTGCGCACGAGCATTTAGAATGCGTTCTTTCACTGCGTGATTCAGTCTGTTAAAATGAGTTTAGAATGATCACAAAATTCAAGATATAGGGGCAGAAAATGTATATATTTATATCATTTCATATAGTAAATTTATCCAAAAATCAGCATGATTACATATAATATATGTATATTTTTTACAACAGTTCAATATACAATAAATCAATTAAGAGACTTGCGTTATAGACACCAAATTGCTTGTTTTTGGTCTATTTCGACAACAAAAATAATTCCAAACACAGCCACCCTAGCGCAGTTTTGCGTCTCTGAGCGCATGATGGTGTTTTGTTCCTGAATGAATCAACCGTTTAAATGGTTCGGTTCAATCACAATTACTCACTTATTAACAGTGACTTGGTGACACCTACTGGTGGTTTTAATTTCACATGTAAAGGATCTTTTCATTTTTTTTATTATAATTTCAAATGAGTATTCAACATTTTATGTCTTGTATATCAAAACATTATTTCTGCATTTGTAACTGCAGGCTAAATCCATTCATGTCCTGCTTTAAACAGTGTGTAAATAGGCTACATCTAAATGCCACTTCAGATGCAGCTTCTGTTTCCTCTGCATCGCAAAGATACATTTTGTTGATACCGATTTAATTTGCCTTGTAACAGCCCAAATGTCTTATTATTCTAAATAACTGATTCCTTTAATTAAAAACAACTAGTTTGAGATATATAGGCCTATCCCAGGTGTGTCAAACTCAGTTCCTGGAGGGCCGCAGCCCTGCAGAGTTTAGTTCCAACCCTGCTCCAATACACACACCATGTAGTTTTCAAATAAGCCTAAATGATTAGATTGGCTGGATCAGATGTGTTTAATTCGGGTTATATCTATACTATGTAGGGCTGTGGTCCCCCAGGAACTGAGTTTGACACCTTTGGCCTATCTAATTTTTTTCGTCCCTCCCACTGTTAAAATGTAACTAAGTAATTTTTACTCTGAGTAAATTTTAAATGAGCTACGTTTTACTTTTACTTGAGTAGAATATTCTTGTACTCTTTCCACCTCTGGTAATAATGTGAAAAATAATGTGATTTTCGAACCACCGAGCATGTTCTATTACACCACACAAAAAAAAATCTAGACTTTGTAAAAGAGCATAATAGGAACCCTTTAAGAGCAGCGGTTCACCATCTGAAAAAGTTTAAAAAACCATTGCTTTAAAATAAAATAGCTCATTCTAACTGTAAGCAATGGGCATCAAGCAGTTCTTGTTTTTAGCAGCATTAATATTTTAGATGTGTGATGGCTGATATATGGCTTAAGTCATAAAACAAATTAGTAGCCTTCTAGCAAAGATGTGTTGATCTGTCATGCAATGCATGTTTTGCCTTGCGGTTAATGGTTTTAAGTCTCCAATGTGTTATAAGGGCCTCACAAAGAGGTGGCAGCTATCTGACCTTATTGTGTTTGAGCAATAAAAAGCATCCCCAACACTGACGCAATGACTCTTTTAATAGATCATCATCATATTCTGAGGAACTGCCCCACGACTTGGTTCAGAGGTGCTCAGAATTCACTTGGGCTCAATTTCATTATTGTTCGTCTCCATCAAGTTTGCAAGGGTCTATAAATGTCTACAGTAATAAGAAAGACGGCTCAAGGGATGAACCGGCTCTCAACGCAGTGTTCACTGAAAAATGTATTTATTTTCCCACTGATGTTAGTCAGAGCATTTGTTACGGGTATTTCATCTTTTGACCAGAAACAAAGCATGTTTTCTTGGCTCAGATTATTTCCTAAGAATGCCTTGTAGTGCAATGAAATACTGTATAATGCAAAGCATAATGTATGGCTGCTCCTTCATAACATTTATTTTTGATTAACGGCTTTTGTGTTGGATTGTATTTGAAAGGTTTGCTTGGCTCAGTCCCATATCTGTCTGTAGATTCCATGATATAAAGGTTGAAACATCAGCAATGTGGAGCAGGTGGCCTTCACATGCAATGTTTGATATCTGAAGAACTTAGAGATTTGTGTACATTTTTAATGCATTATTTATCCAGAGCAAATTATTGCATACATTTATCAGTACATTCACTCTGTGAAAATCAAACCTACGATCTTGGTGTTGCTAGTACTATGGTCTGCTGTATAGGTGTCACTTACCTGTAGATTAAAGAGTTAAAATTCAGAGAGATGGGGAGCTTTGGGTGGTAGAACCCCATTTAGATATGTCATCAACATGAATTTTCAGTGATGGGATTGCAATAAGTTTGCACCACACTTGAAGCATGGTGCAAATGCAGTAGGGGTAAATGCAGTAGTGAAATTCTGACCACATTTCACTAGTGTTAAGTACATTTTTTTCTTTCTATCTTTTTTCTTTTTGTTATCTGTATGTCTACTGAAGCAACATTTCTGTACACATTTGCTATTTTTAATATCACATGTAAACTTTTACAATTTCATGAAGAACCTTTAACATCAATGCAATTATTCCATTGCACAAAAGGTTCTTTATAGTGCAAAAAGGGTCTTTAGTACATTAATGTTCTTCAAAAAAATGTTTACTAGAAGGTTCTTTGGAGAACCCCAAACGTGTTTTTTTTTTATCGCAAAACTCACTTTATTATTAGTACACATAAAGATGTTGCTTGATGCTTGACATTTTCTTTTTTCTGTCTTTCTCTGATTTCTCGGAAACACCTTATTTGTTAATTTCTTCACATCTATATTAGCATCTTTACAGTGGGGCACCTTTTTTATTTCAAATGGACAAAGCCTTTTGTCTTTGTCAGTATTTTTTTTAAATGCGTAAATCTTTGGATAACGCAACCTATGTACGCTTTCCATTTTATGTGGGTAAGTGCATATCTGTGTCTGATCACACTCACACACACATTAATGCAATGTGTAAAGGGGGCCCATGTTTTCTTCTGCTGCTGGTGGGAATCAATGGACACTAACAAAGTGAACTGCAATTGCCAAAAATATGCAAATTAAACAAATTCATTTAACGCAAACTTTAGCCTGCTTATTCTATCAATGGGGTCAATATCTGGGTGGGATAATAATGAAACCAAAAACAAAACAATTGAATCATCTTAGTTTCCTGAAAGAATGCACAATAGAGCTTACCATGTCAAGGACATGTCAAAATACAGAGAGACTGTGTGAAAGTGATTTGTGTGACGTGTCCAATGACTTACTTTTGCTTGACATTCCAGGGCACTGACTTAAAAAACATATCACAAAGAATCTGACTTTTCATCTGGAATCGAATGGAAATATTTTCTGTTCAATTAAATATTAAAGAATGATACTTTAATATGGTCATATTCCATCCACATATTTTATTGTAAAACAATCTGAGATCTTTTGACATTGTGTGTTTTACAAAAAGCATATGTCAGAGCATAGAATTTGAAGATGACAAGTTGTGACTTATTGTCTTATTATAATAACATAGAAGTCCCATTAGAGCGTTGCTTTACTCCATCTTCCATATTGTCACACCTAGATATTGGGACCTTTGCACTTACTTGGAATCAAATAAAATGGAGAAAAAAGGGCGCTGCAAGAAAATGAACTCCTCTACAAATTAGAGAAAGCATTTTTAAGTCTTAAAAAAAAATTTTTTTTTAGGTTAGCTTTTTTGACTGTTTTTATTTTAAGTTATATCTTAGTTTGTTTTTTAATTGGTTGCCATGTGTCTGTTGGATTTTTACTTGTTTGTTTTATTATGTAAAGCACTTTGAGAAACTGTTTTAAAGGTGCTATATAAAATTAAAGTTATTATTATTAAACGAAGTCTCTGACATGGATCATGTCCCAGTTTCTACAATGCCTCACTTTTCATTGGGTAACAAGGTATCAAGTGGACCTTTGAGTGGGGGGAATATAATGAATATGAGTGTCACAAATGTTTCATCAAGCCACTGTTCGCGAAAAGCTATGTAACTTTATTACTGCTCTCTAGATAGGGAGCAGTTAGGGTATTTACATTTTATGAAGATGTAATGCAAGCTTAAGGGTTTAGGACGGGGGTGTCAAACTCAGTTCCATGGAGGGCCGGAGCCCTGCAGAGTTTAGATGCAACCCTCATTAACTGGTCCCTAACCTTGATCCAACTAATCAAGTCCTTCAGGCTTATGTGAAAACTACATGCATTGTGTGTTGAAGCAGGGTTGGAACAAAACTCTCCAGGGCTGCGGCCCTCTAGGAACTGAGTTTAATACCCCTGGTTTAGGAGGTCATTTGTCTAGACCAGTGTTTTTCAAACCTGTCCTGGAGGCACCCCTGCCCTGCATATTTTGTATGTCTCCCTTATTCGACACATCCAAATCAGGTCTTGCAGTTTCTATTAATGAGCTGATGACTTTAATCAGGTGTCTTAGATGAGGGAGACAAGTAAAATGTGCAAGGCAGGGGTGCCTCCAGGACAGGTTTGAAAACCACGGTTTTCAAGCTCTGACAGTGCAGGTGTTTAGGTTTGAAATTATCCTTGTTTAATGATTTTTAGAGAAGGTGAGACTCACCACTTTCTACAGGGGAACCATTGAGAGCGTGCTGACCAGCTGCATCACTGTCTGGTACGGGAACTATTGTGCAGCAGACCGCAAGACCCTCCAGCGGACAGTGAACACAGCTGCAAAGATCATCGGTGCCCCTCTCCCCTCCATCCTGGATATTTTCCTTGCACGATGCTCCAGTAAAGCTACCAGTATCGTGAAGTACTCCACCCATCCCTCCCACAGTCTCTTCCAGCTCCTACCATCAGGAAGACGGTTCCGGAACATCAGAGCCCGCTCCGCCAGACTGCTCAACAGCTTTTTCCCCCAGGCTGTGAGAGCCCTGAACTCAAATCCCCCCACCCCTCTCTGAAACCCTATACAAACCCTCTACCTCCTGAAACATGGACCACATCACAGAAAAAACACTGTCTACAACTTTTTTTATGTGATTCGAAGTGTGCTACACACAGGTGAGTGGGCCTGTACAAACCACCTGTAGTAACACACACTCCTCTATTCCCACTAGATACTTTTCACACATTACTGTGTGTACATAATCCCACAAAAGACTCAATAGTATATGTATGTTTACATGCTCATGCACTACAAATCACCTTTCACTGTTCACCAGCCAGCTGCTTGACTTACGATGTTTCTCTCTGCACATGTACAGTATTCATTTGAAGCAATCCTACAGTTTGTATTTTTTTTTTTAGTCTACATTTAGGGTAACATTAATATGTAGTATAGTTATAGTCAAAATCTGACATTAGGTCAGTTGTGTATAGGTTTATAGTGTTCTTTTTTACTTCATTGTTGTATGCCTGTATTTATGTAGCACCGTGTTCCTGTGAGGCACGATGTTTCGTTCCACTGTATGTACCCACATGTATCGGAATGACAATAAAGCTCAACTTGACTTAAAAGCTTGTTTTAGAATGTTTAACTTGAGTGTGTTTATTGACTTTCCACAATTTTTAATTTGGCTCCATTCATATTTATAGTATAATGAATGTTTGGGTGAACACACAGCCTTTCTGTATGCCTGTTTCAGTGAAACCCAACCATAGTGTTCAAAACCTTGCCAGATAATTACCACAATTTACAACAATCAAACTTGACTGAATGACATGACAAGTTGTATATGTATATACAAAGTGTGCATTGTATTCACAATAAAAACACAAAGCTCAACAGAGACCAAAGATTTGTAATTTTACACTACCGATTAAAAAAATATATATTTTTGAAAAAAGTTATAATTTGTCAGAAAGGATGCATTACATAGATCAGAAATTACAGTAAGCACATTTATACTGTTTCAAAAGATTCCTGTTTCAAGTAAATGCTGATCTTTTGGACTTCCTAGGCCGTCCAAGCTGATAGCTTCACCATTAAAGGATTAGGATGTTGACAGAACTGACAAAACCCTGTCCTGTCTTCTGTGGGGTCTGCAATTCTTAATGATGCCCTCATGGCCTGCTGATGGAGGGACAGGACAGTAACGGCCTTGTCTTAGAGCTTAGTCAGACTCCTTATGTCAAGTGAGAGAGGAAAATAGTTTTTATAGTTATGTACTTGTTAGTATGAAAGGGACTTAGCATTAGTTTTCCCAGTGCATTATCTAAACTCTGACAAAACACTGCTTGTCTTCATGACAAAGCAGATATTTCAAGGAATATGCAATCAGAACATTATAAGTTTTAGGGTCAAACAGCAGAGTTGGGCAAAACTTTGAATCAGTTACTGGAAATTTGAATCAATTACAGATGCACATAATGGTGAATAGCACTGAATAGCAATTAAAATAAACACAAGATAAAGAACAGAAATAGAAATTCATATTTTGTCTGTTTGCTACCTTCGAATTAAGTTCAGTAATTTAATTTAAAACTCATTCTAAGTTTAATCCTGAAGAACACAATCATGGTGGACAGCATGGGTGTATCGGTTTGGGGTGTTTCATTTTGCATGAGTAATAGCCAAAGAGTATGTGTGACCTGAAGTCATTGTGCTTTCAACAACCACATGTGTGTGATCTCACACACTCATGTTTTGATCTGAAATTGAAAATGTTGTACATGCAGTTTTCAAGTACTAGGAAAATGTATTATAAAACCATTTCAGCATGAAGTCATGACCCTCCCTTGTATAAGATGACAAGCGGCGTTCCAGGCACAGAAAATCCACCTTGACAAATGGCATCATGTTTGGAGTAGTAACCAAACCGACTGCAAAAACACAAGCCAACAATTAGCTGAGTAAGAAGATAGCTGGGATTCATACGATGTCAGACCTGTGTATGATCTCAGCTGATTCCACCTAGGATAACCACAGAAAAGGTCTTCAATTAGTGCACTTGGAGACAAATGTGTGTCAACCAGTGGTCCAGAGCAACTTAAATGTGCTGCTACTCTCCCATCTGTCCTCACAGAGGATAAAATTACCATAAGGGTGAAGTTGAAAATTGACAGACCTCCATGCCTGACAGCAGAGTATCACACACACAGATCTGAGCGCTCTGATTAGCGGGTAATGCGTGTAATCAGGGAAACCCAATGCATGGAACTGCCTCAAACCACAGAAGACAGTGCAGCATGTTCCCTTAGTTACACAGTGAAAATTCATTGATGGGGAGTGTGTATAATGAAGTATTCATTATAATGAGTGTGGGAAGAGAGATGATGAGGTGGTTTCACCAGGTGGCACCACCTTTCACTGTAGGCTTGATTTGTAATGATGTTTTGGCATTATAGTTTAGTGGTTGGCACATATGTTCCAAACGCTTTCAGCCTTAGTGCTCATGTGAGAGATGCAGATTTGAATCAAGCCAGAAAAAAAGAAGAAAGTCCTGTTTTATGATGCACCACTTTTAAAAGGTTTTTTAGATTCATATTAAAGGTGGGGTATGTAATTTTTCAAAAACGCTTTAGAAAACTGAATCGGGGCCAAGTACCAAAACAAACTTGTAGCCAATCAGCAGTAAGGGGCGTGTCTACTCATGATGTAGAGGAGAGAGCATTCAGTGCACAGGAAGGACATTAGCTGAGCCGAGTGACAAAGATAGAGATGGGGGATAAAAAAAGAGGTAAACGTCTGCAGAACGATAAAGCAAGAA
This sequence comes from Ptychobarbus kaznakovi, assembly GCA_027422405.1. Lineage (NCBI taxonomy): Eukaryota > Metazoa > Chordata > Actinopteri > Cypriniformes > Cyprinidae > Ptychobarbus > Ptychobarbus kaznakovi. The sequence goes on from CM049802.1 coordinate 9,383,473, forward strand.
GTTGGACCCGTGTAAATATCAAATCAGCTTTCCAGCGCTGGAGAGAACTCAAGGAGCGGAAGGCCTGGGATTGGATGCCGAGATTGCTTTGTTTCTTCTCGATAGGTGAGTAACACAGTGTCTACACAGGACGCGCCGCAACACTTAAAGTCTGCCAACACTGGACGCGATAAAGCAACCATCATTTGAAAATTATTTGAAATTTGTGTCAGCACGTCATAAATACAACACGGCAGCAGTTTTCTGTCTGCGACTTGTTGCGCCGCATCCAGTGTAGACAGCGTCACTGATTATAATGACTTCTATAGTATTTTGTTGCACCGCTCGCGTTCGGTGTAGACACGGTGTAACATTGGTTTTGCTTTTTTAACAGAATTAATCGTTGCCTGGGTTGCGTGCTTATGTGTCTAGCAGAGCTATCAAAATAGGGGCGAGAACCTTTTGCGGTAGGGGCGGATTTGTTTTGGTGATTTCAAATATCAACATTGGCTACCATAAATCGCTTACCGCACCTTTAATCAGATTAACGTATAATACAGTTTGTATAAAGCATTAGTTGAATGAAAAATAAATCCCACATTTTTATGGGAAAAAGCAGCAGCTGTAATTGCCAAAACTTTAGCATAAAGTGACAGTAATCTTTACAGATTGCCCTTAAATTTACAGTACAAAACGTATTTCATTCATTAACAAAATTAGCTTTTTACATTTAGCATAACATTCATGTAACAAAAATCCCTAAAGTACAAAACAGATAATGAAAAAAAAACTTTAAAAAGGCTGTTTTAACGAAAAAAATCATCAAATGTCAGGTGTCATTTACATTTTTCACTGTAAATTATACAATGCATTTTTTTACTTCCAAAAACTATACATTCAACAGTGTTTTACTGTAAAATTACATAAACTGTCCGGTTAACTTTGTTATAGTTTTTCACTGTGTAACCAATTAGCTGGTTTTTACTCTAGCATTTTGCCATATTTTACCACCAGAATTATCTTTTTTTTTACAACAGCAGAACTTCTTTCCAATTTACAGCAAATTTGACTTTGAGGATATTTACCTGTTGTTTTTCTATTGATTAGATACACACAGAATCCGAAATTAGCACTTGCTAATATGTTTTAAAAGCTGACTTTAATTGAATTAAATGTAACCAGTTGTACCTATTAAAACTACAATATTAATAGTTTAAGTTGCAATGTACAACCCGAATTCCGGATATGTTTGGATGTATTTTTAATTTGAATAAAATGAAAGCTAAAAGACTTTCAAATCACATGAGCCAATATTTTATTCACAATAGAACATAGATGACATAACAAATGTTTAAACTGAGAAATTGTATAATTTTATGCACAAAATGAGCTCATTTCAAATTTGATGCCTGCTACAGGTCTCAAAATAATTGGGACGAGGGCATGTTTACCATGGTGTAGCATCTCCTCTTCTTTTCAAAACACTTTGAAGAAGACTGGGCTTCGAGGTTATGAGTTTCTAGACTTTTGGTGTATGTTGTCCATTGTCCTGCTGAAATACATGTCTGGAGGGGAGCATATATTGCTCTAAAACCTTTATATACATTTCAGCATTCATAGTGCCTTCCAAAACATGCAAGCTGCCCATATCGTATGCACTTATGCACCCCCATACCATCAGAGATGCTGGCTTTTGAACTAAATACTGAGAACACGCTGGAAGGTCTCCCTCCTCTTTAGCCCGGAGGACACGGCATGTGTGATTTCCAACAAAAATGTCAATTTTGGACTCGTCTGACCATAGAACGCTTTCCCACTTTGAAACAAACCATTTTAAATTAACCTTGGCCCACAGGAAACGACGGCGCTTCTGGACCATGTTCACATATGGCTTCCTTTTTGCATGATAGAGCTTTAGTTGCATTTTCAGATGGCATGGCGGATTGTGTTTACCGACAGTGGTTTCTGGAAGTATTCCTGGGCCCATTTTATAATGTCAATGACAGAATCATTCCGATGAGTGATGCAGTGTTGTTTGAGGGCCCGAAGACCACAGGCATCCAACAAAGTTCTTAGACCTTGTCCCTTACACACAGAGATTTCTCCAGTTTCTCTGAATCTTTTGATGATGTTATGCACTGTAGATGATGAGATTTGCAAAGTCTTTGCAATTTGACATTGAGGAATGTTGTTTTTAAAAAATTCCACAATCTTTTTACGCACTCTTTCACAGATTGGAGAGCCTCTGTTCATCTTTGCTTCTGAGAGACTCTGCCTCTCGAAGACATCCCATTCATAGCTAATCATGTTGCAGACCTGATGTCAATTAGCTTAATTAGTTGTTAGATGTTCTCCCAGCTGAATATTTTCAAAATTGATTGCTTTTTCAGCCCTTTGTTGCCCCTATGCCACCTTTTTTGAGACCTGTAGCAGGCATCAAATTTGAAATGAGCTCATTTAGTGGATAAAAGTGTAAAATGTCTACGTTTAAACATTTGTTATGTTCTCTATGTTCTATTGTGAATAAAATATTAGCTTGTGTGATTTGAAAGTCTTTTAGTTTTCATTAAAAAAAAAAAAAAAAAAAACATTTCCGGAATTCGGGTTTTAAGAATGACAGCATTGCCTTTAATTCTCTAATAATAATTTTCCCCTACGTGGAAAATTCATCACTAGAAGTTTTTCTTATTTTCCCTCTTTAGTTTCACTCTTCTTTCTTTCCCAGTCCATGTCATTGTAGCGTGCAGGTTCTTTTGAAGAATGAGAAATGCATGTTGACCTAAGGGAGGGAGTCAGATGAGGTATGGTTGCAGATTCTTTGTAAACACTCTTATGAGGAGCAGCTCCTCCCGTGGCCAGGAAAGATAAGAGACCAACAGCAGCAAGCACTTGTTTTAGAACAGCCTTGATCAGAGAGATTACGAGCACTAACATAGTTTAGAACTTAAACATTCTGGCTTTGAATGTGAAATTATGTCAGACATCATACATCAGCGAGCACCTGGGATGAAGTCTGCACACACAGCACACAACAAGACAGATATCATGTTTTGAGGAAATGTCAAGCTTTATTGCTGCAATAAAGATGGGAATCCTAGTCATAGCTCTCATTTGTTCATTGTCAGTAAACTACCTGTTGGCATTCCCATTGATGTCAACGGCAGTGGATGGCACAGTCCCAGAAGTACATGGACTAGATGCTAACATCTTTGTATTATGCTACTTTACTGATTACCATATATTGACTGGACAGTTCACCAAATAACTAAAATGTATTATTTAATCAACCTCATGTCATTCAAAACCTGAATTACTTTTTATTTATGACAAAGGTGAGAGTACAGAGCTCTGGACATGATATGCAGGGGAGAAAAAAAATGTGTGCATGAATTAAGAATCGGTTGCCATGATTAATTTGTTCCCTCATATTATATTGTGAAAAACTCAAAATCATGAGCATGTTGTAATACTTCATTTTCTCATTTTAATTTAATTAAATGACAGCCATGAGAGAAAAAATTAATACATTCTCAATTTCTGGCCGCAATTTCTTTTCTTTTTTTCACGCTATGTGCAGTGGAGTAAATGACGATTGATTCCCTTTCAAAGAAACTCTGTTGCGTCAGAAACACTATGAGGAACGCTTTGCGTGATAAGTCTTGAAGCACATGTGAAATCAATCCAAGGTGTAATTGGGACGTCAGAGCGGGTAACGTCACGAACCAGGAAGCTATAAAGCCTGCCCAAACGAAGCTGTCACTAGCTTTTTGTGTCTTCACAAGCACTCTGTGTGAAATTGTCTGTCCTGTTTGGTGTTGTCTGTCATTACTTTACAAAGAGAACAGATATGGTGAGCAAGCAACGACAAGCTTTTAGAATGTGCGTTCTTCCCTGCCCGCGTTATCTAAACGGGTGGGGATACACACATTCTTTGTTTTGCCTGTTTGGGAGAGGAGCATGCACAGTCAGCGCTCGAGAGCGCTCAGGCTCGCGTTCCCCAGGGCTCTGGTCACGCTGTTGACGAGGTACAGCGAGGGTTACAGTCCTGGGGTTCGCAAAGGGATCTGTCAGCGGAGGTAGAGACGGGCACTGCCTTTTCTCTGCCTTCACCTGACAGGTTCAGTGCCTCGTCTCAGGGTTGGGAAGCACGCGCTGCGGTTTCTTCCGCCCCGATCGAGGCACAGACACTGCAACTAGGTGTCGAGATCATGGGAGAAAACGGTTCATTTTAGAGTCTATAGTACACAAACATAACACACTATTCCTCTATATTAAATAAAGTAAAAAAAAAATAAAAATGTTACGGAGAGATGCCGAATGTGGAAGAGATGCTCGCGAGCTATCTCTCCCCTGAATCATCTTCATCCCATCTTCGTCACTGTTGCAAGCCTACCAGGCTGAATTATTAGCAGATTTTGATGGGGGCGAGGGTATTGGTCCAAATGCAGTTTGCGAACTGTGTCTGGCCACAGATTTGTCTCTCAGGGCTATGGCAGCACCTGGTGGCCACTGAGAGACATTTATGGTTAATCTGAGTAACATCAAGGAGGATAAAATCTTTCTTATGGATGCTCCTATTTTCCCTCTGACTTCTTCGGCGATGCAGATAAATTGGTTGTCGAGAGATTTCAGGAATCAGCTAAACAAGAAGAAGCTGCATTCTATAAACTCCTCCCCCGCCGTACTCATATCTCTGGGGCTGCTGAGCGGGAGCAGCCCCAAACATCTAAGCAGAGCGTGGCTTTTCGTGCTCCCCCACCTAAATAATGGGGACACGGGAAGCACGCTCAACCTCAGCCTTCGAAGTGTAAAACGGGTCTGAGGACCGTTATTATTACTTTTATGAAAGCTGCGGGAAAGAAGACCTGACTTCATGAAGGTGTCATATCATGAAAAAAAATGTACGATGCAAATTTCTGCAACTTTCTTATGGTAGTCATATGTACATTAATGGATCAGAAACTTTATTGTAAATAAAGTCCTTAATCATTCCAGTATGACTTTAGCTGTTTATATGACACATTTAATCTTCAATTGTTTTATGAATATCATGATGGGATGGAAACTCTGCAAAGAGGCTGTTGTTGAAGAATAAGTTATATTGATTATATAAATAAACCTATATACTGTGAGACAGTAGAAAATGCACATTAAAATAAAATTACAATTGGCCAAAGAAAAACAATCTGACATAAATCCATTATTAAAAAATGCTATCATGTTAAATTATAGAACTTATAGTAATAATGCTTGCATCTATCTTTGTGTGACCTCAGCACATCTGGGCATTGTAATCAAGAATATAAACATAGATGTGCTGTTTAGCTTTTGATGGACAGGTACAAGAGTTCACATTCCACAAACTTGACATGAACTTTAGCATCAGTAAGGAAGACAGAGGGTTGCTTTGACATACCTAGACCTCAGTATGCTCTGTTGGTTTTGCCCAAGAGAACTGGTCTGAGATGAGTTGTCCACAGCAGGACTTTGAGACTAATAGCTGCTGGTGTCATTCTTCCAACAGTTTACAATTTATGACATCATCCCGGTCTGCATGTGCCATGCCGGACTGTTTAAAGAATCAATCAAACCTTCTCTCCTAAAGAATTAGACTAAGGTGCAAGATTGCAGACTAAACATGTCTTTCTCTTCACTTTTCTTTCCTTTTTGGACTCGTAGACATTTCATGAGTGCTATACACTCTCTTTTACTCCTCTTTTATGTCTGTCTTTTCTTTTATCCTTTTAGCAATCCGATTCGTTTTCCCTGTGCATCCACTTAAAGCCACTTGTGTTTCTTTGAACTTCATTGGATTTCTGAAGGAAGATGGTTGCATAGTCACCACAAAACATTTATAATTTGCACCAGCCATTGAAATGCCACTTTCAATTGGATGTGTTGAGCTGGCCGGGCTTGATATGCTATCAAATGAGATGTCGAGAGCCTTTAGTGTAACAAATTTGAATGAGGCTGTTTTCCCCTTGGGGAACCGATGAACTGAGAGGCCTTGGTTATGGATTGGATGAACCGGTCCATTGAAGGTGGAAGAATGCGGCTGTGTGACATATTAGTGCTTGGTAATTATCCATTGAAATTGATGAATAAGTCTGCTGGCAGTGGTTCAACTCTGTCATCGACAGAAAAGCCCCCTGTGAGTAAATGTTTTGCCAGACTCTAGCCACAGGAGAATTATTGAGACAATGAAAAGCTCATCACGTTCAAATTGCCATTGTTATCGTTGGCGTTTTTTTGTACCGGCTTCTTTATGCCTTTGTGCTGGAGTCGTCTGCAAGCTACAGATTATTTAGTAAAACTGCTACAGTTACACTTTTATTGCTTTAAGTACTCAATTGTTTTCTTGAACATATATGATCTTTACAATTTAAAACATGTTTAGCAAAAAAATTAAATAACTGAAATAACAATATTATATATACAGTACTTTTGTCATAAGTATGATGGTACTACTACTCTGTGGTCTGTGATAAATAAGTTGAGAGTCTAAGCAGTTAAAACCGGCAGCATGAATAAGATGTTTGTTTTCTCGCAGCATGTCCTATGTTTACATTCCAGCAAAGACTTTGGTGTGTAGATTGCACAAATCAATTATGACGTGTAAATATCCACGGTTTGTGCATTTCCCTGAAAATTTGAGTGAACGCCAAATCACATAGTGTTCATTGTGTTGGTCTTTGAAGTTCTGACCTACTACACTGTGAACATAATGTAGTGGCTCTGATTCAGTGGGAAACTAAACCTTGTGTTGCTTGTCTTCTAAATCAGTGGTTTTCAACTGGCTTTGCTTCAGGACTCAGATTTTAAATTGTACATCAAGTGTGACAAAAGTGTCCTTACACAATCTAACATTGAGTATACTGATATTGATATCAATGCCAAAGACCCAACTATATGCAGATATTATAATTTATATTACATTTATATGTAAGCGGTTTCCTAATTTTATGTTGCTTCTACCAAATAAAGATGGATTTCTTACACAATACTTGCATTTATTTAGACAAATGGATTCTGAAGTCTATAACTAAAGGAATAGTTTTCTCCTTCCATTTTTTTTTGATTGATTGATTGATTGATTGATTTATCCACCCACCCACCACCCATTCATCCATCCATCCATCCATCCCTAATTATTTCATTTCACATTGTTTTCCTCGCTCTCTGTGACAGACACTTTGTATTTTATTCCCCTTGTGGTCCGTAATAAAAAACCTGCGGTCCATTTTTGGGCCACAGCCTACCAGAGAAAAATAGTTCTAAATTTACTATGTTTGATAATTTTTTTCTTATCATTCTAATCCAAAATTCACGTATTTTGCTACTTATATGGTGTTGAGACAGAGGCCTATATTTTAGATATGGAGGTGTGCCGTCAGATTTCAGAGAATTGTATACTCATGCTCTAAAAGTTAAGACTGCTCAGGGTTATTCTGGGCTCTTTATCTTGGGACGCCTACAATCAATTTAGAAACCGCGAGGAGGAGGGCTGCTATGAGGAATACTGCACTGACTCATTGTCTCATAGTCAGTGTACTAAGAACCGTTCAGTCTTTATCTACCAGCTAGGTTGCCATAGTAGGGGGTGAGAAAAAAGCTTGGGGGCTTTAATTGGAACTTGACCTTTGACCTCATGTCTCCAAACACAGTTTTCTGCCAACTGTTGGATTTCGGTTTGAGACCAGCTATTTGTTTTTGTTTCACAATAGTTAGTTGGGTTCTGGGATGAGAAAGCTGGTCCAAGATCAGTGTAAATAGGATGCCTGTTCCAACATAATGCTGTCTCCTCTGATGATGCAGCTCCTCCATCAGGCCAGTGCTAGATTTCAGTTTTTGTTTTTATGAAAACAAGATGGAGATGCTGTGAATTACAGGCTTGTGTTTTTGATGGGAGCAGAGTTTCACAATGTCACATTCCATGTGTTGTTTCACACATTTTTGGGAAGGCTGAAAAAGCTGTTACTAATATTCTTCTTTGGTGACTAGACTTCTTAACTTTTCTTAAGTTTTAAATATCTATCTATCTATCTATCTATCTATCTATCTATCTATCTATCTATCTATCTATCTATCTATCTATCTATCTATCATAAAAACCTGACTATTCATTTTCTATGAAACACAAAATGTAAGTTTTGCAAAATGTTCAAGCTGCTTTTTCAATATAATAAAAGTGGATGATGTCAGGTTATAAAAAACTACTATACAAGCATGAGAACAATCAATCCATGAGACATGTGCACTTTATTTTAAAAATATTCTGAAGCCATATATTAGTTGTATATGAGAGATGATATCTTATATATTTATATGAAAATGTATTCTCTGAAAATACCTTAACAGCAATGGCCATGTATAAGGCAGAGTGCAGCATGCACTCTTCTTGTGTTCCACGGCATGAAGAAGGATAGTATGGAAAGACATGAGAATAAGCAAATTATGAACTTTGCTTTCTTTTATGCAAACAAATGTACAGTATATTGCCAACGTTCATCAGGTGGATGTACATGTGTTGATTAAATGTGTGTGTGTATGTTACTGAAGGTTCAGTGTACTGGAGGCAGGGCTACTACATAAACATAGGGTCAGAAAGCTTGTAAAATGATCCTCAAGCACTGAGAACATCCTCTTTGCTGGGGTCCCGCTACGCTTCACTTTCCTTTCTCTCTCTCTCTCTCTCTCTCTCTCTCTCTCTCTCTCTCTCTCTCTCTCTCTCTCTCTCTCTCTCACACACACACACGTACACACACACATTCCTCTCCAGTCACTGTGAGGGGCAGGCTCAGAGCATGCTAGAAGCCCAGAACAAAGTCATTCAGTCACACGGTCACACACAGAGGAAACATAGAGAAAGAGAGAGAGAGAGCGCCAGGGGAGGTCTGACAACACTCCAGATACATCTTCATGGACGCTGTCTTGCTTTTTTCATAACTGCACAGCTAAATTTCACATGCACTTCTAGCAACAGTTTCTCGAGACTTTAGTTTTTCCCCAGAAGACCAACTTGATGTTAAGTCAGAACTTGTGTCTGACTTGTGAGCCGGTGACAGGATCAATAATGACCTCCAGGCAACGGTCCAGTCCGGACGTGATTACCACGTGCCCCAGGCCATCCGTACATCTCTGCTCGTATTGATTCCACCTGACTTTGAACTGAAGGAACCGAAGGCACCCTCAAACGAACTTTGATATTTGCAACCTCAGCCTCCCCTCCAGCTCCTGCCATGTGGTGGGGTTGGTTCGTGTGCCGCTGCTTGTCCCTGGCAGCGCTGCTGGTGGTAGCAGACTGCGGAGGGGCTGAGCAAAGAAGAGGAGCAGAAGAAGGACTCAGAAGCTCCACGGCGAAAGCCAACAGTAGCAGCGGTCGGAAATATCACAGGATCCAACAAGGACAGTGTAGCTACACTTTTATCCTTCCGGAGGGTGATGGAGGTGCTTGTCGAGACTTTAAAGCGGGCACGCCATACAATGCCAACACACCTCAGCGGGACGCACCTCAACCTGAAGCAGACTCCTCCAACCAGAAAATCCAGCAGCTGGAGCACGTCATGGAGAACTATACACAGTGGTTACAAAAGGTGAGTTCTATTGAGTTGCGCAAAGGATGATCTTGCAATTATTGCAATTTCTGTGTACACAATTATGTAGTAGTTGAAGTTTGTGTAAGCTGAAAGAAGCGAATGAACAGCTGTTCTTCAGTAGAGCGGCAGAGAGGAAAGATAAGTGTTTTTAAAGTCTGAAATGCAAAGTTTGGTGTGTGAAAACTAAGGATTTGCATGTCAGAACTGTTTACGAGTCTAAATCCGACAGGGATCAGCACTGTTCTTGACGCTGAGCACTTCGACTGTTCGGTTGTCATCTAAAACTGTTTAGACAACAGTGAAACATCTCAGATGTTTTTTCTTAACTGCGTTCTTGGCTGATGTTCAGATGCCAGATAGTAAGGACGTGTTTTATGGTCACTGCACTGTGAGTTTTGCAACAAGGCAGAGTACGAGCTTTACAATAACAGACCTATCGTATTAGAAGCATTACGTTGGCCACTTTAGCTGCCAGAAATGTGATTTACATCAACACAGATCACTCTGTTCAGCTGCTGTCTGCTCGCACTGCACAACGTAACTGCCTGGCAGGAGAGTTTCGCTCGAGCAGCGTCTGGCTGATTTGACAAATGTTCAGGTGGACTCCACACGTTGTGCTGATGGCGGGTTGTCAGTCACCCAGATGGTAGTCGGGCGCGCTGTCTCTTTAATGACAGGAAGTCAGGCAGACCCCCGGGAGTGCTTGAAGGAAGAGCGAGGAGGATCTATCCTTCTATTATGGGATAAGCTTTAACTGTCTTGGCAGATATCAGTATGGCTTTCTAATGGTTTCTAAAAGCATCAGCTTGTTCCCGCTCCCTGTACAATCCGCCCTAGATTATGTTTTCCATAAACTTGAAGCAGCAAAGTTGATGGGAATTAAATTTATGCAGCAGACAAAAAAAAAAGTTTTATTTGATTAAAACATATTTACTAAACTTCCAAAAATTTGAGAACAACCTAAAATAATTATTGTATTAAATGTAATATATTCTAATTTATTAAAAAGTAAATAGTAGCATTTTCCATTAGTGGTCTCAGACATTTGGACTTCACTATATATATATATATATATATATAAAATATAGTGTCATTTGTTTAGATAGGTGCATGCATTTGTGTAGCAATTATATCTGCTCCTATATAAAAGAAAAGTGCTTGATCGTTTAAATTACTACATAATTAAATTTGTATTTCACTGTAATTATTGTAGTTCAATTATAATGGTTGTACCATACTGGTCAGTCACCAAGAAGTTAATGATAATTGTTTGTCAAACAGAAACACCTACAGAAACAACCAAAGGGTTCTTGGCGGGGATAACTCATCTAACATTGACTTTGTCACATTCAATAGACAAACAAACCATATTTATCTAAAACACACTCTTATTTATCAGTATTGTGATCTTGGTGAGTAGTCTGAGATTAATTATTTGAATCTATCTGTTTATTTTCATAAAACATAACCTGACCTTTTAACACATGATGGATTGCATGAAGAGTTTGGAATTAATTGTCCTTAACAATGTAATTTAGATTTCTTAAACTCAATTTTCTTTTTCTTTCTTTATCTTTTATCAAGGATAGTGTACACTGAATGTAAACCAGTTGATTCTCTCGTGTAACCTGTTTCATGCTCGGTTCATATTTGTTGAATAGATGTGATGGCTCATTGTTACGTAATGATGGAATGGATGGCTCTTGTCTAATTTTTAAAAACAATCTAACACGATGCTTTTAAGTAAAAGTCATGGCTGCAACATGAACATCATTCTAATTGATCTAAAGGGTTCCTTCCAAACAGTCAAATCCCACTTGCTATGCTCAGCATTTCCATTCTCGTCTTCATTTTGCTACGCCGTCCAACTTGATTAAACGTATGGATATAAAACAGCTACGGATTTATATTTGCAGACACTTATAAGATCCTTTTTTTAAAGGGAAAACAAAATTGTGCTTGGCTCCATTTTAGACATAGTCGGCTGAAATAATATTATGGGGCAATGGTTAAAAACAAAAGAATGAAAAAAGAAAATTACAAGCCTTTTACCAGGACCTGCACGCTATCAAAATACATACTACTTTTGTCTTTTTATGTCAGAGTTCATAAAAAAGCAATTTGGCAATTCATGCGGTCTGAATTCTACACCAGTGAGTAAGTGGCTTGTCATAAAATATAGTGAAAGGAGTATAAGCACATCTGCTAACATTAGTAATGTCACTTTTCCTCCTCACTGAGACATTAAGCAGGAAAAAAACATACTGTACCTTACTTCGATTAGACGATGTTAATAGATCTTGACAGAGAAAGGTTGTCTTGTTCAGTAGCTCTACTTAAGGAATTAAGTCATATTTTTTGTATTTGAAATGTAACAGGACGGATATCACAAGAAAGCTTGTTTTAGGGGAATGAGCTATGAGGCACATGGCTGATTCAGGCTAATTGTGCTTAAGGCACATGAGGATGCAGTTATCATATTTCATCAGACAGAAAATGAAGTGTCCTGCGCTGGTCTATCTGTCTTAATCAAGTGAGCCGTGACTGTAGAGTAATTCTTAATACCTGTCAAGCCGTAGGCTGATGAAAGTCTGCAGATAGTGACTGGTCTGTTGTTGAAGGTGCGGAGGGGTCTGTGTGGGGTCGATATAAATTCACAGTGGAATTCTGCTGTGCCAGGGGAAGAGCCTATCCCGATAACATTCTTGTCCAGTCAAAGGTGGCTTCTGCTTGTCCGAGGATTATCCCAGAAGCAGGAATGGTCCAAAGAGGGAGAATTTTGTGGATTGACTGTGATCTTTTATCATTTGTTACAGGAAACGGACCACTTGAGGATGTAGCAGCTATCCTCTTCTAATCTCAAATGCTTAAACTATCAGCGGTTTAATGAAGGGATGCTTTAAAACATGAGAGTAGAGCAAATAAATGTATTATCCAGTTCCTTGGATATCTAATCACAATTTCAAGTTGATAGTTCATCATTTACTCAACCTCATGTCATTTCAATCCCACAACTTATTTTTTTTTTCTGTGGAACACAATGTCCTGACTGTTTGTTTTCATTCAAAGTTCATAAAATCATTTTTTTATTAGAGCATAAAAGGTTGTGGGTTATTCCCAGGGAACACACATACTGAAATTTATGAATCAGCAAAGCTAAATGAATTAATGATTAAATGTATGAACTGTAAGACATTTACAATGTTGCAAAAGTTTCTTATTTCAAATAAATGCTGTTCTTTTGAACATTTTCTGTTAATCAAAAACTCTTGAAAATATGTATCACAGGTTTAAAAAAATATTAAGGGACTCATATTTCAACATTATATAATAATAAGAAATGTTTTTTAAGCATTAAATCAGCATGCTAAAAAATCAGCTTTGCCATCACAGGAATTAATTAAGAAAAATGTATATTATAATGATATACAGTATCTTACAAAAGTGAGTACACCCCTCACATTTTGGCAGTCAAATTAGTATACCTTTCCTAGGGACAATACTATAGAAATGAAACGTGGATATATTTTAGAGTAGTCAATGTGCAACTTGTATAGCAGTAAAGATTTACTGTCCTCTTAAAATAACTCAATATACCGCCGTTATTGTCAAAAAAGATGGCAACAAAACTGAGTACACCCTAAGTGATAACAGCTATCGTTTAACCATGCAAAGCTGCATGTCCAATTCATCATGTTCATGTTTTGCCTGCTTGACAGGACCATACTAATCTGTGTATCTTGTTTTAGAGCAGTTAAAAATGTTTTATTTGAGTACAATTCTCTCATACTGACCACTGGATGTTCAACATGGCACCTCATGGCAAATAACTCTCTGAGGATTTGAGAATTAGAATTGTTGCTCTCCACAAAGATGGCCTAGGCTATAAGAAGTTTGGTAACAGCCTGGAACTGAGTTGCATTACAGTGGCCAGGGTCATATAGAGGTTTTCTAAGATGGGTTTCACTCAGAACAGACCTCACAAGGGTCGATCAAAGATGTTGAGTCCTTGTGCTGTGCATCGGGTGCCGAAGCTGGCTTCAAAAAAGAGACGCATGAGTGCTGCCAGCATTGCTTTAGAGGTTGCAGAAGTGGAAGGTCAGCTTGTCAGTGCTCAGACACACTGCAACAAGTCAGTTTGCATGGCCGTCATCCCAGAAGGAAGCCTCTTCTGAAGCTGGCTCACAAAAAAAGCCTGCAAACAGTTTGCTGAAGACAACCTGGAATGACATGAATTATTGGAACCATGTCCTGTGGTCTGAATGAGTCTTAGGTAAACTTGTGTCCAGCATGTGTGGCGACGCCCTGGTGAGGAGTACCAAGAAAATTGTGCCTTGCCTACAGTCAAGCATGGTGGTGGTAGCATCATGGTCTGGGGATGCATGACTACTGCTGGTACTGGGGAGCTGCGGTTCATTGAGGGAAACATGGATTCCAACATGTACTGTGACATTCTGAAGCAGAAGATGCCCTCCCTTCAGAAACTGTTTTGCAACATAACCACCCCCAAAACACACCGCCAAGATGACAACTGCCTTGCTGCTGAAGGTGAAGGTGATGGAGTGGCCAAGTACCCTGTGCAGCTCTGGTGAATCCCATGCCCAGGAGGATTAAAGCAGTGCTAGATAACAATGGTGTCCCTACAAAATATTGACACTTTGGACACAGTTTTGACATGTTCACTTCACAACTCATTGTTGTTGCCAGTTATTTGTACAATAATTGTTATATGTTGTTTTACATTTAGAGGTCAGTTAATTTGTACTTCTATACAAGCTGCACATTGACTACTCTAAAATATATCCAAGTTTCATTTGTGCAGTTTTGTCCCTTGAGAAATTAAAATATATTTTTTGCTGAAATGTGAGGGGTGTACTCACTTTTGTGAGATAGTGTATATTTACTTTGGGGATATAGTTTTAAAACAACAACAACAAAATTGTAATTTTGGGTGAACTTTTCCTTTAAGCAGAAGCGTTACATAAATGTTCTATTAGAGACTAAAAATGTCTTAAAGTCTGATTGTCTCTAAAGCCGGTGGAATTCAGTCTGTCAGTAGGGCCTGAAGTCCATTTTGGACAGAGCTCAAGCTTCTGCCGTGTCACATGATGGAGCCGTCAGGGGACTGGAAGTGATAGATCTTCTCACTCTGTGTTCAAAGAAAACTATGTTCCGAGCTCATGTTTCTGAGGAGAGTGCATCTTGCCAAGTAGCACTTTAGATTTAAAAGCACACATTCGAACCCTGGCCCTGTGAAATTCCCATTGTTCTGCTCAACCCTCAGTTTGGATATTGGTGACTAGAGTGAAACGGAAAGGATAATCCCGGCGCTCAAAAGGGGTTCCTTCACTGAGGGTATTCATGAAGACTGTGAGCCCTCACTCGGCCACACAGCATGTCTAAAAAGCCAAAGCAGGACTGAGCTATTTTAGGGGTGACTTCCTTGTATCAGAGTTTATTTTGCTGATAGAAGCAGCCAAAAGCAACAAGCTGGGTGAAGCGGAGTAAACGTTCACTTAACCGACTAAAAAGCTCTTCCTTCCTGTTCCATACCTTTTACACGCACCAGAACATTGCCACATTTATCTTAGACCCACAGAGATATGTTTCTGCTCCAAATGTAATACTTGTGAGAGGTGAAAGCAAAATTGGGGTGAATAAATATGAAAACAATACACTGCTGTTTTTTTTGTTTTGTTTTTTGTGTAATAGGACCCCCTTGAAAACGAGATGATGCATCTCAACGGGTTTTTGTGTAATAGGACCCCTTGAAAACGAGATGTATGCATCTCAGATGAGATGCTGTTTATCCCAAAATTTCTTAAAAAAAAATAGAAAGAAGCCTGTATTGATGATGATGATGCTGTTACCATTTCTTAAAAAAAAATAGAAAGAAGCCTGCACTGAACATGTTATTTTTTCCTAGCAATGTTTAAAATAATGTCTTAATATGTTATGCTGCTTTTTCGAAGTAATTTTCCCCAACATATTTCATCTGGGTCATTAGGCTAACTCAGCCATGTCTGTTTGATAAAGGGCAGAAAAAAAACCCTGAAATGTATACCCTAACCCCAAATGAATTGGCCACTTAATGTCTTCCTAATTTTGTAAATGGACCTAACTCTCTGCCGCCTCATTGTAGCCCACTTAATGTATTTATGAGGTCAAATTTCCATCTGTGACTTTAGTGAATTGTCCTCTGGTGCACACTCGCTTTAGGATTAATGTGAATTTAATTGTCATTTTATTTACGTTAGGTGTTTTGGGCTTTTGGTTTTCCGAAAATGGCCTCAGGTTAAAAGTTAATGTGTCCTGAATAAATAAATTTTGAATGTTTAGGTGTTTTTTGGTTTAATGTTTTGTTATATCTCGAAATTGGAATTAAAGAGTATTATTGTATCTCTATTTACTCAGTTTTAATTAAGAAGTTGCCCTGGATTTTATATATATTTTATTAACTGGAAATTTATGATATATAAATGTTACTTGTAAAAGTTGGCATACTTGATAATTTTGATTTTGGGCTTTTGGATCCGAAAATGGCTCAGGTTAAATAAAGTGTCCTGAATAAATGAGAATGTTTTGTTATTCACTAATTGGTTTGCCCTGAATAATTTACTTTTAAAATATCCTTTGGCATAAAAATATCCCTTTAATTTTTTTATTACAATATGGTCATTTTTGTTAAAATTGTTTAGGACAAGAAATAGACATGGACATTTTTCAAACCTGAGCTTTTTTTATTATGTGTGATTAACATAGGTTGTTCTTTTTTTTTTCAAGTGGTTTGTTAAAGATTTTTTTCTTCTTTCAGTATTTGACATCTAATGTAATTAATAACATTTTGAAACAGTGCAAGCTGTTAATTTTAGAGATGTTCAGATGTTTTTTCTTTACATATTCCTTGTGCAGTCAGGATTTTTGGTTTGGCTCCTCAACTAGTTTAAAAGTATTTTAACAGTTTGAATAATTAAGAATGCTCAGAGAAAGTGTAAATAGTATGTCTATGATCCTCAAAGCAGATGAGAATTTCTTATACAAAGTATATCTATATATTTCCACTTCTATTCTCTCGTTCATTACAACTAGAACTGTGTGACGCTAAAAAACCCAAAAGAGAGAAGAAGGTCTCGGTAGGATGGGATATCCTGCATGACCCATTATGTGCTACTTCTGAGTGGGGTCCCATTGCAGCTGTTACTTTAGGAATGACTAACTTCATTGGTTCCAGTTAGCCTGAGGTCTCAATACCAATATTTCAGCTTATCAAGTGTTTAAATACATCAACTTTTCCATGAAATCAATTCAAAACATCAGATCAGTGGATGAAGGAGTGGTATGGATGACTCTTGGGCCAAACTGCAAAATTGTTGAACAAAGGGAGGCAGATAAGTAATGAGCAATAATGTAACCCTCCCTATGGGAAAAAGAAAGAAGACTGAGTCAAGAAAGAACAGGAAATAAAAAAATGTGTGAGTGTAATTGTGTGGGACAGAGTATTTGGATGAAATATATTTCTCTTATCATTCTCACATTAAGGTTTTTGTAACACTTGTGCTGTTTTCGAGCCACAGGTCTTGCTTCTTACTAGACACATCCCTGCCAGAATTCAGGGAGTAGTTTGTTTTATTAGTTTTCTTTTCATTTTTTTTCTTAAATATTTTTTTGACAATCTGCACAATATAATGAAAGCACATATTAAATTAACTGATGCCAATCTTACATTATGATCTCCAGGGGCGTCATGCACTCATTATTTTTGAGACTGCATGGGTTGGGGGGGGGGGGGTGTTGTATCGTCATGTGACACACAGCAGCCACAACAGCATTTATGTTTTATTTTGATTTTTTCCTTTTATTCGAAACATTCACAAACACATCATGAAATATCTTGATTCTCACATTTATAGAATATGTTAGTTGATCTAGTGGGCGATGGTCAAAGTAACCTAACTGTAATCTAACTCTGCATAACCTGTCTGTTCACTTAATTAACAGATGGGTGTCATGCCATAACATATTTTTTATATGACTGACTTTATATTTAATATGAATTTAACATTGAAAGTGAATGTGAATAAAAACATTGTAAGTTAGGCTATCATAACACTTTCACTGTACAGAAAGAGGAACATTTTACTTACAGTCTATAGGTTTCAAGCACTCTCAAAAACTGCAATTAAAATCACTGAAGCGGTTTACACTATGAAATTAATTTCTTATATATTCATACACACATTTGGACTTTGTTGTTTCTGATGAGAGAATTCGCTAGAAAGAGGTTTTCAATCAGCGAGCGAGTGAAAAAAACACTGGCATTTTAGCGATGACTCGTCTGAACACCTTTGATTGGTCATTGCATTCATGAGCTCAACATAATTGGTTATAATGCACAATGCTATAAAAGCAATGCACATTGTGGGGGTTGATAATCTTTCCTATCAAAATAATTGCTACGCATGTGAAAATGCAGAAAATCGAAACCTGGTCTGAATTTTCTTATGATGGACAAAAGTTTCAGAGGCAGTGTGTGAACATGATTGACACAACATGAGGTCGTATTTATTTTTTAACGTGTGAATATTTCAGACAAGAATTTAGACTCAGTGTGCAAAGACCTTTTAAGTTGTGTGAAGGAGAATTGAACTATTAGTTTTTTCTTACATGCAGTTAGTCCCCACGGGAACATACTTTCAAGCTTAAAAAGTCAAATTTAAAAAAAAAAAAAAAAAGGTTTATATGGCTTGTTTGCTGTATTCCAAGTGTTCTGATGTCATATGAAAGCATTGTGTGAAAAAAGACTGAACTTTAAGCTATAATAAATGCCAATCACCAATAAATCTGCCATGTTTGTTCCAGTGAACTGTTAAACACTGTATCTGAATCATTTATTCAGTGAGCTGTACTTGAAGATTGATTCTGTCCAATTCATAGATTAATCTTTCCAATCTATTTCGTGAACTGAAACTGATCTGACTCAACGGATCCAAGAATCACATATCTATATATGAATGTTTAAATAAGAGCTAATATCAACTTAAGTTTCTGTCTATTACTGACACAATGCTATCAGATGGCTTCAAAAGAACTGAAATATAGAGCATAAATTGTATGTACCACTTTCATGATACTTCAATGGCGCATTTGTGTCATTTTTGAAACTTGAAATATTCACTCCCCATTCAGTGCAAAAAGCGACCAGCAGAATTCTTTACATTTCTCTTTTTGTGTTTCATAGAATAAAGTCATAAAGGTTTGTTGCGACATGAAGGTGATTAACTGATAACAGAATTTTTTTGTTTGAACTAATCCTATAAAATATACCTTTGCAGAGTAGCAGCAGGTTTGCAGACGTTTTCTATTAGAGGAGACTTTGTCATCATGTCCTGATTTTTAATAACTGTTTCCTTAAGTTTTAACAGAGGCACAAGAAACAATCGCGTGCTTCATACCTAAGCGGCATGTGGTTGGATATTATGTCTGCGTTGTGGTTTAGCAGTTTTCGGCCACAAACGATGTGACACCCACAGCCCCTCACACCCCCCGCCCCTGCGCCCCTCTGAGGTTCATCTGAACCCTGGCCAGCATCATGTTTGCCTTGTCTGGGCCCTCGTCCAGGCTTCTCACATTCCACCTTGTACCAGGGGTGTGGCTGTCAGGAAGGACTGCGTATAATTGCAGAAGACGGCGATATAAGCCCCTCACTCTCATCAATCTGAAAGCAACCTGAACCAGTGGTTAATAGTAGCGGGTCAAAGATCGTTCCACATTATGGCTTCAGAGGTGGAAAACGGCTGCGGCTTCAAGAAGTAGTAACTGTGTGTAATTTACATTCAATTACCCTTGTGATGGAGGCACTTTAAAGTATTAACTGCACAGGTAAGGTCTGGTAAGTATTTTAATCGCCTCTTGGGGGAAAAGTGATTTAGTGCCGATTTCTGCATCAAAAGGAATTGCAAAGGTAATGATTTTCTTTTAAACAGGTTTTCCAAACACTGCTGCAGCAAACATCTCTCTCAAATTCAACACTGCGCTAGTCAAAACATTTCATGAGGTCTGTAATTCAACATAATATAAAGCAAAAAGCGCAGTGGAGATAACAGGGTGTCCACAGAGTCTTAAAAAGTATTCAAAGTTGATAAATCAACTTTGGGAAAATGAAGGCCCTTAAAAGGTATTTAAAAGTTTTAATCACGATTTTATGAGGTATTCAATTTTGTTCAAGCTTTGTCCAAAGAGTTTGACTCCAAAAAGTATGTATGCATATTTATTTTCCTCCCCATGACTATTAAAAACAACGGCGTGCTCGGTCCGCGAGATCAGTTCGGGACACGTACGGTTCAACGCTGTCAAGCCCCACATGCATGGTGCTAGCCGCAAGGCTCTGATCGTTATTTATATTATTCACCAAGTTGTGTCACCAAGTTGTCACGTTATAGATTTATTTGCAAACTACAACTGTTTATTAAGTTAAAGGTTTGTTGCTTATTAAAATTTCAAGTGGCGATGAGGTCTTAAAATATATTGAGAAGGTATTTAAAAAGTCTTAAAAAGGTATTGAAATTAACTTCAAGATTCCTGCATATACCCTGGATAAAGGAATATTAAACGCATAGATGTCAACCATCAGGCAATGGCAGGAAGCCACATCTTGTTCTGCACTCCTCTTAAAATGCTGAGAGAATGCATGAGGAGAGTTCATTACTGAGTGAAGAGTGTGTGTGAATGGATCTCTGGCTTGTGTCTATAAGACTGATCTTCTGCGTGTCAGTGTTTTGACACAGTTCCTGTGCTCATCTGAGAGGTGGAATACATGCAACATGCACAGAGCCACACTAATAGCTGTTGAAGAGCGTGCTGGTTTGCGTGGATAGACCTGGTTTAATCGTCTTCTCTTATACGGGTTATTTATGGTCTTGTCTACCAATGCAAAAGTCTTTCTTCTACTCCCTCACTCTTTCCTCCCATCACTCTATTTTTGTATTCCTTTTTTCTCTCCTCTTTCCTCCCTCTGCTCGGCCACAAAACAACTTGCACATACACAAAAGGGGCCTCTAAATTATACAGTGTTGAATAGTGTGACAACACAATGCCACAAGTGAGGCAGCAAGTCCCTGTCTGTGCCGGGCTGCCCATACAGAGTTCAGAAAGGATGTTAGAGCTTGTCATCTCTGGGTTGATTTCTGTCTTTCTATGTATGCAGTGTATATGCATGCACAATTTTATGCACTTTTACAGAGAAAAATAATAAATCATCAGACCATTGCATTGGAAACAAACTACACTGACGCCTTGAGACACCAAAAAAGAGAGAAAGTCATGGGGGGGGGGGAAGGTAGTATCTTTATTGGCATATTCTATAGGAATCAATAATTTTGTTCTTTTATAATGTGTTTTTTGTTTTGTTTTCTCAGTTTTTTTATTTATTTTGAAAATAATTTATGTACTTTACATACATTGTAAATATATAGTAAAAATTATTATTATAATTTTTTTAATGTATTTTTTATTTTACAGTCATCAGAATTATCCTTTCTGCTTAAAATAAATTCCAGCATGTTGTCTCTGTGTGATTTACTCAGATATGTCCATACTCTGATAGCTCGGACAGCAGAGGACTGTCCGTTTGTTTTTTGTTTTTGTGATGGTTAGCTTGGTCATGTTTGGAATTACAAGCAGACAACCAAATTCAGCATGACTTCTTTCACATTTGCCCAAATACCTTGGCAGCCATATAAAGCCTCATAGAGCTGCCAGTACATTGCGTTAAAATGCTGTATTTTCCTGATTTGCCATGTGATAATTTGCGGTGAGCACATACAAACAGTATTTCCACAGCAAACACATCTGTTATAGGTCAAATACATTATGCCAAGCTCAATAAGGTAGATAAAGTGTACACAATCCACGTTGTACACAACACTGCTAGCTGTTTTGAGATCTGCACTAGCTGTCTGTGCAATTTCCCATTGGGATGTTTCTGCTGTGTGCTTTAGAGATGTATTTTTTTTAAGTACCAGGACAGACGCCCCATGGCAACAGTGATGCATGCCTCACCCTTGCCCACAGTTTGGAATAAGGCAATCAGTGCACCATGGCCAAGTTTTGATGTGAGAAACTGTTGTTCTGGCCGAGAAGTGTCCAGACTACGTGCAAATGGGCCATGCAGGATGAGAGCTTGCAGTTGTAATTCCTTCATCATTAAATTACATAATTTTATCTGCAGTTGACATAATATTGTCTTGAAAGCCTCCCCGGATCATTTATGTGGTCTTTATCAAATGCACCACGTTCTGAATTTTATATAGGCATGGATATCCTTGAAAGGAAATTATTCTTTCAGAAGGTTCTCCTCAAAATAGATTCTGGAATAGACACCTCTCTCCAAATATTTTTAAGATAATGTTCCTCAAAATCCCTGTGTGATTCCATACTGAGTAGAGCATTTCCAAGGGGATTACCAGGCCATTGAAAGTCACATTCCTCCTGTGATCCATCGTGGCAAAGAAGTTCCCATGATCAGTTCTCATTTTTTGGAAATCTGAGGTCTGCTCTAGGGCTGGTATAGGGCAAATCACTGGTTTCCAGTGCGCTTTGTTTGTTGTTTCCTTTGTTTTTTCGAGGGTCGGGTAAATGCTGACATTTCCTCTCCCATATGTCCAGATACACATAATTAATCAGGGTAATTCAAGGAAATCGCAGTAATTTGAAAAACCAACTTGGGCAGAAGAGATATGAGTGGGGTCTTGTAATTTGAGCATTTGAGCAAATATACAGTCATACACAATCTAATTCTGAAAATATTTATCCACTGTCTATGTGATTTCACATGAGAAATGCAGAGTGAACATAAATCCAGTTAATGCTATATGGTGTTCCCTTAACAGAGTGTGTATCTGCAAACTGATACAATTTTATTTTAATTTTTTTGAAAGCTGTTGCAGGGTTATCAGGGTTTACACTTGTGGGCCTTTGAGGCTGTTTCTTTAACTATGGACACTTTTGAATCTGTGATTCCTTAAAAACACTTTTCTTACAGTCACTAATTTATTTAAATTGCCTACAAACAATATCTAACAAAACAACAACAACAACAAAAGATCAAGATCATGGCAATGTGTTTTCCATTACTTTAACTCATCAAATTAATTTAACTTATTTTATCTTCATTTTTTTTAAGTTGCATGAGATTTAGCCTTTTTTAAACGTCGGTTTACTATAATTTAAGTTTATATGACTTGAACCGCTAGTTTTTTTGTACCTAAAAATATAAGGTAGCAACTGAATGTTGCTCTTTAATTATCCTTAATGTTAATTATATGTATTAAATTTAATTAGAAAATAATTGTATTTTATTAATGTAATATATATATATACATACAGTATATCACAGAAGTAAGAACACCCCTCACATTTTTGTAAATATTTTATTATGTATTTTCATGTGACAACACTGATGAAATGACACTTTGCTACAATGTAAAGTAGTGAGTGTACAGCTTGTATAACAGTGTAAATTTGCTGTCCCCTCAAAATAACTCAACACACAGCCATTAATGTCTAAACCGCTGGCCACAAAAGTGAGTACACCCCTAAGTGAAAATGTCCAAATTGGGCCCAATTAGCCATTTTCTCTCCCCGGTGTCATGTGACTCAATAGTGTTACAAGGTCTCAGGTGTGAATGGGGAGCAGGTGTGTTAAATTTGGTGTTATCGCTCTCACTCTCTCATACTGGTCACTGGAAGTTCAACATGGCACCTCATGGCAAAAAAGATTTGTTGCTCTACATAAAGATGGCGTAGGCTATAAGAAGTTTGCCAAGACCCTGAAACTGAGCTGCAGCACGATGGCAGAGACCAGCGGTTTAACAGGACAGGTTCCACTCAGAACAGGCCTCGCCATGGTCGACCAAAGAAGTTGAGTGCACGTGCTCAGCGTCATATCCAGAGGTTGTGTTTGGGAAATAGACGTATGAGCAGTATTGGGGAAAGTTACATTTAAAAGTAATGCATTACAGTATTGCGTTACTCCCTAAAAAAGTAACTAACGTTACTTAGTTACTTTTTTTGTAAAGTAATGTGTTAAGTTACTTTTGGGTTACTTTCGCGTTACTTTTTAAATATGAGCAGGGCTTGATTGTTTGTTTTTAATACAATAAGTTCTATTTATAGCAAATGTAAAAGCCCTTTCACACCAAAAAGTGTAATGAATAAACCTCAGGCTGAAGGAAGAGTAAATCACGTCTGTACAGTAGAATGCAGGAGAATAAGTTCAACACTCTTCAGCAATAAAAAAACAATGAAGCACAAATGTTAGTTTATCTAAATCATTTTTGCTTATTAGTATGGTTGAACTGGATCATCAAAGGTCATCAGCAAAGACATTGGTTGATAAAATGGGATTAGATACATTTGTGTTGTTTAACATATTTAATTATTGCAGGCTTGCGTCATATTCTGAGTTTGCATTTCACTGTTTTAATTATTTTTGATGAATACTGAATCAGTTTTTTTTGCGAGTGGGATGAATTAATGCACATTCACATTTAGTCTAAAACTACAGTAAGATCATTTTCACACAGCGCACTGTTGTCAATAAATGGGAAAACAATGTAACTGGCGTTACTTTTTTGAAAAAGTAACTCAGATATTTTCCTGTAAATTAAAAAGTAATGCGTTACTTTACTAGTTACTTGAAAAAGTTATATTATTACGTAACTCGCGTTACTTACACATTTATGCATACTTGTAATGCGTTACCCCCAACACTGCGTATGAGTGCTGCCAGCATTGCTGCAGAGGTTGAAGGGGTGAGGGGTAGTGCTGTGAAATTAATCGCATGCGATTCTCATGCGCATCTCGTCAGTAAACCCAGCTCTGTGATTGGCGGTAAATCTATAGGTGCATCTCAGAAAATTAGAATATGGTGAAATAGTTCATTTATTCTTGTAACTTATTTCAAAAAGTGAAACTTTCATATATTTTAGATTCATTTCCTCCAGCACGGTGATTACATGATCATCGCTGCTCTGTCTGCTGCTTCCTGACGCGCTGATCGGCAGAGTCACCCTGCCGCCATTACATTCAAAGCGGCCATAGAAGGTGTTTAACTCTTCGGACAGCAATGGATCTGCTCTCACCTCTGCGGAGGATTTATTTCCAGAGGAACAGATGGTCTTCAGTCCCTGCCACATGCGTCGAGAGTCATTGAGCTGAAAATGTGACTCAATTCTCTCCCTGTATCGGAGTTTTGCGGCTCTTACTGCACGTCGGAGAGCATAGCACGATGCTTTGTACTCGCTCATGTTTCCCGATAGAAGACCGGCATTGTATGTGGCAGTGCGATGGTTAACCTCATCACGGATTGATCTGTCCACCCACGGTTTCTGATTTGAGAATGTCCTTATTGTTACCGTTTCAGTGGCTTGCTCGGTTAGCGTGTTGACAAAGCTTAATGCTACATCCGTGAACTCGCTGACGTCAGATGAACTCGCCCGGAACATGTCCCAGTCGACGTCATCAAGAGCCTCTTTTAGCATAGCTTCAGAGTGGGAGGACCAGCGCGTCACTTCTCTCTCCACCGGAGGTTGGATGTGTAGCAAGTGTAGCAATGATCCAGTGTATTCGGTCCTCTAGTTGGACAGGATACATGTTGTTGAAAGTTTGGCATGACCTTCCTGAGGTTGGCTTTGTTAAAGTCCCCCGCGATGATGGAGGCAGCATCAGGGTGTTTGTTGATGTATCCACTGAGCACATCGTGGAGTTTGGACAAAGCCAAGCTAGTGTCTGCCTGTGGTGGAATGTAAACAGCAGTAGCAATGATCGATGAAAACTCCCGGGGCAGATAGAATGCGCGGCAGATAATGGAGAGATGTTCCAGATGAGGCGAGCAGGAACGCGACAGAATGGAGATATTCCTGGGGTCACACCATTTCTTGTTAATCATGAAATACACTCCACCTCCTTTGGTTTTACCGACCTTGGCTGTTCTGTCCATCCGTAAAACAGAAAAGTTATCAGACGGCGTTACAGCGGTGTCCGGGACCGAGGGCGCAAGCCATGTTTCAGTCAAACAAAGGATGTTACAGTACCTTATGTCCCGTTGGAAACTTATCCTGGCTCTAAGAACGTCCATCTTATTCTCCAAGGATTGGACATTAGCAAGCAGATACTCGGTAGAGGTGGAATGTGAGCCCTTTCCCTCAGTCTGTTGCGTATTCCAGCGCGTTTCCTGTGGTGTTTCTTTCACCTTTGTTCACGCCTTTGTTCTCCTCGGTGTTCCGAAGTATCTCCAATGGCCACGTTGGATCCGTGGATAAAGTGTCCTGAAGCAGGTTAGTGTAGCGGTGTCCAATGTCCAAAAGTGTTCTTTTGTCATAAATAAATAGTGCAGACGTTATGCGTGTAAAAAGAGAAAGTAAAAATACGTAAAAAAGTAAATAAAAGCACAATTTGAGCGGAGCTATCCGAACGTCGACTGAACACAGCAGCGCCATTTTGAAAACAACAAAATCAATAAGATTGAGATAAAAGTGTGGATTAAACATCATTACTCAAAGACCACGGGTAAATGTTAGCGCGAATGCTACGAGGAAGATACAAGCCTGAAGTTAAAGTTTTGTCTTTCTGCAAACTTAATAACTGAAAAAAAAAAAACGAATTCTCTTGGCTGGGTCTTTTCGTTTTTTCCTTTTTTGTTTTGTTTTGTCCTTTCTCGTTCTCTTTCTATTTTCTACCTTTTCATCATTCTCTGAGTCGGATGCTGCACGTTTCCTGGACACAGGACGATTTCTGAGGAAGATTTTGAATTTGAACTGTCCCTGCTTGGCGTTAAAGCCGTCATTGCATGCAGGAACTGGCGAGTCATGCCCATATAAGGACCGAGCTTTGTGGATCAAGGAATCAACGGAGTGGTAGGATTGTGTGTATGTTTCCTCCATTTCTGACTGAACTGTGTTGCTCAGAATTCAATTGTGGAAGAAGGATCTCGTGTAAGCAGCGTTGAACTGGAACTGAGATTTAGTGAAATCTTAACTCCTATCGAGTCTGCTATTGTGAGCAGTTAATTTGATTTATTGTGATTTTTTTTGTTTTGTTCTACTGTTATTTTTTTCTTCACCTTTTTAAAATTCTACTATATTTTATTTCTTCTAATTATTTGATTCTATATTTCTTTTCCTGGAACCCAAGGGTGAAAAGGGTACTTCAAAGGGTTATCATTTGGAAGGATTGTATTGAAAGTTAAAGTTATTGTCTACATTAAATAAGCCAATAAGTAACAAATTGAATAAATAGGTGAAAATAAATTTGATACACATATTAGTCGAGTAAGGGTTAATTAACTTTATTAGCTCGAATCTAAATAGGACAATAACAACAACAACAACAACAAAAAAAGAGATACACAATCAATAATAGTAACAAACTAAATAGAAAATAAATATATATAGAAAAAAATATATAGGGTTATAGTAGGCTAAGGTAAAAATCTAACTTGTTTGGAACAAGTCTTTGTCTTAATTTTTGCCATTACTTTTCTTTTGTGTCACGTTGTGATGTTTTGAATTTCACTGCCTTATTTTATTTGTATTCATTTTTTTTTTTCTCCAAATACATCTTACCTGTTTCTAACGCAGCCGGTGTTGTCACTCATGCCTTTCCTCTTGTTGGCACTGTCTCTTGAGCGAGTCTAATCTTCTGGTCACTGGTCCAAATCTAGAAATAGTGCACTCCCTTCTCTCTCATTTCCGTTATCCACTGTTTGAGAGGGAGGGTTGCATTTTTTTAACGCACGTTACATCTACAAACCGATTCCAAAAAAGTTGGGACACTGTACAAATTGTGATAAAAAATGATTTACAATAATTTACAAATCTCATAAACTTATATTTATTACAATAGAATATAGATAACATATCAAATGTTGAAAGTGAGACATTTTGAAATGTCAGCCAAAATATTGGCTCTTTTGGATTTCATGAGCTACACTTCAAAAAAAGTTGGGACAGGTAGCTCAATAAGAGGCGGAAAAAAGTTAACATGTACATATAAGGAACAGCTGGAAGACCAATTTGTAACTTATTAGGTCAATTGGCAACATGATTGCAGCGATGCAGAAGTTTCGCACGTCGACTGACTTTGCCTTCCAGGCTGACAAAACTCACGGTGCAGTCCCTCGGGAAGGCGATGTCCACCTTGGTGGTCCAAGAGCATCATATCTGGCTCAACCTGGCTGAGATGAAGGATGTCGACAAAGCACGCTTTTTTGATGCTCCATCTCCCAGGCTGGGCTGTTCTGCGACACTGTCGAGGGCTTTGCTTAGAAGCTCTCAGCAGTGCAGATCCTGCCCCGGCATCATGCACTGTCAGCCACCACTGCCCCACGGCCTCAGTCTGCTCATCTCCGTGGGCACCCTCCTGCATCCTCCAGAGCTGTTCCGATGTGCCGAATCGCCACCTAAGCTGGCGTGTCGAGCCTCTCGCAGGAGTGCGGCACCCCGGGCGTCCCAGCCGGGCCCCAAGTCGTCCAGGAAATCGACGAAGCGGCCCTGACGTGGGCAACATGGAGATGTTAGAGTTCGCTCTTTCTCAGGAGACGGCGAGGACAGCGCCGCTCCTTCCCCCGGAGGAGGGCCGGGCGGAGAATCCTGTTTTTCCTTTTGTTTCTGTTCCGCCGCTGGCTCAAGGGTACCCACATTTTCAGAGAAAGAGCAATTTCCTTTTCCTCCAGGTTTTCAGGTTTGTGGGCCGACAGTGTGCGACGTGTTGCCCCCTCACTCTCGCCCGTGACCCATCTTGCCAGTGGCCAAGAGATCACGGTTGGGGGACGCAGTGCTTCTAATTTATTGAGATGTACCTGTATGTTGCACATGCCACGAAAAAATTTGGTCTGTGTGATTAATACATTTACCACAGTAGCACTCGTGCCATACATTTTTGCATGTTCATAATACAGCTGCTTAATAGTATGAAGTGATTTTGTTGTGCATCTTTGTGTTTGAGAGTGAGATTGATTAGACTTGGTAGTGAGGGGTGTGCAATAAGTTGATTTTTGATCGTGGACGATTAAAATGTCTCCACAAATTGCTTTTGAAGAAATATCGTAGTATCGTGCTACAGCGCACATTCTGTCAGCTGCAGTTCTGCGTGCGGCGAATCAATACTGTACAATGCCACATACATTCACTTCAGTGTTAACACCCCAGTAGAGTTACTCTCACGGGACACTACACTTATTCGCAATCACAAACATGCATTATTTGGATCTGCTTTAAAGCTTTGCCGATTAAACATTTATTAATTCACGTGCTGTTCTGACGTGCCCTTTTTCTGATACACATGAAGCGTGCACACTACGAGCCTGTCAAACAGCGCCTGATTACTGATTTGCGTCTGATTCATTTTGCGTCTAATGTTGTCAAAAACTCACAATAATAATAATTTGTTACATTTAAAAAGCGCTTTCTGGGCACTCAAAGCGTTTTACATAGTAAGGGGGGTATCTCCTCATCCACCACCAATGTGCAGCATCCACCTGGATGATGCAACAGCAGCCATATTGCGCCAGAACGCCCACCACACACCGGCTTATTGGTGGAAAGGAGACAAAGTGATGCAGCCAATAAGTTTATGGGGATGATTAGGAGGTCCTCATGACAGCTAAAGTTCCCCGGAGAATGGCGAATTTGGGGAAGCTCAGGTAGACTTGTTTGCTTCCCACGAGTCCTCCCACTGCCAGTTGTATTTATCCCTGACCGAGGGCCCCCTCAGCACGGATACACTGACACACAGCTGGTCTCTGGCTTTTCGCAAATATGCATTTCCCCCAGTGGTCAGGGAGGATGAGGAGAAGGTCCTTCTGATCGCGCTGTACTAGCCCACCCAAACCTGGTTTCCCGAACTCATGATTCTCGCGACAGCCCCTCCCTGGCGCATTCCTCTGAGGAAGGACCTCCTTTCTCCCGGGCTTGGCACCAGATGGCACCCGCATCCAGATTTGTGGAACCTCTATGTGTGGCTCCTGGACGGAACACTGCAGACTTGAGTGGTCTACCACTGTGGAGTGCTTGAACACCTTCGCGAGATTTTACAGTCTCTGCGTCAAGCCAGTTTCTTCCTGTGTGTTGGGTAACAGGTAAATGGCGGGAAGAGCTGGCCGGTGTCACGCTTGCTGCGCCATTCCCCCTCACCCGGGGATGCAAGCGCCTTTTCACTCTTCAAGTTCAATTCCCCCAGACGTCAAACCCTGGTGGAGTTCCTCCAGCACCCTGGGTAGTCAGACTGGGCGGAGCAGTCCAGGCCCAGTACTGGTGTTAGTTCGCCCGGGTCTCCGGTCAGCCCCTGTACTGGACTAGGTGTCCGTATGGTCTGATGCCCTTCGGGTAATCTCATATGTGTATTCTTCCATGGTAAGGTTTCCCTCACTGTAAACCCGTGTCTTCCCTTGACAGAGCACTCTGTTAGGCTCTGCTGGCAGCTCTCCTCCCTACATCTAGGTAGGATCTGCCCAGAGTCCAGTCGTATGTAGCACTGCCCCAGGCCTGGGTCAGTCCATATCAGTGTCTCCACATGTTACCTCCCTTCGGGCAGGATGTGGCCTCCGTAGTGCCCTTCTTCAGAAGGCCCTCTTCCCCGTCATTACTGCCAAGCTGTAACAACAAATAGGAAAGACTTGAAGCTATCTTTCACCGGCTTGGCTTTCTCCAGCAGCGATGTACTCAGCGGTCCCTGCGGGCACCAAGGTTAACAAATTTGCGCTGGGGCAATGGGAAGGTTGCGACCTTTTGCATGGTATTTGTCTGTCACGCACGCGCTTGTCAACATTTGCATGCCACAAGGTTGTGACGGGGTTCAGGTTGTGGCGCTTTCCATGGACCCCTATGTCGTCACGACATAACTCGTAGTGACCGACAGATAGGGATCGTCTCGGTTATGTACGTAACCCTCATTCCCTGATGGAGGGAACGGAGACGTTATGTCCCCATGCCACAATCTTGAACCATCGCTGTTTGCCAGGCATTTGTTCTCGGCTCCTCAGCGGAAAACCTGATGAGTGGATGCACCTGTCGCCTATTTATACCTGTATGCACGGGGAATGGATCAGATATGCAAAATCCACAAGCCAATATTCATTGCCGTTTTCTCTTAAAGTCAGAGATGATTGGGGCTTCCAAGTAAATCCCTATGTCATCATGACCTAAGGTCTCCATTCCCTCCATCAGGGAACGGGGGTTACATACATAACTGAGACGTTTCACATTGCAAGAGAGAACAGGCTATATATTTCACTGTGAATGTTTCACATGATGCGCTTGAGTATGTTTGTGTGTGGGAGAGAGCGAGAGAGTTCCTTGAAGGACTGCTTGTGATTGAGTGAAAGTCTGTAAACTGGCCCTGGGAATTGAGGTTGTAAAGGTTAACTGTGTCCGGCTTCAGCTATTACAGCACAACATCTGTATAACACTCAACTGCATTATATAACTTGCTGCTTCACAAGATCATATAGACCCCCCCAGAGAAAAAAACCTGTGTGGTTTGGTGAAGAAACAATCTTGCATGATGTGATGCAAATCATGTCCAAGAGCACAAACTGTCTATATACATGGTCAGTAAATTCTAGCTTTGCAATAACTTGGCCTTATATAACAATCTGAGTATGCTGCTAATTTAACCTTAATTACAGATACAGTAATTATAGATGCTAATTTCCACAAGCAGCAATTACTCTTCTAAATAGCCACAAGCGTCAGAGGGTCTTGCTGTACCACTCGGAACAAGACAGAAGAGATAAACCAGGTTCAGCCCAGGGTTTTCCTGTGAGACCTCACTTGACCAGGTTGAGCTTCACCCCAAGTGCTGTTATGCATCACACTTTACTTTGCCATATCAGTGGACAGTATTGTGTATTTTTACAAATGCTATCAGTCGATATTGGATATTTAAGTATGCCAGCACATTTCCCCTATTATTATATTTGAAAACAACTTTCTAATGTTCATTTATACTGAACTGAATACTGTGAATTGACTTGCAAAACAGTATTTACAGATAATGTATACACTACCATTTAAAAGTTGTTTTAAATTTTAAGAAATAATACTTTTATTCAGAAAGATTGATCAAAAGTGGCAGTATATAATGTTACAAACATTTCTGATTAAATTGAATGCTGCTCTATTTATGTTTCTATTCAAAAAATCATGGGGGGAAATTAATTACGGTTTCCACAAAAATATTAAGCAACACAACTGTTTTCAGCATTGATAATAATAATAATAAATGTTTCTAGAGCACTGATTTCTGAAGGATCATGTGACACTGAAGACTGGAGTAATGATGCCAATAATTCAGCTTTGCCATCACAGGACTATATTATAGTGTAATTGCAATTATATTGTTGATTTATATTCTCAACCCTCTCTGTGTGTAACTGAATGCTTTACAGCAAAAAATAAAT
Organism: Ptychobarbus kaznakovi; assembly: GCA_027422405.1. NCBI lineage: Eukaryota > Metazoa > Chordata > Actinopteri > Cypriniformes > Cyprinidae > Ptychobarbus > Ptychobarbus kaznakovi. The sequence goes on from CM049802.1 coordinate 9,415,504, forward strand.
ATCTAATTTCAAAGAGACATTTATCTAAAAATGAATTGCCCTGCAAGATACTTGTATACAATTTATCAAACATAGAACTATTTGTCCAGTATGGTTTATAAAAGCTTATTGTAATTGATTGTTTATTTAAACAGATTGTTTTAGCATTAACAGACCCATAACAGTGCTTTGAACTCTCAAAAACTCCCATAAACCATGTTGGACAGAAACAGGGCTGATCGTGCCACTACAGCAGTAAGAGAGCCAGAGGCTGGCGTCACAGCACCAGCCGTAGTAGTTATCACTGACCTCAATGTTCATCATGTTACCCAACCTGTAATTCACAAAGCCCTAAACATTTACTGTCCTGTACCAACTAGCAGTTATTACTTTACTTACTTTACTTTTAGTCATTTAGCAGACGCCTTTATCCAAAGCGACTTACAAATAAGAAAAAGTAACTAAAATTAAAACTATAAATATTATATTTACACACTTAAGAAGATAAAGAAATTAAATAAAATGACAAATGGAGATCAAGAAAAGGTATGAGTATAATAATGATTCTTACATAACACTAAAGGCCTAAGTATACTTCTTTTTTACATAGTAAGAATTGGTTATAAAAACTAAAACAGAAGTAAAACAAGTAGTAGGAAAGAGGATAATAAAAAGCGATACTTATATCCTTTGCCGGTGTCTCTGTCCGGTGGAGTCGCACGGTAGATTCGATGGTCTTTACACTCTTCGGTCTTCACACAAGGAGGGCTTCACACGACTTCACACTTCACATGACTGCCGCGGTATATTAACCTTTTTTAAACCCGTCTAACAAATCACTATTTGAATTCAGCTGAATACACTTTCCTGATTATCACAACAAATGGCCAAGCAAGCGCAGACACTGACAAGAGACGCGATACAGTACGAGCCCAAATGCGATTTCAGCGAGTCTCAACACATTAAACAAAACAAGCGTTTCCTAGCAACGGCAACTGCACTAAACAATAATGAGACAAGTAAATACACTTACGAGCTGCTTTTAACTTCCGCTGATAGATTGTTTCTCTCAAAGATTATTTCTTTACACTGTCTTCTGCTGGCGCTTGAACACACTTTCCTGTTTATCACAACAAATGGCCAAGCAAGCGCAGACACTGACAAGAGACGCGATACAGTACGAGACCAAACGCGATTTCAGCAAGTCTTAACACTTTATTTTAAGTCTTTTATTACACACTTTTTATTTTATATATATATATATATATATAATATATATATATACCAATCTAATCTAATATAATATAATATAATCTACCAATAGCTGCTCGCATTAAATTCAAGGCATTAATGTTTGCCTACAGAACCACCTCTGGCTCTGCACCCCTTTACCTAAATTCATTACTTCAGACTTATATGCCCTCTAGAAGCTTGCGTTCTGCAAGTGAACAACGCATTACTGTACCATCCCAAAGAGGCACAAAATCACTTTCACAGACTTTTTCATTAACTGTTCCCATCTGGTGGAATGACCTGCCTAACTCAATCCGAGCAGCTGAATCCTTACCCATCTTCAAGAAACGGCTAAAAACACATCTCTTCCATCTTTATTTGACCCTCTAACTCTAGCACTCTCTATTCTAATTTTATTTGATCTAATCTGTCTTCTTTTTATTAAAAAAAAACACACAAACATTTGACCCTCTATCAATTGCATATTTATTCTCTAACTGCTAGCTTTTCTTGTAAAACTAACACTAAGTTTCATTTTTCTATATATTACATACTCATTTTCAAAAAAAAAAGAAAAGAAAAAGAAAACCTTCCTACGTGTAGTGCGTTAGGCTAACCAGGACTTGTAATAGCACTTGCATGTTGTTGCTCTTTTGTTGGTTTTGATTGTCCTCATTTGTAAGTCGCTTTGAATAAAAGCATTTGCCAAATGACTAAATAAATAAATAAATAATAAATATATATATATATATATATATATATTTCTTTTTATTTCACACTTTTATTAAGTCTTAATAGTTATGGAGATATTCTGTTCTATTGGGTGATTTTCTTCAGCACACAGAAGGGTGGTTTTGTGGCTCTTTAAGCAAGTCGGGTGTTATGGCTCTCTAAATGGGTAAAACCCCTTTGTCACCTCTACAGCTTGAGTAATGTGTATTTTTATGATTCTGGGAAGGAGTGTTTCCTTTTTTCAGAAGGACTAAAATTGTGATTCTGTATATATTTATTTTCTCTCTTTTTTGCATGGAAGCAGGGATATTTCATTTGATGAAATAACAATCATCCAAATAAAATTTAGTTTAACATTGTATGGATTTTTTCTTGTTATATTTTTTATTATTACTTCAAGTGTATTAAAAATTTAAAATGTTCAAGTTTACAAACAAAAATCAGAAACAACTGAGCACCATAACAGACAAAGTTTTTTTCTTATCTGACTGCATTAATCTTTCTTGTAATTTATAAATATTTATTGTTGAAACTGCAAACTAAAATTAAATGAATCATTATCATTTGTCCGTCAGTGCTGTTATTAAAAGCCTGATTTATTCTTAATGTCAGAGTCAATGGGTAATCACATTTTTATTTTCCAGTATTATTATCCACAGTGAATGCAGCTATGTTATTATAAATACAGTACTTTCATACAAATACATTACTGCAATCATGCTATTGATAACTGTTAACTATAAAAAATAGAAAATTAAAAAAATAATTTCTGTTGACATTTTTGGTCATTGCTGTACTTCTATTTCATAGTTGTTCACTTATTTATCATTTATTATTTTTAAAATGTGAAAAATATCACTTATTAAGTTTAGTTATGGTTTGTAATGTTTTACATATTTGCTGCAGTTTTGGAGAATGCTAAATGTTTTAAAGGCACAACTTCAAATATAATTACAAAATAAAAGTCTAACAGGATCTTGGCTGCAATGGGACATTTTGACCTCTTAAATTTGGGCCTCTTGAACATCACTCAGTAGAGCAGCCCTGTTCACCTTCTCACATCAGTGCACTTTGCAAATAAACACAATCAATCTTGCAAGTCAAGCTGTAAACTTTACTGGCTTTAAACGGCATAGTGATATCGATATAGACGTGACTGCTCTTGGGTCAGATTTTTGAGTGCTGATATGGCTGACCTTGACTCATTTGGCATGACCCTCTGCTGGTGGGCAACTGTGAGATGTAAGCCAATCCCCCAGGTGCACCGGGTTTGACGGGGTCCTACACTTGATCGCACTCTGTTCTATCAAATTCCTACATGTGTAAATTTGCCTTTGAGACAAAGTGCAGGTGACATGTCTCATTCTGTCTCTGTGTTTTTCTTTTATTATTTGTCTTTAGCTCAACATAGGTTCACTTTCATCATTACTTTTGATTGTATTTGTCATTACCAACAGTAGTGTGCTTTTAAATGACTCAAGCCAATTGAAAAGAAAACATGACATTTCTCTTTCTATACCTCATCTGTTGTCTTTGGGTAGGCACATGTATTTGTGAATGGAAGTGGGAAATAACCATACACCCAGTAAAGCCCTTTACTGCTTCCTCTGATATTTTTACACAGGGTTTCTGTTTGTGTAATCTTGATTCTCCTTCCTTTGTTCCCGTGCAGGACACCCGCTAATTTAGAGCATGACTCAAGCTAAATTCCCTCAGAAAGTCAAAGCAAAGGATCCTAATGTTTCTCTAGGACACCAGAATAGCATCCACACCCTTCTGAAGGTGACTTAACTCACACTCAAAGCTTCAGCCAACATTGTTTTAGAGTTCAAACCTCCGTTGCCTCTTAAACTGGATTATAGTCAAACACTTTATCCATAGAGAGAGAGCTTAATGGAAAACACAGACCCAGATTGAGAAGCTTAATGTCATCGAATTGCAGCTAAAAACGTGTCACTGATAGAATTGCAGCTAAAAACGTGTCTAATGCCTGCAGTGTTATAGATCTTTTGTATTTCTTCCAATCAATTCCGTCAAGCTTTGGCTGTTTATTGTAAAGAGACACTTGTATCTGTATTACTTGCTTCACAATCACTTATTATGTACTGAAGTAATCGGAACAATGGCATTGGCTTTATAATCACTGCCAAGAATGAATATTAGTCTGCAATCTTAATTCTACATGACAGGTTGCTAGTGGCTAACGCAGTAACAGGTTGAATTTTATGTTTCTGACTGTGTATTCCCAGCTTTTTGGCGTACGGATGTCATTTTCTATGTTGGCAAGTGAAGAGAGAGTTTTCCACACTCTTTCTTTTGGTTTCTCCTTTCTTGTTTGTCATATTCTAACATCTATATCACAGTGACTTCATATCTCAATCCCAACTTTTTTCATCTCTGGATAGAGTCATAAGCTGGAGTGCTCCAAACTTTGAAATTACAGCCGATTTCTCTTATTCAACCACAAATTCCATTTCTAAACAACCGTGCTTTGTGATTCGTTTATAGTGCATGCTGAGTTTGGCACTTTGTCACTGAAAAACACTCCTTGATTTGAACACTAAAAAACGAAGCAAACTTGATGGAATGAATAAAGCAGCAATAAATATGTTAAAACTATTAATTGAAATGCCATTGAAACCCATACAACCACAGCATGGTGACAATCAGGTCCTTGAACTGCAATTGAACAGGACAAGGAGTCTGACAAGTCATTGAGTCCTGTTAAAATTTGGCTCCCTGTAGGTCTGTTCAATTCAATGGATTCACTAGGGATCATTCATGATGTAATAAATAAGTGGAGCAATGCAGCCTGCTGCAATTGTGAAAAAAATGGAGTGGGGACTCTGTTGTCACTGTCGATTTGCTGAAGTGTCTTGCAGCCAGATATTTTCCGTCACACATCAGGGTGTATTGATTTCACTTGGTGACATGTCCTAATGTACATATGAACCAGTTGCACCTCACAGCTTGCACAAGTTTAAGAGTGAAGCATACTCTGTATAGTTCTGCATAAGGGAACTGACATAAAAAAATTCTGAAAATAAGCAGATAATTGTAATGCAATGACCGATAAAATTTGAATATTTTTATTTTATTTTTTATTTGATATAACTCTGTTGATATGCTGAATACATTATTAAATTAAAAATACTAATAATTTTTAATAAACTAATAATAAACTCAATATTTAATGACATTGTTCAATGCAAATGTTTTTTTATAAAAATATACAATAACACAAAAAGTAATTTTACATTTAATCATGCTATTAAATTATAAGCGACTTTAAATAATAACTTTCCATGAGTGTAAGATGATCTACATGAGATCAAAATGAGCATGTACAATTTTATACAATATCAAGTGATGCCACTAAAAAAAATAATAATAATAATAATTGAACTCTAGCCAGTAGTGATGGATTTTAGCTGAAGCACGAGGTTTGGAAACTGATGGTAAGTAACGAGCCCAGATGTAATTTCTAATCATTTCTAAAGACCTCAGTGTCAATGGTCATCTCTTGAGGTTTAATCAACAGAAGTAGTCTTTGTGTTTCTAAAGCTTGTTCTGGTCTTGTCATCTCTCCAGCTAGAAGATTAGAATGAAAGCCTTCATGATAAACCCAAGCGTCTCCTGTAGCTAGATAACTACATCTCTTCCTCCCTGAACAAACGACCTACATCTGCTTCCACCTACCTTTAAGACTGACTCTTCAGTTTGTGTTACTGCTCTGTTAAAGTTTGTTTAAAACAGAGCCGCTCCAGGTCATCATGAAAAGGCTTAGATAAGAAAGTCCTTTAAAATAGTGCCAACATGGAAATATCCTTTCTTTAAAGAGTTACTGTCATTTTTTTTAAAGGAAGTCATAACTGTGATGGGTTTTGATTACCCCTGTGTCCTTGTGCTGAAATGGTGTCTCCTTTCGTTTTATTGGCCTCTTAAAACGTGTGTCAAACTCTCCGTGTGCTCTGGGTGTTAAAGTGTCTTTAGGACTGTTGGAGTTGTCAAGTTAAGTGTGTTTTACCTCTGAATGGATTTTACAGCCACTGGAGTGTTGATTATGTCAGGCTTGAGAGGTCATCTGAGCTTGATGCTTTTAGTTTTTTTTTTTTTTTTTTTTTTAAATGCCATTTAAATCTGACAGTGAAAAAACTTTGATTTGTGATACATTTCTTTGTATGGGACCATGATCCGCACTCCGCATGGTCTTCTGTATAGCATTTATTTTACATTAATCACCAATAGGATAAAAACAGTAATGTTTCGGCTCAAGGCCTTCTTCAGTGTGTTGAGTAATTCAATCCTTCCACCCACTTTTTTAAATCAATTATATTGACGACATAATTCATTAGCCAATATTCAATCACTAAAAACTCACATTGCATTTAAATACTGGACAATTTCCATTTGTATACAACCCAAAATCGTCAGCTCCACCAAAACATTACATAATATACCCATAACTAGAACATGAAGTATATAAGATCACATATCATAATTATAAAATTAAACAGTTTAATAGATAGCTTAATAAATAAACAATCACCAGCATCTTCTACCCAAATTAAATTTCAAAATGTATAAGAATAGAACGTACAATGATTAATATCATCAGAAATACATCATCATATCATTAAATTCCCATTTATGTTTTTTATCCTATTGATGATTAATGTAAAATAAACGCTACAAATAAGACTATTTTGTGAGTGCTATACTAACTAATTTAATAGATTGATGCACCAAAATAAAATATGAAATTACAGAAGAACGAGGTGCAAACGGCTTTGTGATAAATTTCTTTACAATAAATGCCAAATTGATTATTTTTTTAAATAATGCAAACATTGCTAACAGGGAATATTCTCAGAACTTTAGTTAGGCAAGGTTCTCCCAAAGTTATGAACAAAGATTCTGCCAATAATGTTGATATAATTTTTGTTCAAAGCTGTATGGTTTTTTAAAATGTTCTTAAAAGTTTTGGGACATAAGTCATGGAACTAATGTTTGTCAAATGTTACTACTTTACTGTTTAAGAACGTTCAGAGAACATTCAAAAGTAACAATTCAATAATGTTTGCCAAATGATGAAATGGAATGTTCACTTAACGTTTGTATAACCAAGAAAAAACTGTAAAATTTCGTTCAGAAATTACTTTTTTTTAACTTACTGGGAACATTAGCAAAGCGTTCTTCGAACATATTTCTGTTAAGACATTCATAGACATGGGTTAAATGTCCAAATTTCTGTGTATGTTTTCTAAAATTATCTTTTTTCTTGTCACCACAGATTGAGAGCTACATCAAAGACAATATGAAGACAGAAATGGTGCAGTTACAACAGAGTGCGGTTCATAACCATACGGCGGCCATGTTAGAGATGGGCACCAGTCTTCTCTCCCAAACAGCCGAGCAGACACGCAAGCTAACCAATGTCGAGACACAGGTATGTTCTTCCCAGGATACATTTCTCGCTCTATAAAGCAAACAATCGTTTTTTTATATGTATCCCTTTAATACGTCTTAAAAACAGCCAAGAAAAACACTAGTGCTGCTTTAGACATACAGTCTCTTTTTAAGTATCATGCTAATGTTTATGTTGCTGAATCTTTTTATGACTTGTGTTCTTCAATGAGACACAGAGGGATACAGCACATTTGTGTTTTGCTGATTTGTCAAATAAGAAGTTGAGGTTGAGAATAACTGTTCCTAAGTGCTACCGTATGGTACTGCGGTATAGCAGTCCTGTTTATGACTTCTCCTGAGGTAACGCTCAGTTAGTATTAACCTACTAAATTATTTTAAGGTCTGTGTTTTTGAGGAAGGATTACTGTATTTTTATTGGAATGTTATTGTTTTTAGGTTTTAAATCAGACATCAAGGTTGGAAATTCAGCTGCTGGAGAATTCACTATCCACCAACAAGCTGGAGAAACAACTTATGATACAGATAAATGAAATCAACAAGATCCATGACAAGAATGGGTAAAGCTCCCACTCCAACACAACTCCTCACACACACAAATATACAAAATTAAAATATATAAGTGTATATGTACATATATAAATGCGTTGAACAATTTTTTTTATATACAGGTACATCTAAAAAAATTGAATATGGGGAAAAAAATCTTTTTTTCTTGTAACCTATTTCAAAAAGTGAAACTTTCATATATTTTAGATTCATTATATGTCAAGTAAAACACTTCAAAAGTTTTTTGTTTTAATTTTGATGATTAGAGTTTACAGCTAATGAAATTCAAAAATCAGTATCTCAAAATATTAGAATATTTACATTTGAGTTTCAAAAAATGACCATCCATGCAGTATAAATTCTGGGTATCTCTTGTTCTTTGAAACCACAATAATGGGGAACACTGTTGACTTGGCAATGGTCCAGAAGACGATCATTGACACCCTCCACAAAGAGGGTAAGTCACAGAGGGTCATTACTGAAAGGGGTGGCTGTTCAAGGAGTGCTGTATCAAAGCATATTAAATGCAAAGTTGACTGGAAGGCAGAAATTGGGTAGTAAAATGTGCACAAGCAACAGGGATGACCGCAAGCTTGAGAATACTGTCAAGCAAAGTTGATTCAAACACTTGGGAGAGCTTCACAAGGAGTGAACTGAAGCTGGAGTCAGTGCATCAAGAGTCACCACGCTCAGACATCTTCAGGAAAAGGGCTACCAAGCCACTTCTGAAACAGAAACATCGTCAGAAGCATCTTACCTGGGCTAAGGAGAAAAATAACTGGACTGTTGCACAGTGGTCCAAAGTCCTCTTTTCAGATGAAAGTAAATTTTGCATTTAATTTGGAAATGAAGCTCCTAGAGTCTGGAGGAAGAGTGGAGAGTCACAGAATCCATGTTGCTTTAAGTTCGGTGTGATGTTTCCACAGTCAGTGATGATTTGGGCTGCCATGTCATCTGCTGGTGTTGGTCCACTGTGTTTTCTGAAGTCCACAGTCAACGCAGCCATCTACCAGGAAATTTTAGAGCACTTCATGCTTCATGCACTTCAACTGCTGACAAGCTTTGTGGAGATGCTGATTTCATTTTCCAGTAGGACTTGGCACCTGCCCACACAAAGGTGCCAAAAGCTGGTTCAATGACCATGGTGTTACTGTGCTTGATGGGCCAGCAAACTCGCCTGACCTGAACCCCATAGAGAATCTATCGATAGAGAATCTATGGGGTATTGTCAAGAGGGAGATGAGAGACACCAGACTGCTATCAAAGCAACCTGGGCTTCTATTACACCTGAGCAGTGCCACAGGCTGATTGCCTCCATGCCACGCCGCATTGATGCAGTAATTCATGCAAAAGGAGGTCCAACTAAGTATTGAGTGCATAGAAATGAACATACTTTTCAGAAGCCTGACATTTCTGTTTAAAATATATATTTTTTATTGATCTTATGTAATATTCTAATTTTCCGAGACACTGAATTTTGGGTTTTCATTATCTGTAAGCCATAATCATCAAAATGTCAAGAAATAAATGCTTGAAATATTTCACTCTGTGTAATGAATCAATATAATATATGGGTTTCACTTTCTGAAAGGAGTGACAAAAAATATTGACCTTTCTTCATGATTTTCTATTTTTTTTTATGTACCTATATAGTAAAAAAAGACTTCCATAAAAGTCTTGTATAATTATCCAGTAATATCATAATTGGGTGTTACAACCATAATTAAAATACATTTACATTACATTTACATGTATTCATTTAGCAGACGCTTTTATCCAAAGCGGCTTACAGTTGAGGAATACAATGAGCAGGGGCGTAGATTACGCGGGGGACGCGGGGGGACGTGTCCCCCCCACTTTTTATAAAAAGTAAATTCGTCCCCCGCACTTTTTCATTTGACAGTTGTGTTCTCGATATGTTGAGGTTTTAATGGAGCAATGTATATAAATGCAGAATGATTTAAAATTCAAAGAGACAAGATAGTCTATTAATGACGTTTACGTTTCCATGGCAATCAGTCACCCATTTGTCACGTCACGACACGCCCTATACTCGCACGCACGATCCCACGCTCCATCCAACATTCATAGAGGCCGCGATGAGTTCAAAGCGGCAAAAAACTCTTCACTCCTTCTTTACGAAAACGGCAAGCAGCGTAAGTTGGCATTTGGTCTCCGAATAGTGTTGCACAATGTTGAGTGACTCTGCCTATTGCTCTTGTTGAATAATTAACACGTTTTGGTGTTAATTATATGGAGGAAAAAAAGCTGCATGGAATAACATCTTTCTTTCTTTCTTTCTCCTCTCTCTATCCTTCTGTTTTATAATCATATATAATAATATAATCATAAAGCATATTAAGCAAAAATGTATGATTAAAAATAAAACCTGTCAATTAGACAAGGGTTAACTGAAAAAAAAAACAGGTATAACACTAGACATTCCCCCCCCCCACTTTTGAAATGATGGCTACGCCCCTGACAATAAGCGATACATTATAAAGAGGCAAACAGTCACAGGAAGTGCTAGTCATACAACATTTCAGGCATTGTTCAGAGCAAAACTAGCTAGCAGGGAGAGGTTAAGGAAAGGGAGCAATGGTGTTTTTTTTTTTTTTTTTTTATGAAGAAGAAGCAGCAGAAGTCAAGTGAAGACGGAAGAGATACGTTTTCGGGTGTCGCTTGAAAAATGTCAGGGACTCAGCATTCCGGATAGAGCCTGTGGCTGTTCTATATGCAAGCATCAGTGTCTTGAACTTGATGCGAGCTGCAACCAGGAGCCAGAGCAGGGAGATCAGAGATCAAGAAAAGACCAGTCGTGCTGCAGCATTCTGAATCATCTGTAAAGGTTTGATTGTGTTTGATGGAAGTCCAGCTAGAAGAGCATTGCAGTAGTCCAGTCTAGAAATGACAAGGGCCTGGACAAGAAGTTGTGCAGCGCGCTGTGTAAGGAAAGGCCTGATCTTTCTGATGTTTTGCAATGCAAACCTGCAGGATCGAGCAGTTTTTGCAATGTGGTCTTTGAAAGTGAGCTGGTCATCGAAAATTACCCCATACTGCACAGGAACTCAAATAGGTGAACTTGTATTACCGTTTTACTACTGTTATGTTATTGATGATTATAGTTAAGTTGGCAGCATTGCTGCATTTCATTTGTAACTCCCCAACACTACAAACGAGAAACAATAAGCTGAGCCACAAAAAAAAGAGCTACAGTAGTGACCCCGCTTAAGCCGTCTCACTGTGCTGCGGTTTAATCTGCCAATACAGATGTTCAAATCTCACTCGCTTGTAATTTTTTGAAAATACTCATTCTCATGCCAAAACCACAATACAGATCATTGCACAAAATGATTTTCAATTCTTGACAACACAAGCTTTCAGACATTAACTCGGTCCCATACGGTGCAGTGCAACAGAACCTGCCAAGACATGAGTGATGTCCCCTGACCCGCCATTAAACTTTGTCCTCAGTGAAGACGAATTTTGCAATGCAAAGCTTTTGGAACACTTTCCAATTTTCTATGTATTGATTGTTCTGGTGGGACATGTCTGTTACTGTCAAAATGAGGGTTTAATTCCCAGTGATCTCTTTGCTTTGAGTCCAGCTGTTGTTGAAAGGACACAAGCATTCATATCCCTCCTTTAAAAAATTTAAAAATAAAAGTATGCATTTATGTCTAGAGTTTTTGTTACCAGAGTTAATGTAATTACTCATCCTATAATATAGATTGACATTATGACTTTCTCCTCTTTCAAACTAAACTTAATTTTGCATTCCTTTAAAGTTCTTTGTGGATTTAATTTTGCTTTAATAAGCTGGTAAATCTAGCCCAGCACGCATCAGGTTTCTAATATGTACAGTGAAGATTTAAGGCTCGGATCCATTTTATACGTGCACTAATGCCCAAAGCTATAAGATGAACTGTGTTTGTTTGTATACTGTGTAAATTATGGAGATTCGCTTCTTTCATATCAGTATTTATTACAGCTGTAATGAAGCGGCCTTCATTTCTTCTGCCTTTGAATACTGAAACATAAATACAGTATCATCAAATTCAAACCTTGATGAAGCAAGGGATTCCTAACTTTTTTGGCCCACTGCAAATAAAAGACAGTTTGTTTACCTGTGAGTCACACGTGCAAAACATGCAACATGATATATCGATGTTAACTATCTCAGTGTATGAATTTGCTCTTCATGACTAAAGGTCATTGCACATCAATTTTCATCAAAAATATTTTGTACATTAAAAAATAAATACGTCAATCACCTTACACACTGCATCCAAAACTTTTGTCCATCATAAACAAAAATTAAGATCAGGATGACGAATATGAAAAAAATGCATACGAAAATTTCGGACTCAGTGTGTTAGGGCCTTAAAACAAAGGTTATTGTTTCATGAAACATTTGAAGTAAACACTTTTAATAAAAGCAGTAAAATTGTAGATATGAAGAAAAAGTTGTGTATTGTATCATGTAGAAACATGCAATAAATAATATAAAGTTTGAAAACTATCACTGATATGACACTTTGATGCTGTTTTCTGTAAACCTTGACTAAGATTTACCATGGAAACCAGTTTCTGCCCAAAACTGGCCACTTAAAAAAAAACATAAAATTGACTTGACTTTGAAGGAGATCCAATATTCATTTAAGGGTTTTATAGTAGTTACAATGATTGCTGTAACAATGATATTTTGGCTGAATCTATGATATCATGGCATACATTTTATTACAACACACAGTGACCCAAGTGTGTGGCCCGATTTGACCCATACTTGCAGGAACTTGCCTTAGATTGTTACAATTCCCATAATTTTTACTTTTAATCATCCTTTTCTTGTTTTTCTCTACTATGGCTTTCTCTCATTCTTTCCTTAGTTTTCTGGAGGAAAAAATGCAGGAGATGGAGGACAGGCACAGAGAGGAGTTGGAGGCCCTGCGGGAGGAGAAGAGCAGTCTACAGGTGCTGGTGAGCAGGCAGAGCTCAGTGATCCGGGAGCTGGAGGCTCAGCTGAGTCGAGCGACCGGTGACAGTACCGCCATGCAGAGACAACAGCAGGACATGATGGATACCGTACGCAACCTGCTCAGCCTCTGCGCCAAGGATGGAGGCACAGCATGTAAGAACAGATCTCATTTTTTGCACAGATTCTTTTCATGGAAAAATATCCTAACTGTGGACTTGCATATACCCCATATAATATTTGTATTTATTTATTTATTTATTCGTTTGAGAGTAGGTCGCGGATATATAATAAATTCTACTTTTTATTTATGTACGTATATCAGGATATTCTCAGGATAAATTATTTTTGTCCCTTTTCAAGATTAGTTTTTCTGGTCACTATGGTGGCCAAAATAATTTGAACACTAGTATTTTCACCAGCTAAAAAAATGGTTTTAAGTCAGTTATTTCTATCTTTTGCTGTAGTGTGTCAGTAGGAAATAACATTTTACATTTCCAAACGTTCATTTTGCCATGAATTGTAATAATCCAGTGAGATTTTTGTCTGACAACAGCCAGTGCTCCACACAGAGATCTGATCTCATCATCATCCAGTCTGTCTGGAATGACATAAAAAAAACAGAACAAACTGAGACAGACTAAATCTAGAAGAACTGTGGAAACGTCTCCAAGGTGCTTCAAGAAACCTACCTGCAAAGCAACATTACTGTTAAAAAGTTTGTCACTTTTGTAAAAATGCTGTAAAATTAGGATGCTGTCAAAAATAATGTCATAAATAGATTTTCTTTATCAATTACCTTCTATTAACTAAATTAAATGAACATTTGGTATGACCATCCTTTGGTGTGCCCTAGGTGCACTTGTACAGAGTTTTTCAGTTAACTTTGCGGGTAGGTCTCAAGAAAGCATCTTGGAGATGTTGCCACAGTTCTTCTGGATTTAGTCTATCTCAGTTTGTTCTGTTTCTTCATGTCATTCAAGACAGACTGGATGATGATGAGATCAGATCTCTGTGTGTAGCACTGCTGCTGTCAGACTCCTTGTGCAAACAAAAATCTTTCTGGATTATTACAATTAATGGTCAAATTAAGGATTGGAAATGTAAACCGATATGTCATACAGAAATTACTGACTTAAAACGATTTTTAGCTGGTGAAAATACTAGAGTTCAAATAATTTTGGCCACCACTGTTTATATTAACTGACCTGAATCACCAGGCAGGCCAGGACCACCACTGGCATCCCCCAACCCCCTAAAAAATGGTGCGTGACATTCCTAAAGCAAATGTCAAACAGGAAGTGATAGAAAACTAAAAATGTAGCAGGCAGAACAGGCTATTTTTAGATAAAAAATAGCTTGTTACACAGTATGTTATCAATGAGAAAAGCCTCTTCCTGGTAGGTGTGAAATGTGTTGTTTTCTTGTTAAACGTCACGTTTAGCCCGACAGTGCTGTGAACCTCAACGGATGCGGCTTATCACGCTTCAGCACACTGCCTGTGGTTAACAGTTGACTGAAATGTCAAACAGCCCCTGATTGAGTTACAGGCCAGGCCTAACGTAGCCCCTGCACAGTGATCTGGGATTGGCGATTTCCTGCAAAGCCTTGTGGTTGCCTCTACCAGCAGGAGTCAGTGTAGTGAACTCATTACCCTCGTTGCCCCCGCTGCAACCCAAGTGTGGCCTCTTGGCCCCATGTCTATTCGACGTCTGCCCCATGTCTCTGTGGTCACAGAAAATGTACCTTGAATGTCTGAGATGGGACTGCACAGGTCATTGAGTCGACTCAAGCTCCTAAGCTTCCGTCTTGCTGTGAGGGCAACAAAAGCAACTATACTTTCTTTTTTCTTTTGGCTTTTGATTGGCCCTTAAAATGCGGTGGTTTCATTTCACATGGCACAAAAAAACAGACAGTTTTGTTTATTAAAGCCATGCTGTTTACCAGCAATATACCGGTAAGCAACTAGGGTCTTTCTCATGAAGCTTATTTGTAAGATTGTATTCATGCAAGCTTCTTTTTTCCATACATTGGCGGGATTAGTGAATGGTGACCACAGGCAAGACAAGATTTTCAGTTAATAATTTGTTAAATATCAGTATCATATTGAGTTAAAAGACATGGAATATGAAGAGTTAAGACATTCTTCTAAATTTATTATTTAGTGTTTCATTGAAGAACTTATGAGTCATATGAGTTTAGAACAGCATGAAGGAATATTTATCACGTTCTATTGTGTGTTACCGACTCTACCGTTTAAAAGTTTGGGTCATTAAGATTTTGAAATGTTTTTGAAAGAAGATCTCTAATGCTGCTTTCGGATTATTTTATCAAATAAACAGTAAAAACAGTAATATTGTGAAATTATTACTACAATTTTAAATACAGTCATGGCCAAAAATATCGGCCCCCTTGGTAAATATGATCAAAGAAGGCTGTGAAAATTAATCTGCATTTAACCACCCTGTTTGTTTTCTTTATTTAAAAAATCTAAACATTTTGTTGAAATTGTGAGTGCACACAAATAAAACTATTTGCAGCTACGAATGGTATACTCTTACCTTTATGAGGAAAAATTAGTGTGTATTTTAATTTTCCACTCTTATTATGAAAATAAATGCATGTGAAATCGCTAGCGCCTCCATGTCCTTCAAAGCGCGCTTCAGCTTTCAGTTTTAGCACAAACAATTTTATATTTATCACTTTTATATTTTTAACTTATTTTTTTATTTATTTTGTGAACTGCATTAAGTTTTGTCTCAAATTTATTGTCTCAAATTTTATGTTGTGTTTATTTGAGAAGGCTAAACTGATCAAACATATGCTCAACTCACTGCCTGGCGCAGGCTGCTTGGTATTAAAAAAAAATACAACTTGAATTTAACAAACATAAAATGTTTCAATCATGTTTCTAAATTAACTTAATAAAGAAACTAAACAAAATATAACCACGTTGCCATTAAGAACCAAAACTGAACTTTTTCATGGCTGCATCAGAAAAAAGACACGGGCTCGAGTCGGACTCGGGCGGAGAATTCTGATAAGCTCTCAGACAAGGACCGGGCCCATGCAAGGCTCTATATTCATTCCCTTGTTTCAATTAAAAGTTCCCCCTCGGCTCGGCAGGCCCCCAATCTGCCCGGGCCCATATGCACCTGCATACCCTGCATACCCAGACGCTATGCCACTGGTCACCGCGGAAATTCTTTAGATATTCTGAAGAAAGTTTGTAACCAGGCTGTTTTGGGGCACCATTGACTTCCATAGTAGGAAAACAAGTACTATGGAAGTCAATGGTGCCCCAGAATTGCTCTGTTTCCCACACTCTTCAGAATATCTTCCTTTGTGTTCAGCAGAACAAAGACATTCCTTCAGGTTTGGAACTACCGGGTGAGTAAATGATGACTGAATTTTCATTTTTCGGGTGAACAATCTCTTTAAGACACCCAGCGCTCTGATGCTGATGTTGTTGGTTCACAAAATCATAATTGTGTAGTAATTGTCTGCGAAACATACTATTTTAAAAAGAAGAAAAAAAGAAGAAGAAACTCTGTAAGATAAATTAATTATAAGGGGGGGTTATGTCTCCCACCAATGTCGAAAGCAAATCTACGCCTTTGCATCTGCTACTCTGTTCTAGTTGAATTATTTTTTGAACATGTAGTCATTGCTTTGGAGCAATCCCAGGTCCCACACTTGCATTTTATATTCTAAAATAAATGCTTATTTATTTTCATGATCTGACAGTAAATATTCAAGTATCCCAGTAAGAGAACGCACACAGGAATATCAGCACATATTGGAACAACCTGCAGCTTCTTGGATTCAGACGTTCCTATTTGTACATCAGCCAATCACGCTAAATGAGACCATTTTTTGATTCCAGCTTGATTTTGATCTGTGCCTGGACTTGAAACCTAAATAAAACTTCACAATTGGGTTCATTTAGTGGGTCAATTGAGCGTATAAAATACAGTTTAGGTTCACTGTGGTTTGGCGTAATGGTAAGATGGGACCCATAACATGATTTCTTGGTGATTTTAACAAGCAAGCATAATTGTGCACATTACCAAACAAATTATGATAAATGGAGATTTTAAATAGCCCTTTGTTGCATTGTCCAGCTCCAGTGTGCTGTAGAGGTCATTTTCCTGACCTCTGACTGAATTCATCAAACTTAATGACTCCTGTGGGACGGCCCGTCCAAATAGGTGGCAAGGAAGGCACCGTAGGTCTCTTAGATTGGCTGTCTGAAATCATGACTCAACTTTTCTTGTAAAACAATGTTCTAGTAAAGCTCTAAACTCCTTTTTGAGAAAAAATGAGAGAAAGCACTGTTTATCATGCTGCTTTTCTCATTCAAACATGAATATGACATTGTTTAATGTGCTTAACCTTCATGTACCTAAATATTTGAACATCACTGCAAGTTAACTGCTTCACCATGTGCGACAAAATAAAAGATGTAATGGTTTCAAAACATTGTATAATTTTTTTTTATTATAGTGTGTTCATAAATGCAAAGCTGTTATTTGTGAAAATATTATTTGATATTATTTGAAGCAGTATTAAAGGTTATTATGAAAAAATATAATAATTATAATCACAACTTTTGCATCATTAGATTGCATTTGTAGATAAAACCGTTCTCCCCTTTGGATGACTGTAATAAATCCCTATTTGCTAATTATTATTTACTCACTGACATCAATCATTTTTTGTAATTAGAACAGCAAAATATTATTTTCTGTCTCCAAATTAAGTTATCTAGGGACGGCTATGACTCATGAAAAAATACTATAAAAAAGGTAATATGTCAGAATATGATTTGGGGGTTTAGGCACACATTATGATTAAGATGGTTTATGGCTTAGGAAAAATACTCATTATAGCAGTTCTGTTCACTCAGCTGGTGGTCATCATTCTCACGGTCTCTCAGTCAAATTGAAAGAATCAGACTTTATCGTCTCAATTGTTTTTATAAAGATGTAGTGCAGTAGTTTGAGTTTTCATTTCGACAGCACACCGCACTGGGATTTTGAGTTCTTGTTTATTTTAAACTTTATTTTGTGTCTGCAAGCGTGTGGAGAATCCTAATTTATAAAATCACTCTACTTGGATGTTCATTTCACATCAACATGTTCCAAACAAAAATCCCAACTGAACCACTAAGAATTCAAATGTAAATAAATAATGTGATTATAATTTTATGAGCCAGGACACAAGCTGTTTAATAGCTCAATTTACCATAGTTTAGCTTTTTTTTTACATGTAAAGCTGTTCCTGGGCATTCAGACGAGGTCAGATTTCCAAAGATCACAGTGTAGTTCGTGCCATTAGTTAGGACCAAACTCCAAATTCAACATAAGAGAAATCCTAAGCATTTTTAAATATTTCATAACTCTCTACAATAACTTGGATTAAGCATAATATTTTTTATTTGAATGTGCAATAATTAGCATAATACTAAGCATTCTTTTTATTTTATTATTTCCACAATGACTTATTGCATTCAAGGTACACATTTTATTAAAACAATAAGCCCCAAGAAGCCGTGGTTTACAGTGAATTTATAACAGCTAATGGGCATTGTCAGGCTCAACGCGGCTCAATGCTGATAGTATGTGCTGTACGTAGCCTTACATAGTACGGTTTCACAAAATAAAACAAAGCAAATAAAATGTAATGATATTAATAAAAACATTATTCTTCCACCAAACAATGTAGTTCCTCAGAAACGGTTGTGGTTGCAACAAAATGCAACACACAGACGCAGAAACAAAGGTCTATGTTTGTAGAGTAATTTACAACAGCTTCAAACGCGACTCAACCAATCAGAATCAAGTACCGGAACTATCCGTTTTATAATTAGATTTAGATTATAATTTTATAATAGATTTTAGTTCTTGCGTTTCCTGGACAGTCGATCAATGACCTTGGCATTGCTAGCACCATGCTCTATTGTTCATAGAGCATATTGTTCATAGAGAATATTGTATTACATTTTCACATATATATTTATTTAAATGTGCAATTATGAGCATTAGGCTTTTATGTTTTATTTTTTAGCATTTTGTTTATTATTTTTTGTTGATGCATTTTTCATTATATATTTATTTATATGTACAGTAATATGAATTAGGCTCTCTGCTCGGGTTTAACTTGTCTGTCACTCTGCTCTCTAGTCCTGCCATTTTCAGCTCCTGGCTATAAGCAGTAAATTGCCTTTGTCTGACACAGCTGGGTTTTTGTTGTGTTAGACACCGCAGTGCAAAGTTCCCCTCTGTCAACCTGTCACAGCGGGAGATCCTTGTCGCTGACACTCAATCTTTTACCGAAGAGACAGGAATAATATCCCTGAATGAAGGGTTGCCCGCCCAAGCCCTCCGTCCCGCGACAGGGATCAAAGTTCTGCCTGAACACCCCTGACACGTCTCTCTTAGCAGTGACATCTCCTCTTCTTAAATAGTCCCAACAGAAACAACAATAGTGTGAAAACTGAGATGCAGTCTTTAGCAGTGAAAGAAAAAAAAAGTAGAGGGGAATCGGAAGGAATTTCCATCTATACAACTAGGACACGGTGGGTAAATATAAACCACTTGTTATAACAGGAACTTGAAATTTATAGCTTGTAGTATTTTGTCCGCAGACTCTTGCTTGGTTTCAAAATATTGGCGGTGTAATTGTCTGCAGATGGAAAAAGACGCAGCTGTCGGCTTGCAGAGGTCTGTCAGAGCTGAGCCACTCCTCTCTGAGAGCCGGAGATCAGCACTTTGATTAAAAGTGCTTTCACACTTATAAATATGTCAGTCGCTGGAAGAAGATCATGTTGATAATGCAAGCGAACTTGGAAGTCCTTGCTGTCCTTTGTAATTTCAAAATAATTCTAACCAGATTTGAAATCCTGCATGAAAACCGATACAATATTTTGAATTTGCCGTGACTCTGTGTATTATTTATTCCATTAACTCAGGATGTGATTTATTCCACAGCGTACAATATTTTTCAACATTATTAGTTCTGATATAGTACAGCAGTGTCATTTTCTGCTATGCTTACATATTTTGAACTATTTGAATGGGTTTGTAACATTAAACAGATATTAAGCACGGACAGCTTTATACACATCCCTCGGTGTAGGCCTGCTGACAGAAGCTAAAGAAATAAATACTGTATACTCGTTGCCAATCACAATTATGTGCTTATAAATAATCCTCTTCTATACATATATACATACAGGGTTCCTTTTTAGGAGCTGCTTCTGGTCCAGCTCCAGAACATTCCATCTTAAACCCTCTTTTATTAAATTCAACAAGGTTGATGTAAATTATTTAGGATTAAACTGTCGCACAGCTCCGTGGGTCTCGACAAATAGCTGTCACCTTCCAGGATTTTAAGGGTTTGTTAAAATATCATTAGGCTGTTTGTCTACAGTATTCCTGTCTTGTTGAAATGGAAGTCACGGTGTTGACATGTTCTGTTTGGCCGAATATGAGGCTCAGTCATGCTGAGCGAGAGAGTGAGTGGAAATTGTTTTATTTGTTCAACGCATCGGGGCAGATCCACAGAAGTTTTCAGATTGAAAATCTCTTAAAAATAAAGGTGCTTCACGATGCCATAGAATAACCTTTTTGTCTAAATGGTTCCATAAAGAACCTTTAATGTCAGAAGAACCTTTCTGTTTCACTAAAGGTTCATTGTGGTTAAAGAAGGTTCTTCAGATTATAAAAAATATAAGAAAGAGATATTTCTTTAAAGAACCTTTGACTGGATGATTCTTTGTTGGACCAAAAATGTTTCTTCTATGGCATTGCTTGAAGAACTTTTTGAAGAACCTTTATTTTCAAGAGTATACATGTACCAATATAAACAGCTCCATGTATTATTTCTCTGGTGGTTTATGTTTTTGCTGTTTCTAACATGGTTTTCTTTGTGTATTATAGTGGTGCCAAACAGCACAAAGCAAGCTGACGAGGAGAGGAAGTTCCGGGACTGTGCCGACCTCTACCAAGCAGGATTCCAGAAAAATGGAGTTTACACTATCAACATTAGTCCACAAGAGACTAAAAAGGTAGGAATTCTGTTTTCAGATCAGCTATGCTGGAATAATATAATATCAAGAGGTGAACATACTGGCACTTTCAGGAATGAGATTTTACTGTGGTCATAAAGTGGTGACACAAATGATACAATGAAACCTTGAAGTCCTCTACTGTGAAAATTGTATTTGGCACAGAAAAGACAAAACAGAAGTCACATAAAAATTATACCTGCATAATATCAAGAATACCACTAAATTTTGCATAAGATCACAAACAGTTAAACAATCTTTGTTTTGTTTTGTTTGTTTATTTTGATGTTATGTGATATTCCATTGCATATTGATCTGAGTAGTTGACTTGTTCTAAAACTACTGTCGACTAAGAATAAAGTTTACATATAAGCCAATTACACATCCTGCTTCCATCCACAGCTTTGTATGTGAGTTTTGAGATATTGCATTAAAACGTACAGGGTGGAAACACCAAAAAAAATCTCATAAGATCACAAAAAGTGAAACAGCATTCGTGAATGTACACATCTGTCCCTGCTATCTGGTTTTGATGTTGCTACAGCCACCAATACTGGATTAATTACAACCAGGTTGGTCTGTGTGTTCAGCTGGGTGTGTGTGAGGTGACGCCACGGCTTTCTACTCACTGTGCTAGATTACAGCCAGGTGTCCCTGAGCGCCACAGCTTTGATCTCAGGCCTGCTACTTGACCTCCGCTAATCACTGTTTGGAGAAGTCACTAAGCTAATGGGGGTATCTGTTGTTGTTATAAGGATATAGAGATGCATAAGGTTTATAAGATAAATGGTTTGTGGTATTTCCGTCCTTGTATATTTCTATGTGTGTGATGTGCATGTCTGTCTCCAAACAGGTGTACTGTAACATGGAGTCTGCGGGTGGAGGCTGGACCGTAATCCAAAGACGTGAAGATGGTACCGTGGACTTCCAGAGAACATGGAAAGAATATAAAATGGTACATAGCCATATTCCTTCCCACTAACCTCTGTTTCACTCGCTCTGTAACGGTGGACATGATCTTCATTTTTCTCATTTAAGCAACTCATATGGGCGATATATCTTCTCTGTTCATCTGTTTTTGATTTAGACTCAAAATAGTGAAGGATAACCATGACAC
Source organism: Ptychobarbus kaznakovi (assembly GCA_027422405.1). Lineage (NCBI taxonomy): Eukaryota > Metazoa > Chordata > Actinopteri > Cypriniformes > Cyprinidae > Ptychobarbus > Ptychobarbus kaznakovi. The sequence continues at coordinate 9,437,587 of CM049802.1, forward strand.
CCCATATAGTAGGAAACAGATGAGTCAAATTAGATAATGGTATTCTCCCTGTGCTTAGGAATGATAGTTTGCATTTAGTCAGTGTTATTCTTTATTGGAAAAAAAAATAAACAGTATAAAATACAAAAGTCATAGGAAAACTGGGACATCAGTGCTGGCTGCAACAGGCTGAAACAAAACTTTCGTAATATGTGATACTTTCAGATGTTATTTGTAATTATGTGATATAGCATTCCACTGAATGTTGATCTGACTAGTCAATTAGTTCTAACACTACTGTCGACAAATAAGAACGTTTCAGAGAAGAAATGTTGATATGGTCCAGCATTATATTAAATAGCATTAAAATAGCTTTTATATTTATATTTTCCATATTTATTAAATTTTAGTTTGAATGTTTTTGCCATTTTATTTGTATTTCTTTAATTTATTTCAGTTGTAGTTTTAGTAATTTTTGTATTTCAACTTCAACTTATTTCACCCATTTCAAATCTTTTAAGTTTAAGTTAATCATCAAATATTAAATGTTGTGCAGTTTTATTTAAATTAACAAAAATTATTTTGAATAGTTTTATTTAATAATAACAACTATGCTCTGGTCATTCTGAAATGCTCGAGCCAAAGTCTGTAATAAAAATAATGGGCTGTACTATTACCTCCCAGAACTTTCTGACATACCGTCACATCCAGCCACGAGGCATCTTCCACTGATTGCTAGCAAACATAGCGTAAATTAAATTCACAACTTGGATGGAAGCATAGCTGTTGAAGAGATCCAGACTGAGAACTAACTAATTTGGACTTGCCAGAAACGGCAAAGATCAAATATGCCTGTTCCGAAGATCAAATCTCTGACAAAAAGTTCAAAATATTTTTCTGTGTTGGAGTGCGTTGAGTAAATAATAGCGGAATTTCTGAAGCTCATTTAAATAAAAGAGGCTGCAAGAATATAAATTAACTTGCCCTCAAAATAACATATGTTGATTGACTGGATCTCAAACACCTGACTAATGACATACCTATTTTTTATATTCAATGTGATGATAATGTATGACAGCTATATTTTTTAAAAGCCATGTCTTTGACCTGGAACTGTTTGAGATTTAGGGACATAAAGTCAGCACTGAATCTCATGAAAGAATTTGTATAGTTTATTTTTTCTGATTTGGATCAAATTAAATATTGGAATAACTCCACCTCTCCTCATTTGAGTATCCGCTCCAGCCAGTCACTATCAGTACCATCAAGGTTTGTATTTCTCTTTTCCCAATCAGTTTCCCAAAGGTAGATTGGAGAAGCTATTCATCAGAATGGAATCAGATATTTAGACTATGGAAACAATTGTTCCTAGGGTTTGGCAGTGTTAATCTGACTTTTCTCCATTCCTCTCTACAAGAGAAAGGGTTTTGGACAGGCCACTTTGAATGGCTATTACTGGAATGATACATAGCAACTGAGTGAGTTGTTGAGACACTGATGCTGTGTTGCATAGAAAACCACACACCCAAGAGAACTCCCTGTTTTAGAGTATAAAATAACAATTGATCTTCGTTTTTCCTCTACATTACTCACATAAGGAATGATGCGGTTTCATGGCTAGAAAGCTTCTCAGGGACGATCCAAGCACAAAGGCCAGGCTTCCAAAGGGAAACACAATCAGAACAGAACAAGCACAGCATGTCATCATAAACAGATACAGGTTATGGAAAAAACAGCCATCAGGTTTCAGGCACGTTACAGGGATTTTTGGGGGACAGAGCCTATTTACCCATACTTGGGTGCCACAGGCAAAACGAAATACTCATGTTTACTGCACTGTTACCCTTGCTCATCAATCACCTGCTCCCATGAGCCAGCAATTAATACGTGAGAAGAAGGTTTCAGTCAGTCTGTAACGCAATAGGAGTGATATCATCATTGCTTCGCCTGTAGCATGGTTCATTTTGGTTGCATATAAACTCATATAGGCGTTGTTTAATTATTTGACCCTGTGATACAGTATAGCATATGGCAACATTATTTTCTTTAATTTCTTACTTGTTTCTCATCCAATAATATGACCTTTGATTTTCCCTTTCAAAACTCCCTTTACAGGGGAGATCTCTGCTAAAGTTCTCCACAAATTCATCTGTTAATAAATTTCACAGTTTCTTCTACATCATGATATAGTTTTACTAAAAATATTGATGTTTACATATGACAATGCTTTAATGTAATGGAAAAATGGCTGTGTTGCATTTACTCCTTGGAAATGTTTATAGATGCTGGCATCAATTATATTACATGTATTCATTTATTTGGAAGCGCTTTCCATAATACAATTGCATTTATGCATAAATAACACAATTATTATTTGTATTTCTTCTTTTCAGACAAAAATAAATACAGAAATGTTTTATGGAAAAGGCAAAACGTGTTAGCTGGTCCAAATTGCAGCGGTGAGAAAGTCTTTTTGGAAAGAAGAGATTTTCATGCTTGTACACAAATACATCCGTTAATTCAAGAAATAAAGAAATGTTATTTTAATTCAAGGAAAAAAATAACACCATTGTCCACTCTGTCAATGTTATTCATTTACTTATACGTCTTTTGTAATTATATACATTTCTTATTTACATACAGAACACAATTTGTACCATGCAGGGTTAAAATAATACATGATGGTATGCGTATATGTTAAAATCCATACAGCACTCATGATTTACATTGCCCTCATTGGACATTTTGAACAAATCCAGGGAGGAATGCAGGGAAAGGTTCACTAATTACAGATGTTGCTCATTAAAGATTTGTATTTGTACTTGGATATGGTTCTGTTATACTGTACTGTAATTATTACTGTCGCTAGCACCTGCACTGCATTGTGACATGTTTCAGAAGCCTTTCTGCAGCTGTTTGGAGCTGAATGGATCCATTACAGACATGGAAACTCATCCAAAATATATTTTGGAAGCAAAAACATGACTGTTAATTTAAAAAAAAAAAATTTTGGTCATGTATGTTTGTGTCCATATAAATGACACGAGACAACATACTGCTTCTCATCTAAGTCATGTCATGCACTACACGTTTAATCAGATACTATATACACAGTTCTGTATTTCCCATTGGCATTACAGAAAAAATCATATAGTAGTGCTGTGAATGTCAATTCATAATGTAGTGTTTTTTCTCCAGTCTTTCCAGATCTGATGCAGCCGTTAAACATTTAGGCTCAGAAACGGACCAGTGGTTATTGATACCTTCATGTGTCAACATTTTATGAAAATCTGTAATTATTATCTTAAGAAAATGATGAATTGTGGAATTCCGTCCCTGTGTTGAATCTGTTAGGCTTGAAATATCTTGGACAGAACTTTCTTTCCCACTGCTTTATCCAAGGCCTCCCGTGACCCAAGTCGATACTTAAACTGACCCGGAGTCCACCCTCTTTTCTAGGGCTTTGGGAGTGTTTCGGCTGAACACTGGCTGGGAAATGAGTTTGTGCACATTCTGACCAATCAGAAGCAGTATGCCCTCCGTGTGGAGCTGACCGACTGGGACGGACACCAGGCTTTCTCTCAGTATGACAGTTTCCACATCGACAGTGAAAAACTCAATTACAGGTACCTTCTGATTTCTTAAGTGAATACTGCTCATTATTTTAATGTAATATGCTGTAAAAAATATATTGCTCAACAGCTCATTAATCACTGATTCAAACAGTTCAAAAATGTATAAGGGTTTGTATAAAATACCTTTTATTTTAGGTTTTTTATACTGAACCGTTCTGTCGTTTGGGTTCGGTACAAAATCTTTTCCGAAGAAGCCTTTTATGCTTACAAAGACTGAATTTATTTGATTGAAAATACAGCAAAAAAGTAATATTGTGAAATATTATTACAAATTAAAATCAGATTTTTATTTGCGATATATTTTAAAGTACAATTTATTCCTGTAATGACGAAGCTGAGTTTTCAGCAGCCATTACTCCAGTCTTTATAGTCCTTCATAAATAAATAAATAAATAGTAAAAGAAATAAAGAAACAAAACGCTTATAGGTATATGTTTAAATATGAAATGTATATGAACCATTATGATATATTTAGTTTGTGAGAACATCATGGGTAAGATGAAAGTGTTGTTATTCTTAAATTCCTGCATTCATTCATATAGTTTTATTCTCTCTGGGATCTTTACATGCTTTTCATGAGTGAAGCTATGGGGAGGAATCATGCTATTTGTTTTAATTCCATCTGGGGTTGAATTAGGGTTGTCATGCAAAACTTTTTTAGCCCTGTTAACCACTTAGATTTCTTATTTTAAAATACAAAAAAATGTCAAACACCATTTGTGTTCATTGCACTCGTATCGCATGCACAGGCAGGAGAACACTTAGGAGCTCTCAGCTTGAAAATATTTGGATCTCAGCAGGGCTGTGGTCCGTGGTGTCCTGCACACTTGGCTGGCCCATAGCGGCCTGTGCTGGTAAAGAGTTTCAGGAATCTAATCAGCATTCTCATGTCTAAAAATAGATTTGTTCTCTCAAACTGTTATGCTATGGTAATCACACACTGCCTCTTTAGAATACTGGCCAAAACAAGCTCTTTCTTTGGCCCTACACAAAGAGTGCAAGAGGTTGCCACCTCTTGCAATTCAGATAAGACCTTCAGATTCCGACCTGACAACCTTTTTAGTTTGTTTATATAAAAAGCACAACCGGTAGATGTAGTATGCAGATAGGTCTGTCCAGTATGTTTGCCTTTTAAATCCTAGCAGCATCAGCAAAATGTTTACAGCCTGTTTTTAGAAGTTGTATGTAGTTCCAGTATAGTTTGTGCTCCCTAGTGCTGGTTTAGTCAGCTTTAGTCTATAGGAAAGGTAGGTTATAAGGTAGTTACAGGCAAAGTTCACCCAAAAACTAAATTTCTGTCATCATTATTTGTCCTCATGTCTTTCCAAACCTGTGTGTTCGACAAAAGAAAGATATTTTGGGGTGAAATATCCCTTTAAGAAGTATGGCGATAACACATATTTCAGAATTCAGTTGTGCTTAATACATGCACACATACTGTATATACACACATATAGTCTATGGCACATAAAGGCACTTTAAAATTCCAAACGCGTGTGCATGAATCAACAATGGATAATTTAGAACTTAAGCATTTATATTTGTCAGGAAATATTTGTCTGATTGCCAGCCACTTGTATTCGCTTAAATTTAAAGCTAGTTTAGAAAAGAGTTGGTATTAGAACAGCAGTAATTGCACACAGAAATAATGGAGCCTAATCCCATAACCTAAATCATAAAAATGACTAACTGTCAAGCGTATTACATTTTTTCAATACTAATGATTTCCAAACTACATACAGGGTAAAGGTTGAAGTGAGCAAATAGCAATTGGCTGAATGTATACCATGCCAGAACAATAACATTTCAAATAATGACATCTCCTTCTTGACATAACCAAGTTTCTGCAAAGGTCCAAGGCAATAATTTTGGGTATATGAGGGGAGTGAGAAGTGTGATCCAACAAATCACTCAGCATTATTAGACAGCAATATTACAAATGCATATTAGTTTTGACACTGTAATCATTTGAATAGTAAATCTCTAATGTTACATCTAAATTGAGATCATTTTTATTATTTAGTAAAAGTCAGTAACTTTTTATTTGTTATTCCAATAATGTTCTTTATACAGTATATGCACACTACCGATGAAAAGTTAGGTGTAATTATGTTTAATTGCATCCTTTTTTTAAAGAAAGTATACAGCTTTTATTCAGCAAGGATGCTTAAAATGAATCAAAACTAACAGTAAAGAAATTCTATTTCATTTTAAATATAAAAAAATATAAATTTAGAAAATATTTCACAATATTACTGTATTTTTTATCAAATAAATTCAGCCTTTGTGAGCATAAGATACTTTCAGAAATATTTTTTTTTGCATGGTAGAGTACAGTATATACTAGAATGTCAGAAAAAAATATACAAAAAAATACATATATATGTATATAAATTATACATTATAAAAATCCAAATAATCAGAGAATATTGTATGATATGTTTTACGTGTTGTATTTCAGGTTGGTGTTTCTTGTGTGTGCGTATTTTTAACCTTTGTGCTACAACATGGATTTAAGTCAATAATATTGTAGGGGGAGAAAATCATGTAGTCTGAGATATACTCTAGTGTAAACACTAAAACAAGATGAAAATCAGAATTTGGCATTGAACAAATAACCTTTCCAATTACAATTTTTTTCCAGGTCTTGCGCATTCTTTTGCCAAACCTCAAGTATAGTTATATACCGCTATCACAAAATAATGTTATATGACTCGGTGGTTCTAACTGACCACAGATCTGCCCTATGCAAACTTTTTAGGCTTATGCAATGGAAAATTCAACTAGTTTCAGGAGCACTGAATAGGCAGACCAAGACAGCAATTGTGAAAATGATCGATGCCTGTGACACTACACTGACTTTAGACATGGGTGGACCACAGGGTCACTGTCTCAGTCACACAATTTAGTTTTGACTGGTGAACAATGGACAGCATTTGATTTATGAGGGATTTTACAATAATTGGTTTACATCAGCCACAATGGAAGTTCATGTCAACTGCGGTGGATCTGGCAAAACAATGCATCCATTCAATATAATTCACATAATCATTGTGATATATATGCAGTGACAACATTGGAGAATATAAAATACACTGCATTTGCTCTGCAAGATCTCATTATGTGTGTGTGTGTGTGTGTGTGTGTGTGTGTGTGTGTGTGTGTGTGTGTGTGTGTGTGTGTGTGTGTGTGTGTGTGTGTGTGTGTGTGTGTGTGTGTGTGTGTGTGTGTGTGTGTGTGTGTGTGTGTGTGTGTGTGTGTGTGTGTGTGTGTGTGTGTGTGTGTGTGTGTGTGTGTGTGTGTGTGTGTGTGTGTATTATATATACGTATGAAATGGTTTAAACTGTCAGACTGCTGAATCTTTGTATATAAGTGCTATATTTTTTACTTCACTATTATGTAATTGTATCCATCCTTTTAATATAATATTTTCTTTAATACAGAAAATTATGTATTTTAAAACAGCATAACATGAGAAAGAAGAATTAAGAAGGGCAAAAAGAAGAGAAAACTGACATTATAAAAAACACCCATTACACCATTTATGTCATGTATAAAATTTCTTGACAATTTTGAGAGCGCTGTTGCAGATGCTGCTGATAAACGCCAGCTCTTATTACCATCATGTTTACACAACTTATGAATTCTGAAGCTCCTTATTTTCAGGGAGTGTACAATCAGCTAAATAGATCTTGAGCATAATTGCTTCAAAACATCAATGCTGTGCTAAAGTTAGCTTGGCACCTATACAGTGCTCTACATCACAATATTGAATGTGACTGTAAATTACATTGCCAATCTCCAGCCGAGCAGAAGCATTTTATACGGCTTTTTTAATAAGCCATGCAAGGAACTAGCAATAATTCAGAATGAATTGTATAGATTTTTTTTCATAATGTTAAAGTTTTACAGCAGGCAGTATTTTTTTTTATTATTGCATGAGTGTTATGTGAGCTGGAATTGGGGAGAACCCAGTGTTTTGTTTCTAGGGTGAACCTACACAAGTAAAGTTATGTAGGATAGGGGTTAGTATCTGGGAGTCTCTGAAGGGACCTGACAGTTCTGCAGCAACCTTGTTTTCCCATTGGGATGGGGTCATGCCGGGGGGGTCAGTCTTGTTCATATTCCTGGGCTGAATGCCACTGACCCAGCGCCAATGCCCACAGCACGGACAGACACCCAGACTCCGCCTGTGTTTACATGGCTGCTTTGTATATTGATTGAGTAGAGTGTGTATATCCCTGCTGAGGAGACCAGCTTAAATCAGCTCAGTCCATGCTGATTTGTGCCAGCAGAGCTACCGTGTTTTCACATGGAGCTGATTCACCAAGTTAGTCTTGCTGGTTAACATACAGTAATTTAAATGTTTGGTTGGGAAACTAGCACTCCAGCATCTCATGCTGGGAACCAGCATCCAGAACAGAACATGCTGATGACCATGATGATCTGATTTGCATGAGTGTGTTTTTGTGTGGGCATTCTGAGTAAAATATGCATTAAGCTTTAAATTAGGAGAGCGGATGAGGTACAAAGTTACTGGGGGGGGGTTTCAACTAGGAAAAACATACATACATACACTTTTACTCAATATAAACATCATATATGCGGTGAGGAACATTACCAAACTGCCATCATTTCAGATTAGGAAAATAAAATGACAGATTAAAGAATCACCTGACCTGGTAAATAACAATTGACGGGACCACTTTGACAAACTGAGAAAGAACCTGAAGTAAACATGTTCATTTGTGGCCCTGGACCACAAAACCAGTCATAAGTTAGCATGGGTATATTTGTAGCAATAGCCAAAAATCATTAGGATATAAGGAAAAAAGTTAGTAATTATCATCGTAAACGTATGATTTGTAGAACTTAATTTGGACAATAAAAGGTGATTTCCCAATAAAAATCATGTTTTGTTTGTTGTTTTTTTATTAGCCAATATTGTCCTATCCTAACAAACCATATTAAGGAGCTTTATATTACTTTTAGCCACCATGTTATATCAAAAATAAGAACCTAGATCAAGGAGTAATCACCTTTTCAATCTACCTTTTCATAACTGAATTAAAAAATGTATGACCAGTCTTGAAGAAAAAACATTAGATGACTAACTTTTTAAGACTAGTCTAAACAGTTTATGCAACCAGCCCCAGATGATGTATCATCTCAATAAAAAAACATAAAAAAAACCTTATGACTGGTTTTGTGGTCCAGGGTCACTTGTTCTTTAAAATAGTGCCTTGTGGCTTCAGTAAAGCATGTGTACTGTACCTGAAATGTTACTAATGTCACAATCCAGTCCCAAGAGTAACTGAGTATATGCAACAGACACAAGTGACTTCAAACTGCAAGATATGCCTGCTTTTCAGGTTCTGGACTTAATTGGTGCTACAGTATATTTGTTTTTGAAAGCAAATTAAATGATCTTGATTTAATATCTTTGGTCCAGCCAAGTTTTAAATCCACAAATTTTGCAAAGATCTCTTCAGCTGTATCTGGTGTGAATTTTGTATGGAGGTCTTGGCACACACACGCTGCAGGCTGTGAACTCTCTGCTGAAGCATTAAAAGTGTATACTATCAATATCACATGGTTCTTCCAAAGTGCTGTCAGCAAGAGGGCGCACAGACAAATTTCAAAGGTCTCCTTTATTGACAGCCAGTTTTGTACATTATTTGCTCAATGTTATATCCAGATGAGGTCAAAAAGGAGTAACCGTGAATGATCAGTTTCACCTCCTAGATGAAAATGAAATGTTACGCTGTTTTGGGCCAGCAAAAGGGCACAGTAACTGTCATTACAGTATCTTTAAGATGCTGTATATCAAGTTGAGCTTTATTTCATGTTTCCAGAGACTAAAATCCTAAATTCCACAGCAACATTACCAAATTAAAGAAATATTACTGCTGCAGGATCGTTGCATGTTTCAGATGGGATGTGACCGATTAAAGGCGCACGGCAGGAGCTAACCGTGGGTTCCTCTCAGGAGTGGGCCTCACGCTTATCACACTACACTAAGATAGGTTTTGACATGTCCCACAGCCGCAGAAAGGAAGCGATATATAATGCTTTTATTTTCAGTCTTTGGCAGGGGGCTCTGACGCATGGACCCCTATGGCATGTGTGACTTATAGCACTCAGGTTTTTTTTTTTTTTGCTGCTGTACTGTCAACAGACTATGTATTTGCTTCCTGCCTTCTTTTAGTTTGTGTTACAGAATAATTGTTTAGGTTTTGGAGCATGTTCATCTGATGAACATAATTTAAACTAGGAAAAACATATCCATACATCCACTTTTACTCAGAATAAACATCATATATTCAATTCAATTCAAGATTATTTGTATAGTGCTTTTTACGATACAATCGTTGCAAAGCAACTTCACAGGAAATTAAGTTTCTAAAACAGATTTATATTGTAGAAACTCAATATAATTAACTTATGGCAAAATTTGGTTAATTGAGTATAATCGCTGATGGTTGGCTTCCTCTGAGGTCCTCCGAGGTGTTGTCATCATCTCTTCTCAGGTGTTCGGTCATCTCAGATCATTTAAGGGTTGGATCCAGACTGAAGCTTGTGTAATTCCTAGTTACACAAACAGAGAAACAAATAAAGACAATTAACGTAGCAGTTGTTCCATCCAGGAACAACCCTGGATTAAATTATCTGTTCAACCCAAGCTAAAGCATAATAATGTGCGTTTGATCAGATATACTGGCAGTACAAGATTATGAGATGCATTATATGAATGCTTGGCTAAAGAGATGTGTCTTTAATCTAGATTTAAACAGAGAGAGTGTGTCTGAACCCCGAACGTTATCAGGAAGGCTATTCCAGAGTTTGGGAGCCAAATATGAAAAAGTTCTACCTCCTTTAGTGGACTTTGCTATTCTAGGTACTACCTATATATGCGGTGAGGAACATTACCAAACTGCCATCATTTCAGATTAGGAAGATAAAAATGTCTAGACACCAGAACACTTCCCTTGGGCTGCTGTTGTGAAACACCAAATAAATCTCATTCCATTCTCAGTTTTCATCACAGCTTTTCCAAGTAAGGCTTGGACTGATTCAGCAATAGTTCATTGAGGCTGATGAGAAGGAGGATACGGAACAATATCCTGTGTTGGCCATGCAGATGCTTGAGCTCAAAATTGAAACAAAGGCCATTGCATGACATGTCATTTGTGGGACAATAGTAACTGAATGCACAAGACTTAAGAATGTTGCCTACTAGAAACTAGAATGACTGGAGATGAGCAGGTGTGTATTTATTCACCTGGTTTTTGTGTGAGAGGGACTTGATCAATTGACTGTTCAAATGTTTGCGGTCAGTAATTTTTTTCTTTTTTTTAAAGAAATTCATACTTTTTTTCAACAAAGTTAAATAAATTGATCAAACGTAGGACATTTATAATGTTTCCCAAATATTTTTGTTGAATTTTCTATTAATCAAATAATCTTGAAATGTGTCACACTTTATACAAAAATATTAGGTTTGACAACTGTTTTCATTAATACCTTTAATTCCAGTGGCTCAGTGGTAGAACATTGCGTTAGCAGCGCAAAAGGTTGTGGGTTAAATTCCCAGGGAACACACATACTGCCGAAAAATGTATAGCCGAAATGCACTGTAAGTCGCTCTGGATAAAAGCGTCTGCTAAAATGCATAAATGTAAATGTAATAATAATAACAAATGTTTCTTGGTTGCTGAAAATTCAGCTTTGCCATTTCAGGAATAAATTGCATGTCAAAATAAAACAGAAATCAGTTGCTTTAAAATTTAATAATATTTCACAATATTTCAGTTTTTACTGTGTTTTTGATCAAATAAATGCAGCCATAGTGAGCAAGAGAGACTTCTTTAAAAAAACGTTAAAAACAAATTCTTACCTCACCCTATCTTTTGAAAGATATATGTTAATATTAAATCACTTTTAAATTATAGCTCATAAATTTGATAATGTGCATATGACAATTTTTTTTCTGGAAATAACTTTTATATGTTGGCCAGTGTCAGCGTTTTAATGTACACTTGTCACACTCTTAATGTATATTTAGCCACATTTTTATAATGTTCGTGCATTTTGGACAGGTCTCTCTTGAAATAAGGGATTTTAATTTTAATAAAAATAATTTAAAAAGTAAAATTCTATTGATCTATATTTATTGTAATGTGCAGTTTACAAGTCAAATTATGCAGCAACACCTTTGTGTCTGCAGTTCAAGTTCTGAGGACATCCTGGAAGTTTATTTCCTCATAAAAACTGAAGCTTGACAAGTTTGACATCTTATTTAGTATGACAGAAACTGTATAGTAAATGAAGCATGCAATCATTCTGAACGAGTATGATCAGTATTGCATTTGTGTCTTATAAAATGGCTGTTAAAACATCGTTTTGGCATCAAGCATACCCGGAAACCACAAACAACCAGTTCATTTATCTTTGTTTAGAGTCCGCAACAACACTTCATCTTAATGAACATGATGTCACTGAAGAAAGTTTGCAACCGATATTTGATGTGGGTGGCTTTAAAATGAGTAGACAGCTTGTTATAAGAGAGTCTATGAGATGGATGATGTGAGAGGAACAACAAATTTAAGAAAGAAAAAATTCCACTTAACAATAAGAACGAAAATCACACATTTGACCTCTAAAGCCTGTTGTTGCATCACTGGTCTCTTTGGACATCCCTAAAAGTGTAACCAAAAGTATATTTTCCAAGTTGCTTTCCAAGATTCATCTTAGAAGAGATTTATAAAGCTCACTCTCCATTGTCGGATCTTATTTGTGGCAATGACTTTCAGGAAATAATTTTGAGGGGCTGAACATGTTTTATTTGGTGTTCCTTTCATTGCTGGCATGTCCATGCAATATAGTATTTTGGCTTTAAGTATGACACTTTGGATTAAAAAAAAAGTCAGAGGGGGTAATAACCCTCAGGTTAAGACCTTGGCAGAACTATTGGTGACACAATGAAGCAAGATGGGAAAATCAAAGGCCCTTCAACCACCAAACTCTGGGCGTCAGTGCTGCATAAAATTAAGAATTTGAATCCAAGCCTGCATTAAGTGAGGGTTTTGAATTTGCGGTTGAAATCCTCAAGTGTAGATGGCTGGAGTTGAATTACACACTCTGTGTGGTTTCTACGTGTGCTTTGTGTCTGGATTAAATGGTATGGGCTTTCCCGGCCAATATGTTTAAAAACTGATGCTAACAATAAAGAATGGGTCATGAGTGTGAAGGTAATCTGCATAAATCACTCTTGGATGTTTCTGGCAGTAATTTTTCTTGTCTAAGGCCTCCTCGTTTACAAAGCCTTTCTCTGTGCTCTTATTCCCTCTCTTCTTCCCTGTCCTCCCTCTGTCTCAGGTTGTTCCTGAAGAGCCACAGCGGGACGGCGGGCAGACAGAGCAGTCTGGCAATCCACGGCGCTGACTTCAGCACTAAAGACATGGACAATGACAACTGCACATGCAAGTGTGCGCTGATGCTCAGCGGGGGTAAGGCAGAAATCCTCTGTTGTAGCTCACTCCTGCTGAATATATTAATCTATTCCAGCCGTACAAGTTTGTTCTTGTTCTTGGGATACACTAGCCTTGATCCTCAAGATGTTACTGCCATTACATGCAGAATAAAAGCTTATTACAACTGGAGAAGTAGACATATACTTTTTTAATGATATGCAGCTTGTGCAGCGAATACTCGGAACATATAAAATCTGAATGATTTTAACATTTATGTTAAAGATTATTTTTTGTAAATATGAAATGCAAATCTTATTGCATTTACTGTACTTACCTGTCTGTTGAGACATGATGAGATGACCTAGACCTATGTCTCTGACCTAGAACAGATTTTAGATTTTTTTTACAGATTTTATTTTTATATATATATATTTTTTATTTAATTTTTGTATGTATGAAAAGTAATGATACTTTGAAAACGAATAACTTGGAGATCCGAAAGTGAGTTGAGATTGAATCAGTAACTTATTCACATCAGCAAAACTTAAGAATAGAACCCAACATAATCATTTATCATTTAAATATCATTATCAAAATCTAATAAACTACTTAAAGAGCTGCTGTAATGTTACACTCTATACACTCTTGTCCCATTGTGAATTAAGACTTTGTGAAGTGTGCAGACAGTAGGTTCCAGTCTAAACACTGTCTGTGTCTATGTACACAGCTAACTGCTGCGTAAAGGACCACCTCATGCTTTCTTTTTGGCAAAAGAACTGCATAAAGCTTTGAGCAAGTAGTAATGAGGTCTTTGTGGACTTTCACATCCGGTGAGGAGTCTACTAGAATGGGCTGAACACCAAGTATCTGTAGGTCTGTATAGGACTCCCACAATCACTCCTAGTGGATGCAAACCACAGTTTTTCATACAGGAAGCTCTCAGGTCTCAAATCACTGTGCATCATTTAATAAAGCAGACATCGAGAGAAATTTCATACACCTTCTCCGTCCTTGGGAAGCTGAGACCCTCAGGATTCATCTCTAAGATATTTAATATCAAATCACAGTAGGATGTGCATCATTTAATGCAAGGGAAAGCAATTAATAAAACAGGGTAGTGTCGCACTGAAAGATTTTTAATGAAAAAATCGAGAGAAATAGAACCCTTTAAATTCTGTCCTTTAATGAAAGATATACCCGAATTCTGTTGCCTCATTTATTGTTATGCAGTGTGGTTAACGTCACCTTAGAGACAACCGAGCTAACCGTCCTACAAGTGGTAGCCAACTGTGTCATGCTGACAAAGGGCAAATGAGACCCTGGTAAAATGTGACATTTGAAGTGATTCATCTCTAAGATATTTAATGGAATGAACAGGCCAGACTAATTTTATTTAATGCGCTGAAAAGTTGTACAGTGACTCAGTGTTGATATTATTAACTACAACTACTAAGATTTTTTTTGTTTGTTTTGGCCACTTAAACACTTAAAAACCTTTAGAGAAAAACAACAACTAGACAAAGACTTCAACTCAATTTTCAATGAATTTATTACAATTATTAAATAAAACTCACTAATAAAAATGACAAAGCATACAAATAATCTGCTGAAAGATATAATACTGTACAAGGAGATATTTATTTGGCAAAACAGCAATGCTTTATTTGTTCTCATCAAACCCATACAAATAAAACATGCTTCTTTCTTGGCTATAATGAAAGTGAATGGGGACCGCAAGATAAAAAACATTATAATATAAATTTTTATGAAATTTTGATTTGAAACAGTTAATGAAGTGAACTGAAATTTAAGTTGTTGTGAAAATCTTGCAGAAATATTTTAAGGAAAAAACAGCAAGGACGTTTTACTATAAATAACTAATTTTGTGTTCCTCTGAAAAACATACAGCTTTTAAAAGATATGAAGATGAGTAAAGTCATCAGAGACATTTTGTGTGTAGTTCAACCATCATATTTAAGTATACCACATCTGTAGCAATTTAGTAATTAACACAAATAACACTTAAGTTACTTAATTTCAAAATGTTATAAACAATTAAAGCTTATGTTTATATTGATACCTTTAAGCATATATATTACATATACATCCTCGTCTCTGTGTTCCTTTTATCCCTGTTGTGTGCACAGTGACAGATAGATATGTATATATATATATATATATATATATATATATATCACTTACTGGCCACTTTATTAGGTCACCTTGCTTACCGGGTTGAACCCCCTTTTGCCTTCAGAACTGCCTTAATTCTTTGTGGCATATATTCAACGAGGTGTTGAAAACATTCCTCAGAGATTTTGGTCCATATTGATATGATGGCATCACGCAGTTGCTGCAGATTTGTCGGCTGCACATCCATGATGCAAAACCACATCCCAAAGGTGCTCTATTGTATTGAGATACTGTGGAGGCCATTTGAGTAAAGTGAACTCATTGTCATGTTCAAGAAAACTGAGATGATTTGAGCTTTGAGACATGGTGCATTATCCTGCTGGAAGTAGCATCAGAAGATGGGTTCACTGTAGTCATAAAGGGATGGACATGGTCAGCAACAATACTCAGGTAGGCTGTGGCGTTTAAACGATGCTCAATTGGTACTAAGGGGCCAAAAGTGTGCCAAGAAAATATCCCCCACACCATTAAACCACCACCCCTTGCCTAAACCGTTGAGACAAGGCAGGATGAATCCATGCTTTTGTGTTCTTTACGCCAAATTCTGACCCTACCATCTGAATGTCGCAGCAGAAATTGAGACTCATCAGACAGGCAACGGTTTTCCAATCTTCTATTGTCCAATTTTAGTGAGCCTGTGCGAATTTGCCTCCGTTTCCTGTTCTTAGCTGACAGGAGCGGCACCCGGTCGGTCTTCTACTGCTTAGCCCATCTGCTTCAGTGTTCGACGTGTTGTGCGTTGTCACCTTTATTTACCTTTATTTATATAGCGCCTTTAACAATACAAATTGTAACAAAGCACTGCACAGTATCTAGGCAAGTTGCAATAATGTAAAATGATAGGATTTAACACTCAATTTTCAGCTGAATGCATTTCATTATTGAAGTGATGGCATTGTCCAGCTCAGTTCAGTTTAAATAATATTTGTCAATCAAGTCGATGATATTGTTGAAATGAAGATTCCCCAACTAAGCAAGCCAGAGGCGACAGCGAGAACCAAAACTCCACAGAATGGAGAAAAAACCTTGGGAGAAACCAGGCAGTCGGGGGCCTTTGGCCAGACAACCAGTGTTTGTTCCAACTGCAGCAAAGTCAGAGTGTAAGCAGTCCACTGGTTCCAGTGGTCTTTACCGATGGATTCTAGGTGACGAGTTCCCACTGGAGATCTGTCTCTGGGGCTCATCTATGTGTCCTAACTCCGCTGACGTTCAGGGCTGTAGAGCTTTAGGTGCTGATCCACCATTTATGGCAACTTTTGTTAAGTGTATAATCGCTGATGGTTGGCCTCCTCAGGTCCTCAGGGGCCGTCATCACCAGGTGCTCGGTCATCTCAACGTTTTGGATCCAATGAAGCTTGTGTAATTTCTACCACGGGATGTTTCCCGTCATAGAAACAAATTTAGTGTTCCATCCAGAATAACCCTGGATGAAATTATGTAACCCAAGCTAAAGCATAATAAAGTGCATTTGTTCAGAAAGTAGCAGTACAAGATTGTGAGATCATTATATGAATGCTTGGTAAAGAGATGCGTCTTTAATCTGTTCAGAGAGAGTGTGTTACCCCGAACTCAGGAAGGATTCCAGAGTTTAGGAGCAGATATGAAAAAGCACCCTTTAGTGGACTTTGCTATCCTAGGTACTACCAAGGTCAGAGTTTTGCGACCTGCGGGTTGGATTGTGCGTGATAGAAGATTAGTTAGGTACGCAGGAGCTAAATCATTTAGGGCCTTATAGGCTAGTAATAATATTTTGTAACTAATACGGAACTTAATAGGTAGCCAGTGCAGAGACTGTAAAATTGGAGTAATTTGATCATATTTTCTTGACCTGGTAAGGACTCTAGCCGCGCATTTTGTACTATTGTGCTTGTTTATTGAAGATGCAGGACAACCACCTAGAGCATTACAATGTCCAGTAGAGGCATGAATGCATGAACAGCTTTTCTGCATCAGACACACTCCTCATGTGTTAAGAGATGGTGCCCATTCTCCTCTGACATCAACAAGGCATTTTCGTCCACACAACTGCCGCTCACTGGATATTTTCTCTTTTTCGGACCATTCTCTGTAAACTCTAGAGATGGTTGTGCGTGAAAATCCCAGTAGATCAGCAGTTTTTGAAATACTCAGACCAGCCCGTCTGGCACCAACAACCATTCCACATTCAAAGTCACTTAAATCCCCTTTCTTCCCCATTCTGATGCTCGGTTTGAACTTCAGCAAGTCGTCTTCACCACATCTAGATGCCTAAATGTATTGAGTTGCTGCCATGTGATTGGCTGATTAGCAATTTGTGTTACCAAGCAATTGAACAGCTGTCCCTAATAAAGTGGCCGGTGAGTGTATATATTCACTTTCCCTAAATACCTTAAAGGTTATCGTTCCACTCACTCCTCACCTATACCACAGTGACCACATAGCACCTGCATACTTTTGGATCCAGTTTCAAAGCTTCCTGCATAGCCTGACAAACACACAGCTATACTGTCAGAAATAAAAATAGTTGATAATCTAAAATAATAAACCAAAATAGTATCACAGAAGTACAAGCAATGTTTTATGCATCTAGTTTCATTAGAAACCTACTTTACGCAAAGCTGTAAGCCTGGCCAGAAGTGACTTTTTATGTGATCTGTATTTTTTTTTAAGAAAAGTGCAATAATTAAAATGACTCTGTTACAATGTATAAATGATTTATGTTGTGTGGTATTGCATTTTTTTGCTTTCTTTCAACATAATGTGATAATGAATCTACATGACTGTATTATCAGTTGTTCTCAATTGTAAATGTTTTTTGTTTTAGGATGGTGGTACGATGCCTGTGGCCCATCCAACCTGAACGGGGTGTACTACAGACAAGGGCAGCATGTCGGAAAATTCAATGGAATCAAGTGGCACTATTTCAAAGGCCCCAGCTACTCTCTCCGATCCACTGTCATGATGATTCGACCGGCCGACTTCTCGTAGTTCTCCTCAAATGGCTCAAAACATTTTGGTGAAGTGTTACTTTTTGGCCCATGACATTATCAAGTAACACTGTATAAGTGGTTAGGTGCTTGCCATGTGGATTATGTAGCATTCTTTTGAGATAACAGCTCTCCAGGAAACAGGAATCCTGTGAATAGAAGGCTGTCCTATCACCTTTGTGGGACTACATGGGAGATGGCATGCTCTTTGGGAATTTAGGGCAGGAGCTGACTTGGCTGGGCTTTTATTTTTAAATATCAGAGGTATGAATTTAAGTGCCATTCACTTGTCAGTCAGGACCTGTGGACTGCTGAGGCAGGCACATCACCTTTGATGGTAGTGGACTGGGTTGCATCGCCTAGCATTTGCCCCGTGCTCATCTGGCTTTCGAGTCTCCAAGTGAATTTAAAGCAGCTTGAATGTACTTCAATACCCTAAAAGGACCTATTAATGTTTAATACAAACGTGTTGCACAATTATATTTGGGTTGTGATACTTTACTTCACATTTTTATGCTTTTTTATCCCAATATATTATTATTATCATTATTTTTTATTGTGTACATTATTCCTGTCAAAGTGAAGAAAACCATAGCATGCAGCATTAACGGTGACTTACAGTGCTATTTACAAGGGACATTTCGGCAAAGACTAGCACATCCATCCTCCAGCCCTATTTGTATTGATTGTGCAAACTGCATATTATTATTGGCTTTGAACCATGCCAAAGATCACAGCTATTAAAGATAATACCATAAAAATATTGATCTAATATTAATCATCGTTAGAACTGATGGAGTAATGCCAATGGCACATGCAGTACTGGTGCAGTATAATACATATAATAATGTTTTAATTGCCATATTGTCTTATGAGGATTTGTCATATTAGGATTGTTTTGCAGTTGTATGTTGCAGCTCTTGTCTAAAGTAGTATTACTCTTACCGACAAGCTTGGATGAACTTACTATAAATGTATCCTTAAACCTAAGACTATAGGTTTGCAAAATTGTTTAATAATTCTGAATTACTGTATTATTGAAAGGAAACACTTTGATGTATGGAGTCAGATAAGCATCTGAGTTTCATTTGTACATGAAGTTTATTTGTAGCAATCGTAGGGCCGGTGTTCTGTCGATTTGTCCTACCCTGTCAGATTTTGCTACCTCCAATTAAAACAGTGGGTAGTACAATTTGACAACAAAAATGCTTCCTGTTAAATTATGTTTTATTAATGTACATCTACCACAAACCTAAACCTACCCTTACAGTAATGCACATACAGTAATTACGTGTTATATTCGTTGTGGTTGTGGATATAAGGGATACAGCTAATACAGGAAAACAACAATAAATATTTTTTCTACCTATTAGATTGTTTTATTAACGTCTACACCTACCCCAACCCTAAAACCTACCCTTACAGTAATACAGACTAAATATTGTTGTTCAGCATGAGAAAAAGGATGCAACATTGATATGCGCAATACGCCGAGATAGGAAAATCTAACGGGTAGGATAACATGTCAGGACACCGGTTCACACAGACTGCATTTCAATTTCGATAAGCCACTTTTAACTGTTTTCACATATAAACATTTGTTAAAAGGACGTCTTTGACTGTTACGCTAGTTTTTGCTGCTTTTATAGCATTGTGTGCTTGTTGTTAACAAGCCAAGTGAAGTTAAAACCGCATCTTTTCCATTCCATCCACTGTGTGAGCGAGCCATAAAGACTTTTGGTAACTATGTACAATAAGGTTCCATTTGTTAACATTAGTTCAGTACATCAGTTTAAATAAACTAACAAAGAAACATGTTTCTGAATCATTTTTTTAGTCTTTGTTAATTTTAATTTCAACATTGCTAATACATTATTTAAATCCAAAGTTGTATTTGTATCTTGTATCATATTAATTAATGGACCTGAGCCAGCATGAACAATGAACAGTTGTATTTTTAATCATTAATATTAACAAAGATTAACAAATACTGTAAAAAATGTATTGCTTTATGTGAAGTTAATGCATTAGCCAATGTTAACTAATGGGACCTTATTGTGAAGTGTTGCTGGACTTTACAAATGTAAATAAATGCTGTTGGTACAAATATTTTGGTTTGTGGGGGGAAAACACATTATTTTGTAAATGTTCTTTTTGTAAGACATTTTGAGTTGGCAGGATTGTAAAGAGGCTATTTTTAGCTTACTTCCTGGCATGCTCACAAAAGCCATTTGAATAGCATCAGAATTCCTATCTTTCATCAAAAAAAGTCTGATAATACTCTTCTAGTAGATTGTCCCTGTATGCAAGACTACTACTGTCTTCCATCAAGTAACAACAGCATGGAGCATTTTACTCCAAAGTGGTACTTTTATTGTAAATCCATAAACTGTCTGGAAAGCTGCAGAATGGCATGTTTCATATCACACTCCAAATACTGTAATTTAGTGTGTTTAAAATTGCTTTCCAGAGGAAATAACTGCTTTGCATTTTGTTATTAGCTCAGAACTATCAATATGTTCTGAATTAAAGAAGATGTAGCTAAAGTAACATTAATGGTATTGAACTTGTTTGCCTGATTCAAATTTAATTTGCCATTTAAACACCTCATCCTTTGTAACAATGGTCATGATGTTAGTTCAAATAAAAAAATAAACTCGATGCCCCAAGCTTAGCTGATTGAGCTATTTTGAGTCATTTATTACCAGTCTTAATTTCGTTGACGAAAACTACGATGAAAAATATTCGGCAACGAATCATCCTTCAACGAACCCATGTGTAGGGTAAAAGGCCCCTCTTGCCACCTCATACATTTATAAGATTTTAAACAAAATGAACAGCTTGAATTATGTATTTTCACACAAAATCTGTTGCTCCATTAATGTTCAACACAACGTATATATTTTTTCTGCAATTATACATTTTAGGCACAGTGAATAGCAATTTTATTCTTAAGCGGGGCCTTTAGCCCCGTTGTACCCTATAGTGTATAATGTTACAAAAGCTTTTTATTTCAGATACACGCTGATCTTTGGATCTTTCTATTCATCAAAGAATCCAGAAAAAATACTCAACTATTTTAAATATTGATAATAATAATAATATGTAAATATGTAAAAATGTTTATTGAACAGCAAATCAGCATATTAGAATAATGTCTGAATGTGACACTGAAGACTGGAGTAATGATGCTTAAAATTCATCTTTGATCACAGGAATAAATTACATTTTAAAATATATTCAAATAGAAAGCAGTTATTTTAAATAGTAAAAATATTTCACAATACTGCTTTTGCTGTGTTTAGGATCAAATAAATGCAGGCTTGGTGAGCAGAAGAAAATTATAAAAAAAAATGTGTAGATATGTAGCCTATCATTGCATCTAGTTGTTTTTTGGATTCCGACAATATCCGACAATATCGTGTCTTTTTTTATTTAAATCTAGGTTTGGCCCATTGGCCCATTGAACACACTTGAACACATGACAAAAAAAATGACAAAAAAAACATGGGGGACGAATTTAGGTTTTATTAAAAAGTGTTTGCGTATTATACACTCGTGGCATGCGCACACATTAGGATAGGTTACATGCCTGCCTTCGTTCCGAGTCCCTTTTAAGCACTTTACCGATTCAACCGCTCTTCTCTCCTCCTCCTGCCTGGCTCTTTGACCCGCATCACTCACCACAGAGCAAGCCTGTACTTGACAAAGCTGCTGTGAAAATGTGGGAAAAGCCAACGAGGAAGAAGTTGGTGTGAAGCGATCTTTGTGTAGGCGGAGCAAATACTTCATCGCTCCATCTATAGCGCTTTGTGATTGGGTGGTTTACACTGTCAATACAGGAGACAAACCAATGGGCCACTGGTTGCTCGTTGTCCCTGCAAGGCCTGCATGATGGCAAAACATTTTTTTTTAAACATTCTGTCGGCCCCTTAAGTGCGTCGGCCCACCGGGAAAATGCCCGGTATGCCCGATTACTAATCCAGCCCTGAGTCTCAGTGTGGCAGCAGCAGTGGACAGATGGGCTACCAAAACACGAACTAGCAATCTGAAACAATGGCCTCAGCACCCGAAGGGTTAGGGACTGGGTGACCAGACGTCCCGTTTTTCCCAGGAGTCACAATTCGTTGTCGATTAACTTAAAGTTAGTGAAGGCAGGATAGGCGGAATCACGCTGATAGAAGCGCTCTCTCTCGCGCACGCTTCACTTCTTCAGTTCTCATACAGCGCGTGATGTGTTCTCAGTGCTCAGTGATCAAAGACACACACAGCAGTCCAAAGTCTATCGTGTACTAGAGTATCTCATGTAAATACAGTCGGTTATGGCTTAAGTGAGCGTAAACTGATGGGTGAAAACTGAATATTTGTCAGTATTACATACATACCTTACGTCTTAAAGGGACAGCATTACTTATTATCTGTGTCATCGACGTTAACCAACAAAATATGTTAAATGTATACTTGTAAACCTACTGTATCTGAAAAATTTGTTTAATTTGTATCTCTACCAAAAAATGTAAATGTATTCCAGTTTTTCCAAATCCAATCCTTGATTCAAATTTCTCATAAGCGTGATTGATTTGGTCTAAAGAGAGAAAAATGTATGACTATTTTTGTTTGAATACTACATATAAAACAGCTACCAAATTAAATGTTGGTAACGGAAGTTTGACTAAAAGTAATGACTAAAAGTTGACTAAAATGCAATGACTTTTCGTCGACTAAAACTATGAAAGATTGAAATGACTAAAATGTGACTAAAACTATTAAGCATTTTCATCTCAAGATAAAGACTAAGACTAAATAAAAAAATGCCTGCCAAAATTAACTGTTTATTACTGCCTCTGGAATCCAGTCTTTCTTTTTCTTTCACAGAGCTATTCAGCATTTTCTGTTTGAGTCACGTCGCTCCATAGACGCAATATTTACACATGGCAGAAGAAAAAGATATAAAGGAGCTACATTTTTGGACAGAATGGGCCCTGAGCAAGCGAGCCACCTTTGTGTCCAGAGCGAGCAGACTGTTAGTTCTTCGCCACTTTGCCGTGACAGATTGCTGAGGTGTCAAACGATGCTGTCGGGACCGCTAAATCCCCCCATAGCTGACATTCCTACACCCTAATCAAAGGGTTAAGCAAACGACGAGCGCTTGTAAACTGCCGCCTGTCCTTCAACACCTGAGCTGACCCACTACACCCTCCAGAATGCAGCCGCCATCAGATGGGCACAGACACAATGGAGGACCAACCGGGCCGTGTGGAGCCACAAAAAGAAGAATCAAGAAGCATTCAAGATGTGTGATGGATTCAAGCCAACACATAATCTAACAGAAGAGGTGAGTTCTGGTTGCTTTGCATTTCTGAGATATAGTTTAACATATGCATTGATGACACATTGATATCGTCCAGAGCTTAAAGTCTCATGTGGCCAGGTGAAGGCCGACTCAGACGCCTCTGCGGTCCACTGGTGTTTCTAAAGACAGATCATTTCCTGTTTTCACAAGCTGAATAGGGGGACAGGAACCCCGGTGGAGAAGTTGGATTGGTCTACTGATGAGCAATGGGCCTGACGCCAGATCAAACAAGAAAGGAGATGTACCTGTAGAGTAAAAGGAAAGAGATAGCAACATCATACACCAGAACATGAAAAATATTATTTCCAATAGCAACTGGAAATAAGGCCACCTGAATAAAATAAAAATATGTATTACTCTAAAAGTATGTTTCTGCATAGTCAACGTTCCAGAAATAAACCAGATATAACCTTTTAATGAATAATGGGCCACAGTTCAGCAATCTTTTCCCGCAAGTTAGATTGAGGGAAGCGAACAGAAAATGAATCTTCTGGAATTTCTTTGGCTCAGGACCACTTGAACTTATTCCCAGGGCGAGTTTAAAACATGCTCAAGCTGTGGATTGCACCGTTTGGGGCTATTTTAAATGTTTTTTTTTATTCTTTCAACTTATTGAATTTATAGGATTTAAACAACTACAACTAAGGTTTCAACATGTTCAATTCATTGTTTGTTCAAATTAGGATTAATGCAGAAAAACTGTTGTGCTGGCCTCACTGTTTAACATATGTAAATAATAGTTTAGACAGTGTCATCACTTCAGTCAATTGAAGTCAAAAAAGCAACACAAATGTAGCCTGTACGACTTTTGCACCATACTTTGTGTGAAAAACTGACTGAAATGCAAGAAATTCAACCCAGGCTTGTTATAAAAATGTGCCTGTGGCAAGATTTTGGTTATGACCACTTTCAGCAAGTGGTGCTAAAAGAGTGTTGAGATTTATTAAACTAATGAATGTGAATCTTGCAATGTTTTTTTTACTGGTTGTCATACATATTGTGGCAGTTCAGAAGTGAAATGTCCAGCGAGTGGCACTAAAAGGTTAATACTCCATCATGTTTGAAAATAACATATTTCACCACCTACACTGAATCTGATTGATAGTGTTAACTATAACAAAAATATAATAAAACCAAATTTGCTGAAGTAATTGCCATGATAGCTTGCTTCTAAAAGTGTTTGAGAATTTGTATCATGACTCGCATATTTTACAGGACTCATACCCAAACACTCAGCATTGCTACTGCCATGCTGTACCAGGTGAGCTACCAAGCAAGTTTACAACACCAGAAGGATATTTTTAGGTCATGGCATTGTAGTATTGTGCAAGGAACCATGCATCTGAATCTTAATTAACTGATAATCTGCCCCTGTAACCAGTATTTATGTGAAAAGTAATAAGAGTTGGAATCTGCAGTGATTTGTGTATAGGTACATTTTTAGAGTTTTTCAAAATGTAAGAAGAGAAGCATGTTTTTCCATTGAGTCTGTTTTCCCCTTACATTCACACTTGTGCACATTCAAACATCTCAAAAATCGTGCCAGGGTGACGTTAACCATGACCGATCTTAACATGGTGAGTCGGAATGATGTTGTGCAAAATTTCTCCTTTTGTGTTCCATGGAAGAAAGAAAACAATACAGGATTTGGAACGACAAGAGAGTGAGTAAATAATGAGTGAATTTTCATTTTTGGGTCAATTCTAGTGCTTCAAGTGCCTGAGAAACGCACAACCTCACTGCAACACCAATGAGTAAATAGTTCACTTTAAATATGGATCAACTTGTTGATCTCAGGGTCTTTATATTTTTTTAAATGTGATAGTGGTTACTGGCACATCCTCGGTTTTAGAGAAACAGATAGTCAGTCTATCGACAGCTCGGTTGCCCTGGAGATTTCCCTGCTTGGCATTGTCAGGCTGCATTGATTTTAGGTCTGAAAGGGAAATAAAAGTGTAAACACACAGTTAGTGGTTTGGGACTTTTCTCCCCCTTTTGGAAGTCCAGAAGGTGTTCATGGTGATGGATGGATGAAGAGAGTAAGAGTGAAATTTGGTTTTGAGGCTGAAGGGAGAGAGGGAATGGGCTGAGGTAATGCAGCAGAGTAATGGGAGGAGGGAGGTGTTCAGAAGAGTTATGATGGAGCCGTGAGCCACAAGGCCATCAAAGGCCTGTTCATCAGACTCCCTCTCGTTCTGTTAGCCACAACTGAATCAGACCCAAGAGGGCCCTCCCCCAGCCACAATGAAGTGATTGACTGTGAATGTGCTCTGAGAAAAGCTCTGTTTGTTTGTTTGCTCAGTGGCATTAACCTTTATTTCACCAACAGCAATCCTAATGTTTTTGGAGCACAGCAACACAGCACCCTTAGAGAATCATGCCCTTGATAAAAGTAGGACTGTTGTTTGCTTTCAGTGACTTTATTATACAAACGTTTTGTATGCTAGTCACGTCAAGGAAAGACCGCAGGGCCATAACTGGGTGCTAGATCTCCAACAAGCATCCCAGAAGGAAATGGCAGACCCAATACAGTGAAACTTGCAAAGCAACCATGGGTTCACAACAAAAATGGAATATAAATCAGGACCGAAAAAAATAAACTACAACACAATGGAAGTGTTTTTGACCACAAGGGGGCAGCTTCAAACTGGAGAGAAAAAAAATCAAGATTTGAAAAAAGTCTTACAGGCATTACACGGCAACAGATGCAAATGTATCATCCTATATAGGCTATGCACTAATGTGGCCATAAAGTAACAGTGCAGTATGTTATCTAAAAATTAAAGTATTGCATTCAAAATTTCAAGGGAGGAGAAAATATGTTGGATTATATATGAGAGATGCAGTCTTGGGTTATCTAAAAGCTAAAATAAGAAATACATGAGGTTTTTTTATGCACAAGGTATCAGACAACAGACAATATAGTCTCATTCTTCATGAAGATGTGCTGCTAGTATGCCCAGTATCATGTCTTTTAAAACATCTAGAAAACATCTCTCTGCAGTCGCATACATGTTAAGAAAATATTTTATATCCTCTTGTGCATCAGAGGTAATCTGCACAGACAGTCAAGGATGACTGCTTGTGTAAGAATAGTTTCCAACCCGTTATGTCAAAAAGCATAACTATTTCAGTACAGCAAAGATGAGGGACAATCAATCATGTAAAACACACGGAAAAGGCAAGACCTCATAATTATACCTCACTGTAGAGGAGAGGGAGCATGTTTACATGGTATGGATCTGTCCTCCCTCTCAAATATCCAGCTGAACTCCTAGATTTTATCCTTCATTTTTAATATTGTAATATGGTGTTGTGCTTCTCAGGAAAATGTATAATGGATGTACTAACACCACCTCATGAGATTTAGTGTCTGACAACAAAAGAACAATATACAAATATACAAATAGGCAATGTACAAAATGGTGCGGTCAATAATTTGACCGCACTAATATATGTATATATATATATATATATATATATATATATATATGGTTTTTGAAATGATAATGTATTCATTCATTGAAATCCTTTTTTAATAAATCAGCCAGGAAAAACTACTCTGTTCTTCTTGCCAACCCTTGCACCAAATGCTCTGTCAGTCGCACGCGGGAGTCAAAACAACGAAACGTGATTTTTCAAGATCCACCACAAATGTAATGCTTCACTTTTTCACATACTTGCCCCTATAGAAATGGATCCATTACAAACGTGTCTAATAAATTAATAGCCAGAGAGTACCTCTTGGTCCATAATGAGCTCATCTGATTACATGAGTCCACTCACTCTTCCTGACAGAGATGAAGGTGGGATTTCTTCACGTACGACCTAATTTACCATCCATTTAGTTTATTTATGAGGCCACTCCAGACAGCTAAACACAATCAATAATGTTCATTGCAGTAGAGCTTTATTGGATTAGAGACAGATTTGAAGACTGTTGACTTTGGAGCGCCCAAAATATTCAAGGCAACACTTAGGTTGTTATCCATGAAAAGAGGATGTTGTGATGATTATTCTTTTTTTTTTTACTCATCTGCTTTTTCTCTCTTATAATTTCTATGTCTAATTTCTATGTCTGTCAGAGAATCGGGCACTGTTTTTCCTCTACTGTGCGGTCTTGCAGGTATTTTTAATTCATGGTTGGCAGCTAAAGTTAGACGGCTACTCCAAAAACAACATAGTACAACATGATTCTCACAGTACAAATATTCTGTAATACTATGAGTAAAACCCTAGAGTATAATTCTTCAAAATTTTTACTTTCAGGACAAAAAATTGTTATTTCGATGGCAATGTGTTCCACCTACTGCAAATATTTTGAAAACTAAAAGCTTTGCCTGCAACCTCAGTATAAAAGCTGAGCAATGTATTTACCTATTTTTTTTATCAGCATTTAAGACTTAATGGTGCCTTTAATCAGAGACATATTACCACAACATAAATCCTATTTCCCTGCTCAGAATGATACACAAATCAGAAATCCCAGGGCTTCGGATAGTGCGGCGAAGTCTGTGTCTGCTCAATTAGCTATGATGGCCAAACAAAACAAGCTCAGGAACGGTTTTAGACTCGGAGGAATTGAAAGGCAAACAGAAAGGCGGAGAAACAGGGAAGTGCGACACGCACCAGCAGGTACAGGTGCTCTTACTCTGACTCTGGACCCTACTGCCCGCCTTGACCAGGAGAGATATTCGGCCCAGATGGATGAAGGGACAACTGGAGCATAAGTCTAGTGCAGACAGCCACACCAGACATTTGGGAAGTCAATTCACACCTGGTATTTTGGATGAGGTACCCATCCATACCAATGATGAACGTAATAAATCAGTTGAAAGCTTGGTCAGAATGGAAACCATCTGAGGACTGGTGTAGGACAAATATTTGTGTACTAGAGGAATTAAATGATGTATTATGGAAGGAATGAATTGTGCACTGAGAGTAAGCTGTCTCAATTAGCATTTTTAATTCAGATGAAGTCATGTGGACAATCAAAACTGTGTAAGTGCTCTTGGCCATCAGTTTTCTTTTTACAGAGGTTTTGGGGAAGTGTGGGGTGAGACGAAGTCATTTAAGTGGTCTCAGTTTGAAACACAAAGGGAATTTGGGGCCTTGACATTTGACCTGCATTGCAGAATGACCCCATTAATCATTCCTTCTGGATGATCTGCCTTTATCTCAACATCTGCACATGATTGTGCTTACGCTCTAATGATAGTCTTGCATTTTTGGTCTTTAAATATCTCCTAAAACACTTTTCACAGACAAATTTATCACAGATTAGTTATTGCATTGATGCTTTGGTAGAAGCTTTTAGATACATTGCATACAGAGATCCCATGAATCAGACCAGTGACACTACAATAGCTAAACATTGATTATTTTATGGTAGTAATAATAATAATACAGCCAACATATATCTGTATAGAATGATTTCTAAAGGATCATGTGACATTGAAGACTAGAGTAATGGCTGCTGTAAATTAAGCTTTGCCATCGCATGAATAAATTACATTTTATAATGCATTTAATTAGAAAACAGTTGTATAAATTTTAATTATTTCACAATATTATTGTTCATATTGTATTTTTGATCAGCGTTGGTGAGTTTAAAAGACTGCTTTCAAAAACATTAAAAAACTCATAATTATTCCAAACTTTAGACCTGCCATGTGTATATAATACTGTAATTATGTATAGCATATATGCACGTTAAATTATTAAAATAAAACTTTAATTCATTAAAAAAAAGATTATTTAGTAGCTTACATGACAGATCTTCTCAGCCATTCAAATTGGAACACTGTTGTTATGAGGACCTCTGCTGGCGACTCAGTGCACACACACTTTACAAACACCAACATTATTTTAACTAGTTTTTTATTTTCTCTGTTTAGGTTATCTTTAATTACAGTTGATATTTAACCAACTGTTAAATATAATAATATGATCATTTCAAATGTATTATACATTTTTAATATATGCTAATGTTTTGACCAAATTATGACTGTTGAATTTGTTTTGTTGCACTGTGCTCTCTCTCTCTCTCTCTCTCTCTCTCTCTCTCTCTCTCTCTCTCTCTCTCTCTCTCTCTCTCTCTCTCTCTCTCTCTCTCTCTCTCTCTTCTCTCTCTGGTCTAGAGTCTAGAGTAGTCTGGAATATGCTCCATTTGTCTAGAGTTCTCTTGCAGTCACAGTGACCGTCCACTATGCATCCACACTGACACAGCTCTACATCATGTGACTGACAGCCAGCAGCTGTCTTCCCTTTGCTTCATGCAGATACTATTAATAATGCCTCTCAATGCTATCAGAAAAAAAACAGATAAACATGGTTGACATACTTAAACACTTTAAATATGCACAACCACTTAAGTGTTTTCTGTGGTATAAAGAAAGAGAAGTGTTTCTAGTTCAGTTGCATTATATTTTTGTCAGATCCTTTCTGTCTTAGCATGCTGCCAGGTGCAATGCAAGACTATCTGCTGTGTACGCAAGCAGAAACTCCTGCAGTGTCTCCTTCAAGTGACTTTTTTCCTTGTCAAAGACATCTCTGCTTCTGTGTTGGATCGAGTGACTCCTTGACATTTGCTCTTCCCTAAATCAAACAATGTTATTCATTTCTTCTTTATTATTATTTATCTTGTTCTCTTGTTTGGACTATATGGAGATATGCAATTATATATCCTATAGTTGCATATCTTGTGTTTATTGAACAACTCCCATTTAGCCCTTTACATTTACATTTGTTATTTGAATACACATACATGCAAAAAAATAAAAATATTGATTTACTTTGAAACTGTTTTCACTCCAAATTGCTAGTAAAATGCACAAATAATTACGAAGAAATAGCAAGTACCACATTGAATTAAATTATATTTCAAGTAGAACAAATAAATATAATTTTCTTGTAAAATGAATAATCTTTGTTTTATTTACAACTCTGAAAAATATGTTTTACAGTGTACATACATATCATTTTAGTTAAAAACTATTAATATGTATTGTATATATTAAATTATATAATATTAAAATGTATTTATTACTTCATATATGTGTAATAAATAAAATATATATATATATATGTGTATATTAAGCTATCTTTTAACTATATTATTTCTCATGAGGTTAAAATAAACCATGTGGTGTGATGGTCTAAATAACATTGTTTAAAGACAACGTCAACTGAATGCAAGTATCCAGGTAAGACGCACGGAGCAGTTGTCTGCACATTTGAGCAGCCTAGGAAAAAGCTTAACACTCACTGACATCTTTGCCCTGTTTACCCCCAGCGATGGGCAACGTCTATGAAACGTGATTCCCCACCAATCCCAGAGGTCGGTAAGTGTCAAGGAAAGATGATCAGCGGAGATGCCTGGCATACTTTCCACCGCCATGTAAGGTTGGTTCACCCATTTCAAAACCACTAGTGCCTAAGGGAGAGCTCAGAGTCTAGAATTTACTGCAGGTTGGGAATCACAACGAGGTGCTATATAAAAGCCATCAGGGACAAAGAACTTGAATGAGTGAAGCAACCCCTTGGAGGTAAACAATGTCAGAAAAAAAGCCCTCAACGAACAAAAACATTAAAAAGCTACGTGCCATAAGCATGGTGTGCAGCTTAACACGGAGCTGGCAACAATGGGTGAGCGAAAATGAAGAGACGCAGTCCAGCGAACCCAGTGGATGGGCCCCAAGTTACTCAGAAGACCCCAAGGATGCAAAAAAAGTAGTTCCAAAGATCAAACCATCTCAGAAGTCTCTTTCCAATCAGGACCCTAGAAATAAAAAACAGGATGATGCGGAGGCCGCCGAGGAGTCACGCATCAAAACCGCACAAGTGGTGAAAACTGTGACGAGGGAAGTTCAGGAGAAAAGTGCGGGCATTGACTTTTTGACCAAACGCATCTGTAAGGACCCGGCCACGGATGAACTGGACAAGATGCTGAGCAAGAAAGGATCGCCCACACGCCGCAGGAAATGCTCCAACATGGTTTCGGAGCTGACACGGGGCTGGAAGGAAATGGAAAAGGAGAAAAAGCAGGCTCAAGAGGGCGGTGAGGATAATGAGGATAGAAGCCTGCAGCTAGGAACCAACCAGGAGGACACAGAGAATAATAGGACGAATGAAAATACAGAGTCTGAGGTCACAATCAAAAGATCCTCTGTTCTCAGGTAAGTTCTGGACTTCTAATGCAACACTTCAGATTAAAAGTTGAGTGGGTTGTTTTATTTTTATTTTACAAAAAGTGATAAAGCAGATGTATGATCTTTTAGTTGGGTACAAAAGGTTAGTCGGTCATGGTAATATTTAGATGTTGTAAATCAATATATTTATAACTTCTGCTGTGCTTGATGGAAATGCACCATAGATTGCACCATTTATGCACCATTAGAGCTTTTATTAGGCTATAATACTTAATACTATCATCCCCATGCAATTTTAAGGTTCTATCTGCATTCCGAGTCATTTTGCGATAATGAGCTTCAAAGTTTTTGCATTCCCTTCGACTGTGTAGATATAACTTTTTAGTTTTTTAAATAAAAAGTCCCCAAAAGTCCCAAAATGTACACAACATTAAAAACAATATATCACATAATGTAAATAAGTTGTCACAGAATAAGAATATGTGAATAACTCAATTTTGACAAAAATGTCAGATAGAACCTTATAATTCCAAGGGGACGATATAAGCAATATTCAAAACAAGTAATACTGGTTATTTAGAGACACTCCGCCAACTTTTTTGCCATCCAACTTTGTCTTTTTATTATTACTCATAAAGACAATTATTTATTCCGATCCTGAATTATTCTGTGTTTTTGAAAGAATTGGTTAAGTAAAAGATTCTCACTTAAAAAAAAATTGCCATTTGTTTTGTTACTGAATGAATCAGTGTGTTTAAATAATTAACTTATTTATTCACCATTCTAATGGCACACGGATTTCTAATAAGGCAAACAGCTTCTGTTTCTTTCTCATGCTACCCCCACCAAACATTTGTCCTGGGAGTTTGTTGAGCGGGTACAACATTTCGCGAAAAGGGCGGATTGCTTTACGGCATCGTCAAATGCAAACATAAAGCTATCCACTATAATTACCAAAGTGATATTTTTACGACAGTGAAGTCCACTCACTCAACTGTAGGGGGCTACAAAGTCACAAAACGACAAACTAGGGGTGGGTGAAATGACCAAAATCTTAAATCACTATGATATGGTCACGATATTGTCTTTATGGCATCAAATATTTTGATAATATTGAAATTGTATAATTTATGTCACCAATGTCAATATCACAAAAAGTACTAATAGCTTAAAAAAAAAAAAAACTCAAGCTCACTGAAGACAAGTAAACAGTATCAGTTAACAAACTACAAGGAGCAGGATAAAATAACTACAGTAGAACAAATAAATAAGAAATGATGCATATATTTTATGAAGTAATCAAATGTATAAAAACACTGCATATTCTTCACTGTGTAAATTAAATATATATTTCTTATTAATAAATTACAAAAGTGATTTAGTCAAGATTTTTTTGTGTTTGATTAACATGAATGACAGACAGCAGGAATATTAGACTGCTGTCACCTTAAAAGCTGCCTGGATCCAATTTATTGTTATACATGCTTTTTTTCTCAGACGTTTGGTTTCACTAAGACCTACTGTGTTTACGAGGATACTTGCAAAAACAGGCATTTTGACACATACACGTGTATGTATTTAACCATTCAAGGCCTATAAAGTGTCAAAAATAGCTAAAGTGAAATATAGCAAACTAAAACCTGCATATAGCTAAATGAGTTCTCTTTCACTGCTGATTGCATTTCAGCGGTTTAAAATCATTTGTTTTTAACCTGTTAATTGTCACGGGCCCACCGGTGGGCCCACTTGCCATTACATGTTTTAAACAGTAATATCTTAATCTGAACCTAAAGCAATCTTGACAAACTATATATCGCTTGAAAGCTTAAAGACTCTAGTTTTCATATTTGGTGACTGACTTTTTTAAATATTTTACAGAGCAACTGTAATTTATTAATTTGTAAGAAGAGTACTCATCAGACTCAGAGAGCAAATTCTGACCTTTACTTTGAAATAGTGATGCATATATAAAATCATGAAAAATCCACATTCAACATTTTGATGGTCATCTAGTGGAGAAGCTTTGTACTTTGCCCAAACAAAATCTCGCTGAAAGCTCATTTTTTGAAATATCAACCTCAAATTTCGAACACAACTTCTTCTGATTTTTCTGTTTTGATTCTCTAGCAGTTTTAGTGTAAAACATATTTTGTAAAATATATTTTATATAAAAGATAAATATTTACATTTCTACATTTTATTTTTCAAAAACTTAAAACTTCCATAACTTTTTTTGTAGTATACTTTTTATAACTTATTTTTTTTACCTCTACAATACTCTGCCAAGTGTCTTCTTTAAAAAGAGATCAAAAAGTCTTAAGAGATCTTAAGTCTCTGCTCAAAAGCATTCAACATTTATAACAATTTAAGTTGGAAATGTCATTTTCAGCCCTTTACTCAAAAAGTGGAACTGACAGTTAACAATGATCAAATGTTAATAGTATCGTACATTTTGTTGCACTTAAATAGCCTACTAGCATTACAAGTTGCATTGTTTTATAAATAATATGCATTATTATACATAATATGCAATCTTTTTAGGGGCAAAAGGGATGCTGAAGATGCCAACAAAATAAACACCCTGTCCAAAAAATACAGCGCTGTGGGCAACTTAAAAAGCCGCTGGCAAAACTGGGCATCGGAGCATACCATCAATCAGAAGCTCAACCCCTTCAGCGAGGACTTTGATTATGAGTACTCCATGTCAACACGGCTGCGGAGGGGTGAGGAGGGCTATGGGAGGCCCAAAGAGGGCAGTAAGACAGCAGAGAGGGCCAAACGCGCAGAGGCACACATCCACCGGGAGATAGATGACATGTGCTTCATAATAAGGACCATGGGGGACCCAGATCCAGATGGTTACACTAGAGTGACTTTTGGCGATCTGTTTGACAGATATGTGCGGATCTCTGATAAAGTCGTGGGCATTCTAATGAGGGCCAGGAAGCATGGAAAGGTGGCTTTTGAGGGTGAGATGCTGTGGCAGGGCCAGGATGATGGCATCATTATTACTCTGTTAACATAACGCAGTGTGGGGACTCTGAACTGAATGTGAAGGATTTTGCTGCTATTGATAAAATATAGAAATGTATCATTGTGTTAAATTATATTATTAAACTATTATGGTTATAACTGTTTACATGTATGTATTACAGTTTGTAAGTTTGCAGACTGGGGTTTCTGAGCTGTCTCCGCTCATGCCCTGTTTGCTTATCTATGTGTATGCATGTACAAATATTTGTTTCATTGAATCATGCTTTGTAAATAAGAAATTACTAAAACGAATTTGACTTTTTGCCCTAAGGTTATACAGTAGAGATAAAAAAGAGCTGCTGTTAGTATATCATTTGTCATACTATAAATCATCCAGAAGAGGGAGCATGCACTAACGCTACAATTTCCTCCTTGCCATGGATTTGCAGTCATTATGAAACTGGAAATTATCTCTGCATTTAGTACATGATGTAATTTTGATAAAATTCAAGTATTTGAGTCAAACAAGATGGGTCTTTGTTTTGATTAGTATAGAACTGGAAATAATATCTGTCCTTCACATATTCAGTCACAGATGCTGTATTTTGACAATTTGGAAGTAGCCTACTTTGTAAGAAGCACATGATTTGTATTTATTTATTTTTTCTTCCAGGGTGATTTAAAATAAAAAATAAATACACAGTGGCTGTCTCTTTCAAAATATGCCACGTTACACTAACAAATGGCAGCATTATGGGAAGCTTATGGGAATTGTGTCAACGTAAGAGCATGAAGACAAGTAGCAGAACAACACGTTTAGTCACAGAGCAAACTGATAAGCAATGCCAAACATTCTTTAATTGTCATTTGTCTGGAAACCTGAAAAACTAGTGCTGATTGTAATCATCAGGAATGCGGATGTAAAACAACCATTAACAGGAAGTGCTGTATGACATAAAAAAGTGGAACAAAATCTTATACCTGGACCTGATGGACAGCCAATCTCTGTAGCTCCACCTGAAGGTTTCAATTTAGGTCAATTACATAATATACAGTGTTCTCCATATTTGCTATTTATTTGCAAAGTTTGGTGTTCATTGATGAAAACAAAATAAAATTAAAATAAAAAGTATAATTTTAGGAAAAGCCAATTGGTCAGACCCAAAATGGTCATCATTTGTTCCAGGATCCACAATGTCCACCAAGGGGCTCCAACTATACTGACATTGATCTGGAAGTGCACTCTCCATTCACTGGCTGTATGTGGGTAGTTGGTTGAACAAGAGCCTTGGGGGTTGTTGAGCTGCCAAAAGGCAACCTCTAAGTGTCACAAATTACAGCTGGAAGATGACATTACTGGTGTTTTACTTTACTGAGACTTGGATAATGACCTTGTTCTTAATGTAGGATGTCTCTATTATATCTGTGTACAGATATTGTTCTCCATCTCCCTGCCACAAAAGTACCCCCAAGACAGGCATTTCATTAGAGTGGGTTCAACAAGATTGAAGCAATAATGTGCAGGGATGTTGCTTTTTTTTGGTTCAACTAAACCTGTTCAAAATGCTTTCATACTGACACACAAAACACCCAAACTGAACCATGTGTAATTATAGATGACATATATTCTAACACATTTCCCATAACTTGAATTAGGTTGTGATGTGATCAGTTCACAGTGATAGGGATGTAGGTTTGATACTAGTTTTCTAAAGGCTCCATGCTCATCATTATTGCATTAATTAATGCAAAAGAAACTGAGAAAGCCTGAGTTCTGCAGACAGTGATCTGTATCTATAATGATGCCTTTTCAGTCTCTGCATTCTCCACTTTATACTAGCTTCTGTCTCATCCTGGGATGTCAAACTCTTTCACGGGAAGTGGTCCTGATTAAGAGCTCAATAAAGAATTGATGTGGCTCTCCGGTTGTTCTGACTCAGTGTTGTCCTTTTTGGACAGCAAGCTGAAAAAGTAAAAGGGAACATTTGTGCTAGCTACCATATGAGGGAAAAAAAGCACACCAACTTTGAACAATAACATGTTTTGAAGGGGCCTTTTGACTTAAAATCTGGAAGTTCATAAGTTAAGATTCATGTCTTTCAAACATGTTAGAAATCATAACAATGGAGAAATCTCTGTCACAATAGTCAGAACTTTTCAAAAATAATATTCAGTGAGTTAGAGGCATGCAACAGGTTCACAGTTTCACAAGCTTAAATTCCACAAATATGAGCCATGTTTGTGAGCAACATCACACATTTCTTGCAGCTCAGAATGTGTTTGGAACCTAAATAAAAATATATATAAACATTTCTTAAAACCTTTATGTGCTGTCAAACGATTTATCGCGATTAATCGCATACAAAATAAAAAGTTTTTGTTTACATATATGTGTATGTACTGTGTATATTTATTATGTATATCTAAAGACACACACATAAAGCATTTATTTCGAAAATATTTACATGCATTTTCATGTGTTACATTTTCATGTTGTAAATTTACATTTATATTCAAATAAATTATATCATAAATAAATATATTGAATATATAAACAAAACATATTTTTCTTAAATATATACATGCATGTGTGTGTCTTTATATACATAATAAATATACACAATACACACACACATATTATGTAAACAAAAAACTTTTATTTTGGATATGATTAATCGCGATTAATCGTTTGACAGCACTACTTAAAACAACAATCATCAAATATTTCAATACAATACGATGAGTTTTTTTGTTGACAAACAGTTTACTTTCAAATGTGTAACACATTTTTCGCAGCCGTTTATTCTCCCATGCATGTAAGTTGCTTTGGATAAATGTAAATGTCAAAATTACTCAATCAACCAATCAGACAAACAAACAAATAAATAAATAGATTCACAAACGTAGATAGATCAAATCTAATTTAAAAAGCATACAGTGTGTGTAGCCTATTAAATGTTGGATGAATGTTAGCCTAAATGCTTATTTATATTTGAAATAAATAAATACATATAGGCTATTTATTATTTAAACAAACTAACTAACAAACATGTCTATGCTGACTAATATAATTAGTAGTTGAAACCGGTTTAACAACGTGGTTACAGATCCAGTAACTTAAGGTGGAACTACAATACCCATGGTTCTTTGAGCAGCCCACACATTTCACGCATTTTCAGCACACTCGGCTTTGACAGAGGTTGCTGGCAAGTGTTAATAAGCAAGACTCTTTGGTCGAGTGGGGCAGGCTACTCAGACAACCAACAGCTTCCTTCCCATAATGCTTGAACTCATGGAGTAGCAGCATGGCTGTTCAAGGTAAGACTTTCACAAACGTCTCAATATGTATTTCAAGCGGAAACGTTTGTTTATTGAAAAAGAACGCTTCAACAGCAAACAAACAAACAAACGAAGCTTCCCCTCAGCCGGGTTGGATTATGATTGGCTGCTGATCAGCCGCATATCTTTGTCCTGCTCCTGCACTGGAAACCTATGTCATGGAGATGGGCTCGCGGGGCCCGTGGGCTTGAAATCAGTCTATGCATGTACTGTGAAGATTCACGATCTGCATAATTCAGCATCTGCACGTCCACCCCCTGATTCATATCTCGCAGTGGAACACCATTGAGAGGAACAGAACACAATACAGCATGTTCATATTCCTAATTAACCATTTTAATGTTTAGAAACCGTATTTTGTAAGACTCTTTCACGTAGGTCATTGAGATGCGATGCGCTCTTCATTGAGGACCAGCGGACTGGCGCGAGCGCGTTATTATTAATCAGCTTTCATAAGGCGCGCGAGCAGGACTCTTCTGTCAGACAGGTGTTTCGTTTGTGTTTCGACCACCTGCTCTGGTACCATGATGTTAGGGCAGTCTCCTCACCTTATCGGGGGGATCCTCTGGATTCAAAACCCAATGCGAGGTAGGTTTATCTCTGAGGACATCTGTGCCGCTGTAATGATCTGTCATTTCTCGAAACTTGCGTTGAATGACGACTTATCGATTGTAACTGTATCGCATTGGCAGATCAAGCAAACAAGTTGTGTAAGGTTATGAATAATGTCAATAATTAGCATCACTTAACTTCAGTCACATGTATGATCTAGTGCTTTTTCTGCCATTGAATGCTTATTAAAGTTGATTTGTGGAATGATGGGCAATGTTGAGGAAACTGGGACAAGCTCACTCGTTTAACGTCGGAAATAGCCTAAGCTATTTCTAAGGGTCGAATTATTTTTTTTAAGTGATTTTAATGTCCTCACTACAAAAACCCGTTTGACATTTTTGTTCTTGCATAGGAAAAATATACAGCTCTTTGTACAGTATACTGATATAGCCTACACTACATTTAGCTTTGTGACAACATGCCCCAATAGCCCTGCATGTACAGTATACTGTAGGCTATGTACAGTTGTCCCAATGGAACCTTTCCCTACACAGCCTATTATGACAAACATAGCAATTTGTAAAGAGAAAAACAATTCTGAAACAAAAGTGTACTTTTCTATTAATATGATAATATTTTAATTTGGAAAACAAATGGGGGTTTGGAAATCTTAATAGGATCAAAAAATAACCCACCTATAATTATATAATAATTCTGAATCTTTGAAAAAATTTAATGGAGATAGGAATTTCAGTTTATTATTTCTTAGATTCTTGTTTGGTCTGACTTGGTCTGGTTCCAAATATGATATGAATGCCATTAGCATTCCTTAAATTATTTAAATGCCTATGCTTTTATAAAAAAACATTTGACCTATAATAAATAACTTTATCTGTGCAGGTGATAGATGGCCTCCGATTAGTTTTAAATAATGACATGCAATAAAAAATTTTTTTAGTTGTTAACGTTTCATTGTTTACATTGTTTTCTGTTCATATCCTTATTCTTTTTTTTTTTTTACTTGGGCAAACCATTATAGAGTGTGTCTGAAGTTTTATGTTGTACATTTGTAAGTTTAACGAAGACAAGGTAAAAGAAATGCATATTAAAAAGCTTTTTGACTTCCTCTTGGTGGCTCCGTCCTTAATTGGTGGGTCATACTGTACTCAATACTGTAATTTTCATCCTGGATAGGGCCAAAAGTTGGAATTACATATCCATATTTGTAGTCAGTATTTTTAAGATGTCTCGTCTCAGCATATAGTCAGAGAGAATAAAGTAATGGAGAATATACGTTTTACATTAAAAGTGTGTGCACAATCTTATGTACACCTCTTTAGAGATAATAGATCTTTAGGGAGTGCACATTGTTCAGTGTAACTCCTTGCTTGTACTGCTGGCCTGCTGTTTTATTCCACTGAAAAATGGGCACTCCCTACAGATCTGTTACAAAACTCTGCGTGATTATTTATTTGAAACACTTTGTACTGTAGTGTGGTTGTTCAAAAAGACTTGTCATATCATCTCAAGGGATCTCATACCTTATCTTGCTCTGGGTGTTTTTGTATAAATTCTTTGGCTCTTAAAAACACTTTTTATTCTGCTTCATGATTGGTCATCTGGGATGTGACATATAAGCTGAAACCAAGCCTGAATGAACAAGACACAGCATTATTACTCAGCTGGAGGGCTGCTTAGTTCATGCTCTGCTGAATGTTTCATCCTTAGCAGATACTTTTCTGCTTTCAGAGTGATGTTTAGACATTATAAAATAGCAGAACATTAGATTTCTGCATGTGAGATATGCATGGCACTGACATTAAGCAGCGGAAATATGTACTTTATGTTGAAATGTTTGGCATGTATAAAATGATGAGTGCAGGTATGCTTCCTGCGTGTAAAATTGAAGTTGAGAAATATATGTTGGAATGGCCTGGTGACGGAGCGCTTACATAGACACAGGAGACATTTCAAAGACATTTGCATTCTCAAGCCCCTGAACTGACTCGAGATCAAAACGGCGAGAGACTCCCATCCACTCCAGGCAGACTCAGAGACTGATGTGGTTCAACACATTGCTAATATGTATGCAGCGCTGAAGAAACTATCGAAAGATAGTACAGGTGCATCTCATTAAATTAGAATGTCGTGGAAAAGTTCATTTATTTCAGTAATTCAACTCAAATTGTGAATCTCGGGTATTAAATAAAACGCTTGTTTTGTTTATTGTGTGGAGACGTGCTGAAAACACACTGATTATGCGTCTGAACATCGGCGCAATAAAATATTGCTGAAATCTCGTACTGTAAACAGGAAATTGTGTTCAGCTGAATTGGAGTAGTATTTTGTTAGATGGGTATAAAAATCTTAGTTTACCGCGGCAGCCGTTTGTGAAGCCCTCCTCGTGAGAAGACCGAAGAGTGTAAAGACCATCGACTCTTGGGGCAGGGACACCGGCAAGGATATAAGTATCGCTTTTTATTTATCTTCTTTCTTACTGCTTGTTTCACTTCTGTTTTAGTTTTTATAACAAATTCTTACTATGTGTAAGTAAGTTGTTGTTTGTTAGCATGTGTGTTTGGCAGTGTTCTTTTTGTAGGACTACTGCCATTTGATTTGTTATCTATTTTAATTTTAGATAAATTATGTATGAATTTATTATGTCTTTATAGGTATTTTCTTTAGTTTTAATAAATTGTATTTATTTTAGTAACGTTACTTCAACATACTACATAGAAATGAAATAACATATATATATATATATATATGGGTGTTTGGCTTAGTGTCATGTTAGAATAATTTTTATACTCATACCTTTTGTTGTTTTAATATTTTGAAATGTTTTTAGCTTTATTTTTTGTTTTCATTTAAATGTTTAGTTTTGAAATGTTGTTGTATGCATTTGTCATTTTATTTAATTTCTCCATTTTCTTAAATGTGTATATATAGTATTTATAGAGTTTTAACTTATAGTTTTAGTTACTTTTTCTTATTTGTAAGTCGCTTTGGATAAAAGCGTCTGCTAAATGACTAAAAAGTAAAAGTAAAAGTAAATTTAATGCACATAGACTGAATTAGTTTAAGTCTTTGGTTCTTTTAATTGTGATGATTTTGGCTCACATTTAACAAAAACCCACCAATTCACTATCTCAACAAATTAGAATACTTTATAAGACCAATAAAAAACATTTTTAGTGAATTGTTGGACATCTGGAAGATATGTTAACTTACTGTATATGTACTCAAATCTTGATAGAGGCTCCTTTTGCTTTAATTACTGCCTCAATTCTGCGTGGCATGGAGGTGATCAGTTTGTGGCACTGCTGAGGTGGTATGGAAGCCCAGGTTTCTTTGACAGTGGCCTTCAGCTCATCTGCATTTTTTGGTCTCTTGTTTCTCATTTTCCTCTTGACAATACCCCATAGATTCTCTATGGGTTCAGGTCTGGTGAGTTTGCTGGCCAGTCAAGCACACCAACATCATGGTCATTTAACCAACTTTTGGTGCTTTTGGCAGTGTGGGCAGGTGCCAAATCCTGCTGGAAAATGAAATCAGCATCTTTAAAAAGCTGGTCAGCAGAAGGAAGCATGAAGTGCTCCAAAATTTCTTGGTAAACGGGTGCAGTGACGTTGGTTTTCAAAAAACACAATGGACCAACACCAGCAGATGACATTGCACCCCAAATCATCACAGACTGTGGAAACTTAACACTGGACTTCAAGCAACTTGGGCTATGAGCTTCTCCACCCTTCCTCCAGACTCTAGGACCTTGGTTTCCAAATGAAATACAAAACTTGCTCTCATCTGAAAAGAGGACTTTGGACCACTGGGCAACAGTCCAGTTCTTCTTCTCCTTAGCCCAGGTAAGACGCCTCTGACGACAACTGTAGCCAAATTCCTTGACACGTCTGTGTGTGGTGGCTCTTGATGCCTTGACCCCAGCCTCAGTCCATTCCTTGTGAAGTTCACCCAAATTCTTGAATTCGATTTTGCTTGACAATCCTCATAAGGCTGCGGTTCTCTCGGTTGGTTGTGCATATTTTTCTTCCACACTTTTTCCTTCCACTTAACTTTCTGTTAACATGCTTGGATACAGCACTCTGTGAACAGCCAGCTTCTTTGGCAATGAATGTTTGTGGCTTACCCTCCTTGTGAAGGGTGTCAATGATTGTCTTCTGGACAACTGTCAGATCAGCAGTCTTCCATGATTGTGTAGCCTAGTGAACCAAACTGAGAGACCATTTTGAAGGCTCAGGAAACCTTTGCAGGTGTTTTGAGTTGATTAGCTGATTGGCATGTCACCATATTCTAATTTGTTGAGATAGTGAATTGGTGGGTTTTTGTTAAATGTGAGCCAAAATCATCACAATTAAAAGAACCAAAGACTTAAACTACTTCTGTCTGTCTGCATTGAATTTATTTAACACACGAGTTTCACAATTTGAGTTGAATTACTGGAATAAATGAACTTTTCCACGACATTCTAATTTATTGAGTTCCAGAACACAGCTTCTGAAGAGAGCAAGCTCTCGTCTTTGATCAAAAGAATTGAGAAGGTGTTACAAGAACCAGTTTCTGCTATATAGGGCAGTTGAGTTGGCAAGTATTAATTTAGATAAAAAATGTTCTTTGTTACATTTACGGTTCCTTAGATCACAGTTTTGGTTTTGAATGCTTTTGGCAGTCCTTCAGCAGTGTTCAGCAATTCTCACTATTAACTAAGGCTTAACTACAAGAATTTTGCCTCAATAAAATTATAATTCGCTGCTTATTAATAGTTAGTAAGGTAGGCTAGTTAAATTTAGGAATCGGGTAGGATTAAGGGTTCTAAAATATGGTCATGCAGAATAAGGCATTAATATGTGCTTTTTAAGTACTATTAAACAACCAATATTTTAGTAATGTGCATGCTAATAAGCAACTAGTATAGTTCCTAAACTAAAGTGTTACCTCATTTTCTTTTAGCATGCAAGGGGACCTGTTTTGAAATCCTGACCTATATGCACACTACTACTTCAAGTTTCAAGTATTTTTCTTTAGAAATGTATAAGGATGCATTTAAATTAATCAAAAGAAGCAGTAAAGGCTTTTGCAACAAATTATACTTCAAATAATTCTGTTCTTTGCAACTTTCTACTTGTCAAACAAACCTGAAAAATATGTATCATGGTTTCCACAAAAATATTAAGCAGCACAACTCTTTTCAACACATGTTTCTTTAGTACCATATTAGAATGACCCGGTCTAGATAATACACTGAATACTAGTGAAATTTAAGGATGAGGGAATCATGTCTGAATCATTATGCTGCAGGTCACAAGGGAGAAACCGGGTACCAATTTTCCCAGCCATCTCAAATAGTGATCGACCGAATTGATTTTTTTTATAACCGATACCAATTATTTGCATGTTTATGTTCCCGATAACTTATATGCAGAACCGATATTTATTTACTGTTATAAAGTAAATAAATAACTGAGTGAAGTAAGTCCATACTTCACTTTGGTTTATCCACCTTTCAGTCATCTTAACAACAACAAAAAACTGTTGAAAATGAAGTCTTTCATGTTAATCATCAATCGCTGAGTGAAGTGGAATATGAGATTAACGATGAGCATATACAACAGAGAGAGAATTAAATTCAGCGCTTTTATTTCCAACATGCGCTCATTCATGGCTGTATTATTTTATTCATGCACAGTTACGTCTTTATTGTGAATGATTGACGGATTATTGACTCTTAGTTCGTCTCTATTTCTTAGAGCCAAGCTGCATAAACTGCATATCAGGCATTTGTGTAATACATCCAATTTGTGCATTAATGGCTGTTGATGTTAAA
Source organism: Ptychobarbus kaznakovi (assembly GCA_027422405.1). Lineage (NCBI taxonomy): Eukaryota > Metazoa > Chordata > Actinopteri > Cypriniformes > Cyprinidae > Ptychobarbus > Ptychobarbus kaznakovi. Next base: position 9,482,039 of record CM049802.1, read on the forward strand.
TAAAGTTTACTAACTACAGCAAATCAAGTACCTGGACACCGTTGTTGTTGTCTCGTCTCCCTTCAGACGCGCTGCAATAGCGATCCTGCATGCAATTCGGCATTTATCGGTGAATCCGATATTACTAAACCGATATCAGATAATGGTAAAATGCTCAAATATCTAGAAAAATATCGGTAAATCGATATATCGGTCGATCTCTAATCTCAAATGCCATGCTATTGATATTGTATAATTTTATTTTAGTTCTTTAGAATGTAAGAAGAAGCTACATTTACAGAATGTAGAAATATTGCAGTCATGTATCTTGGCTGGAGGCTAGGAAAATATACAACCCAAAGGAGGCTTTCATGCATTTGATGAAGTTACAGAATGTTTGCAAATGGGATAAACTTTTCTCAAGGTATGACAAGTATGCAAGTTTATTATTTATTTAACGATATCACAAAACTTCAACATGCTTGGTGAATGAGAAATAGGATTTACAGAATGATGCCTTGAAAGCTGTTTACTAAATTCATATTGAAGCTGGTTGACTTGCAGATATTGGAAATACACCAGAGTGGTGTAGCGACTTTGTTCTGAAGGTTTCATACTTTGTAGGGTTAGAATGCGTGGAAACAGATTAATAATGTTACATGCACCAGTTTGAGAGGTTTAACTCAATGCCATTGATACATAGGTGCACTTTTCTTTTCCCAGCTTTTAAAACTTTGTTTTAAATCGTGTTGTTTGAGGAAAACTGAACTGATAATAATCTCCTCAACTGCAGCTCTCAAGTATAATTAAATTGCATATATTCAAATCAACCAAGTTTGATGCTAACAGTTTGAAACTATCACATTGAATTTGAATATGTTCATATTCATCGGTCAGTCATTGATTTGATTTCCACAAAATAATCAGTTTTGATCAAGATCACACCACAATGCAAGGAACACAACATGCATTTAGTTCAAACATACTGTTAACACATGAGCAATGTAAAATATTTGTTTCTCATAGTTGAAGTGCTAAGATGGGGTAAAAATTGCTTGTCTTGGCACTTTATGTACATTTCTTCTTATGAATATTATGTGAACAAGTAAGGAGCATCGATCCGACAGATCTTCAAAGAGACCTCACATATAGAGACTGAAACTTTTTCATCCTAAGTCTCAGGGCCATGGCAGTAAGCTGCAAATGCTGTCTCACCCACTGGAGGGATCAATATGGATTGCTCTGCACGTCTATTTATTCACTCCTCATAGCTATTTTTACTTTAGAGAGTTGACGCCGAAGGGAAGGGATAAAGATAGTCAGTCTAATTTAATCCCTGATTAATATTCATCTGAATTGAGGTTAGATGTGCTGACTGCTATTGTCATGTTCACAGTAGGGCTATCAAAAAAAATTTGAATGTCGAATTTAAAATAAAAATCCACATTCGAATGCAAAACGCTGCAGTCGAATTTTAGGTGTCTGTCAGGCAGCTTGGCACACAAAATGCGATGACGAGGTGTCGTTGCATTTTTTTTTTTTTTTTAGCTTTTCCAGTTGAACCCACTCGATGCAGTGCTACACATTCAAAATATTGTGAAAAAAGAGAACGTCAATGTGGAGAAGATGTTGTGTACCTCAACTGAAACCAAGCCGTTCACACAGAACACATATTTATTGCATTTTCTAGAGGGACATCTATCATCGTTGCACTCACATCTCACACAAGAGAGCCCAAAGCCATGTAAAATGAATGTAAGTTCAACTTTTTTTTAAACCGTGTAATTACTAGATTAAGAAATTAGCTTGCTAGCGAACGTGCATATTAACAGCGTAAACATGAACCTTGCGATCATATGATTAAATGTTAATAAATTACGTGTATCAGCAATGATAAATCTTTTGAGTTTAAAGCTGCTCTGACAGAAAGGCTGCGTGTGCCCTGACAGAGACGCGCTGTTTGAGCTATGTGCTCTTTTCCTGAATGCATAACTTACATTTCACAGGCATATTCTTCATCTGTAAATGTTAGAAAGCCATGGAAATATTTCCATTTTGCTGTCAGACGTGCATGAGCTTTTGCGTTGCGATTCTCCGCTAATCTTCACAGACTTGGTTCTGAACGCACGCATGCGCGCCAAACAGACAGAGCGCAATGAAATAGGAGCACAATAACTCTGATTAAAATATATATTTTGCTGAAATGTTTGTAGTTGGACATTTTAAACCTACAAGTAAGTGTATTTGTATGATAGCACTAACTGTACAGTGGCTGTAATGGGGTAATCAAAATAGCCTTTTTACTCAATTAGTCTAGCCTGTGCTTTGTAATATTTTTTTTTTTTTAGTTTAGTAAATTTAACTTTGCTTTAAAAGCATTCTTTTTGTTTTAAGATCGCAATGTTAAAATGTTAGAATGTAATGTGATTTTAACCCGTTTTGCACATTATATATGGCTACATGGTTACATTATTTGTTTAATCCAAATACAAAATACCGAGATATGTACCGTATACTGCAAATCAGCCAAAAAATACAGCGATATGAATTTTTGCTCATATTGCCCAGCCCTACTTTGAAGAAACGTGCATTTGGTAATATTTTGTAGCCTCAGGAGAGAAGACAAAAGCTTTTTTTTTCCTAACTGAATTTATGCCTTTTAAAATCGAATATAATTCGAATTTTTATCATATTTTAGTAAAAAAAAAAAAAAACATTTATTTTTTCAGCCAATTTGACAGCCCTAGTTCACAGCAATGGAGCATATTAAGTTTGCACAAGTGTGCCTGTTCAAAGTATTTTCAGCATTTTTAGTACAGTACCTGATTAATTTACTGTAATTGAAGCACTTTGGTGTGATCATATTTCTTTTAGTGAATTGTTACCAAGTAAAGGGTGGATTGATCGGATACTGAGATATGTTATCAGACTTGTGCCAGGACTGGATGTCAATGCAAGTCAAGTTAAAAAAAAAAATGTTTTTGAGGTGTGATTAACAAATATCTCAGTGTCACACTTTTATGGTAACATCTGTTTCCAGATGATATAGGCCAATTTTTGTGTAGATGAGTTCAATGTCAGTTTTGTCAGATCATAAACTGTTTATTAGCATTATTTTGGACATACATTTAGTTTTCTGCAAGGATAAGCTTCTTATTTGCATGCTAAGTAATTCCATTCCAACTGTTGTGGTCAATAATGATAATGTGGTCAACAATCTGCTGTCAAGATTGCTGGTAGATTCATTGGATGCCTTGAATTAATCACTTGATTCACACTGAGCTGAAATATACTTTTCAGAGCATTGGTTTGTAAGGCTATGACATAAGTTAACAAGCTTAATTAATATCACCAAAATTCTCGCGTTTTCCCATAGTTGTGCACTTAAATGTACAATATAGTAATGAAGGAGTCACTGGATGTTTGCTTCAATATAATTTGGGTAAAGAAATAACATATTAGAGGAAGTGACATACGTCTTATATGAAAAAAACAGTGCTTGCTGTACAGTATGTTGCTGAACATGATTTGTATTGTATGATAATGTGGCCATTAGCAGGAATTAGTAGATATCAGGTATCCCTTTCCTTAGTGACCTTTGCTGAGGATACATATCAAATTTGGGTAGCCACAACCGGTTGAAAGTGGGGAGTTACATAAATAGTTACAGCAGAAGGACACTTTTGAGCAGCAAGAGGAACAAACAAAATAAGATGGCAGGTTCTCCTTTGTGGATCTTGAGAGAGGTTTTACAAATATAAAAAGTGCACAGTCAGTGGACAGACGCCATGCAAGAAACTCCTTGTTTCTGAAACAACAAGTCACAAATCCCTAAAATAGGATTGAAATGCTTTCAAAATCTTGCTTCTGATTAAATATTTATATCTGTCTCAGTACTTTGCGTCCATATTAACTTGCAATACTTGCTATTTATAATCTCTCTCAAGACCTTGACTGTTTCATATGTGCAGTGAGTGTTTTGCCTGCTAAGCAAGCTGAAAATATGTTTAGAGTAAAGTTGAGTCTATTTAAATTGTGTCACTAGCTTTTTTTTTTACTCCCTTGAATTAGTAATATAATTGGAACAATGTACAGTACATCTTATGCAAGTTTGTTTTATATGCATCAGTTGAATGAATTGTAAAAGATCAAAACCATGGATACATTAATGCTTGGGACATAACATTCAGTCTTAACTTTTGATAAGATGTCAGATTGAATCACTTTAGAAATGATTAAGGGCAAATCTTCCTCTTGTTTTTCTGGTTAGACTTGAACCCAACTGACCATCGGTACCCTGAGATCCAGATTGGATTTGGAGATGTAATGAATTAAGTAGACCCACATTTTGTCTTCCAGGGCAGGGTCCAATATCCGTATCCAATTCCAGAATTAAGGTGACCTACTTTATAGAGCAGTGACAATCCCTTTATCTTGGATGATGGCTTAAAATTGAGAAAGGGGACCAAGATTGGAAGCTTTTTCTTGGCTCAAATATGAGCTCTTAGCTCTCTCTTTCCGGCTTTCTCTGTGCATCTTCAAAGAGCTCAATTAGAGCTTTAGCAAGTGTGTAACAAGGAGTCCACTGAGAAGAGGCCCTGCTGATTTGAAAGCTGTTCTTCAATGTTCTCTGAGCTTGCGTTATTGAACTTTCTTTTCAGATTTCAGCTGCACAAGCCTACATACTTTGATCTGTCTAGCTGATAAAATTTCAAGTCAAGTCAGTTATATTAAAACATTTTTATTTGAACTCTCAGAGACCCAAGCTTGATAGCAATTAGCAATGTGCCCCCAATCCCCCCCCCCCCCCTTTAACGAGCTTTAAAAATCCACTGGCTTCATGATGTGCATGATGTTCTTTTTTTGTGGTGAATCTTGGATTAAAAACGCTACAGTGAGTTTTCCACACTCTAAAAAATGCTGGGTTAAATACAACCCAGTGCTGGGTAAATATTGGATAGGTCTCTTCTTAGCTCACACGCTGCTGTAGGTTCAGACGGACTTCCAACATCTTTCACAACTTGTTTCCATGCTGAGTGATCGGTGGAAAGGGTCTTGGCGTCCATGAGTGTGAGACGACGCCTTTTAAGGTTGTCTTCAACTTGCTTCTCCCAGGTCCTCTTCGATACACAGCGGTGTACCTTCCACGTTGGTGGCTATAATGTTTGACTATTTGTGCACATCCCTACTTGGAAGAAGAAAAAAAATATTCAGAACAATGAAATCATATTTTCCTGCCTAACCCCATGATACATTTCTGTTGTTGTATTTATGTATTATTCAGTTGCCTTATACTTGTCTTGCAGTTTTTCACAGTGGGTTAGTTGGGGTTAGGTCCTCTTCTCTTTTTTTGTCCGCAAGGATGCACTATATTTACAGTAGATACATTTATAATGTTACAAAATATATCAGAATTAATTCAGTTCTACCCTGAAATATCCTAAAAAAATAATCACAATTTACACAATAATAAATGTGCAGCACAACTGTTTTCAATATTGATAATAATACGAAATGATAATAACAAGAAATGTTAGAATTATTTCTGATCATTCGGATCAATAATGGCTGCTGAAAATTCAGCTTTGTCGTCACAAGAATAAATACAATTTTAAAATATATTAAAATAGAATACAGTTATTTTTCATTATAATATTTCACAGTTCTTATTTCTTTATTTAGGTCAAATAAATGCAGCCTTGTTGACTTCTTTAAAAATCTTACAGACCACAAGCTTTTGAACATTAGTGCACATTTTATTTTAAAGTGATATAAAACATTCATAGATTATATTTTCACAAATGCTTTATAAATGAATTAATGAAATTAAGGCCTCTAAATGAAATGAACATAAAATATGCTTTTAAAACTAGAATTTAAATCACATCAGTCTCGTCCTTAAGTCAAGGAGACCTGCGTGGTCTGGTCATAGTTGTTGGTTTCTCCTTGTGGATCATGTCTATACTGTAATACAGAGGTCCCCAACCACCGGGTCGCAAGAAAGTTCTGGGGAAAATGTGTATAGATATAACGCTCTGTTATTTATTTTGCATAAATGATTGTTCTAATTATTCTGTATTCTCGTTGTATGCGATTTGATATGGAGTAGCAATTTGACGATTTCATGTTAAATTAGTAAATAAAAGATTGCTCTTACCTGCCGTATAGGCCATTAAGGCTTAAACGGATCGCAGTTGATCCGTGATATACGGACCAGATCCAGACCCCACCATGTGATTCGCAGATTAATTTGCCAATTTACACGTTCAAGCTATTTAAAACCTCAAGATATTGAAATAAATCCGAACTCAATTCATTACTTGTGCGCTGTACTTGCACACACCCGAAGCACGCACAAGCATTGAGATGTTTCAGACAGCGCGGCATACCGAGTTGATTCCTCTTTCATGTATTTCTGCTTTTAAGATATGATTCCAGCCTCCATCAGTGTGTGTGTCAGAGCAGTTGACCATTCAAAGTGAGCTACCCTCACAGTACAGCAGACTCTAAGCTTTATTTCTTCAACCCATGCATCCAACTAGTGATGTACATTTGTGTTCTGAATCAGCTGATTCTCAACTAACTCCACTTCTGTTTCTGGGTCACACACTGAGTGCACAAACGAACCTCTCCACTGTTAAATGCCCTGCCATCTAGCCTTACTTCAGATTGCATAGCCATCACAAGCACAGCCTAACCCATCATGAAGCACACTAGAGTGCTGCAGATAATATACTCACTATACTGCTGAGGCTAAGGGTAATGTGAGTCGTGATTTTCAGACACTATTGAGCTGAATCGATCCTCTGTTCATTCATCCTTTCCGGCCTTTTGCATTATAGGAAATGCTTCTCTGTGTAAACCAACACTGCTTTCCTTCTCATTTAAAGTAACAGTAGATTAAAAAATGTATGTCACTTTATCACAAATCACATATCATCCTTTTGTTTTCTTATTAATAATCTTAATTCAGCAGCTCTTAATATTGAGCAGCCTGTGTAATGTTCATCTTCTGTATATTCTGGTGATGAACACTGTAATTTGTTACCCTTTTTTCCATCAAACATTGCTCTTAAAGATTTATGTACGGCGTCCGTGATTTCCAACAAGAATGTCAAATTTGGACTCGTCTGACCATAGAACACTTTTCCACTTTGAAACAGACCATTTTAAATGGGCCTTGGCCCACAGGACACGATGGCACTTCTGGACCATGTTCACATATGGCTTCCTTTTTGCATGATAGAGCTTTAGTTGGCATCTGCAGATGGCACTGCAGATTGTGTTTACCGACAGTGGTTTCTGGAAGTATTCCTGGGCCCATTTAGTAATGTCACTGACATAATCATGTTGATGAGGGATGCAGTGTTGTCTGAGGGCCCAAAGACCACGGGCATCCAACAAAGGTATTCGGCCTTGTCCCTTACGCACAGATATTTCTCCAGCTTCTCTGAATCTTTTGATGATGATATGCACTGAAGATGATGAGATTTGCAAAGTCTTTGCAATTTGATTTTGAGGAACATTGTTTTAAAAGTATTCCACAATCTTTTTACGAGCTCTTTCACAGATTGGAGAGCCATGCCAATCTTTACTTCTGAGAGACTCTGCCTCTCTAAAGCCCTATTCGGACTGGATTAGTTTCACAAGGGCAGATGGAATAATGTTAATTTACCACAGGACATCTGTAATATTAATGGCCAATTCACACTGAATAAAAAAATCTCAGTAAAACTACCAGAAGTGGGATGAGTAACTCTATTTACGCACCGCCGTCAACTACCTGTTGTCATGTACGTGATACAGATCGATTTATAAAATTAATTAAATTATGATTGGATTCTGTTTGCAATAGGCACTTACCTAAAACTAACAGAAGTTTTGTGCCTCTAACAAGTGCTTTCGACCTTCTTTTTGATCTGAATTGTATGCATTGTCATATGCAGAAAGCATTCAAGGTTTGCCACAGAATTGTCCCACCACATAGAACGCCACTGAATGCTTCAAGCGTGGAAAAAATGCATACAAATTATTTGAAATATAAAATTACAGAATGTTTATATACATATTTACAGCTGTCTATTCGCACGGGATTCTTCCGGACCTTTTAACAGAAGTTAAGTCACCGTAATCTTTACTGACATTGTCTGTAATGATTATTGATATGGCACATTCGGACGGGACTAAAATCACTGAGAAGACATGATTTTTGAGAAGACTACCCTTTTATAGCTAATCATGTTACAGACCTGATTTCAATTAACTTAATTAGTTGCTAGATATTCTCCCAGCGGAATCTTTTCAAAACCCTTTGTTGCCCCCGTGCCAACTTTTTTCAGACCTGTAGCAGGCATTAAATTTGAAATGAGCTCATTTAGTGGATACGTGTTAAATTTCTCCGTTTAAACATTTGTTATGTCTTCTATGTTCTATTGTGAATACAATTATTTATAAATCAATAAAAAAACAATTTAAATTGAATAGAAAGTTCAAGAGAATAGCATAGCATTTATTAGACATATCAACATTTTGTAGCAATATGAATGTCTTTGTCACTTTTGATCAATTTATCACTTCCTTGTTGGATAAAAGCATTAATTTCTTAAAACAATCTTACTGGCCCAAGTGTTTTCAGTGGTTCTTTTTTTTCTTATGAAGTTTCTATGATCACTATGCTGTTGAGAATACTCCTCATTTTTTGTATTTCTTACTCCATAAATAAATAAAATAAAACGACATAAGATTGAGTACATATGCAGCATTACAATTTTTGGGTGAACTAGTGCTTTAAATGAGGGGGAGGAAAGCAGGACTGGATTATACCGTGAAGCATCTCTCCCTCTGTCTCTCACTTCCTTCTTCTCTCAGTGCGCATGTCGAAGAGAGAAAGAACATTCTGATCTATATTTAGAGGCTAAGGCAGAAAAAAAAGCATCCTACCCACCTCAAGGCCCAACATCACCCATCAGCACATGGACACCCCTCCAAACACACAAATCAAGGGCAATGCTCTGTCTTTGAGATGGATTAAATGTATAATTGTATATCCTGCGGAGTGCCTGGCCATTAGACAACCTGACTGAATGGTTTCAATGTTGTGGAACCTAAGAAAGATGGAGAGCGAAGCATGGAGAAAGGGAGGGAATTTGAGAGAAGGAAGTGCTTCGTGCTTTGCATGCTAAGTTGCTTTAGTTTAAAGGCTGCTTCTTTCTTGTAGATGCACTGGCTCTGTCTGTTTTGGAACAGACACATCAGACAGGATGAATATTCCCAGCATTCACAGAAACAGGCTCAGTAAATAATAGCAGAGCAATTTGTTCTGCTCAAGTTATCAGTCGTTCTCTCACTAATGGTATTCAGCAGATGTCATCATGGCTTAGATTCATTTGATGACCTGTTACGCAATGCAGGCTGGTGTTAGTATTGAGAGCTTGTTGAGCTTATCATCCCAGTAGAATTAAAGAGATCCCAAAAAGTACATATACTCACCTTCATGTCATTCCAAACCTGTATGACTTTCTTCCTTTTCACCAAGAGATTTCACAGAATGTCCAAGCTGCTCTTGTGCACTTGTCCATACAATGAAAGTGTATAGGGACCAGGGGCTGCCAAGCTCAAAAAGGACAAAAATCACAATAAAGCATAGTAAAAGTGGTCTTGTGAATTATGTTAATTGCCTTTTTAAGCTATATAGGATCACATAATTAGACTGAATTTAGGATTGTCACCATTTACTTGTATGGAAAGGAGCAGCCTGGACATTCTGCTGAACATCTCCTTTTGTGTTCCGAAGAAGAAAAGATTAATACATGTTTTAAAGATTTTGAAGACATGAGGGTGAAAAAACGATAACAGAATGAAATGTTTTGGTTGAGCTATCCCTTGAATAAAATAGTTTTCCCCTGTGGTTGTTAAATGCTCTGTTGTAAGTTGCTTGATTATTGTTTGCTAACAGATGGGATGGAAATGATTGAATTATTAACTATTAATCAGTTGGCATATATGGTGCTTCAGTGATAATTTTCTAGTCACATGTACTCACTTAATCCCATATTGTAGAGATCTGTGGTTAGTCATTAACCACCCTATGTTTCCATGCTATGAGGCAGCACTCGGGTTTTATTTTGGGCTTTTAATTCTGTCTTCAGCTTTGTGTAATTTCTGCCAGAACAAGCTTCGTCTGGCTCTCATCTGCTTTGCCTCAAATCACTTCAGATAACATGACAGACAGATTTGTTCAAGTGTTTTACTCTTTAACGCTCTGCAGTTTGTCATAACGACAGACAGAAAAAGCTTTAAATATGCTTTGTAAGCATAAGCTTTTAAGACTCGGTTTTAAAATAATACATTTATTTCTTTATTAAAATTATTATACCTAAAATAATCACAAAATGGTCTGTAAGCATTAACCAAATGATTATGTTCTCTTGAGAAAAATAAAAGCCTTGTTTTGTGTGTGTGTTTTTTTTATCAAAGTTACAAGATATTCTGTGTCCATTAACATTATGGTTTGTCCTAAAAAGACAGCATTATCGAAATGCTGCGATTTATCAGGCCTTGGTAGATGCATAATTTTGTCATATCATGCCATCTAGAGGACAATGTGAAAAATATTTATTAAAAAGTATGCCTTAAATGCTGGAATATTTTTTTGTATTCTTCAGAGACCCGTCAAAATGTCAGTTTTGGCATTTCAAATTTTATTTTGCATTACATATTTAAAAAATAATAAAGAACACTTCTCCCATCTACCATTGCTCAGACAGGCAGACAGATAGTCCTTCCTCTAAACTTACATTATTAATTATTTATAGTTATTTTAATAAAAATGGTTAAAATGCTTACATACTGTATACCGTAAACATTACACACTTCAGCTCTTAAGATACATTTTACAAGATGTAAAACTGAATTACTAATTAAATCTTTCCCAATTTTATGTGTTAAACTTTCATTGGTGAGTCATTTCATGTCTTTTTGTTATGTAGTCTGAAAAGAGTCATCAGTTACATCTACAGTTTGTTCACATCTGCACACGATGGCTCCACCTTATGGCCATGATTGGTTACTAACCAGTCCTGGACTTTTTGATTTCCACAGCTGTTCACTGCAATCTGACCCAGAATGGGATTGACCATCAGGTGTGTGCAGAGGATGTGACCTCTCACCTGGAGGAAGTGTCTGTTGATCATGGACTGGATGATGACAGCCCAGGCTTTCAGGACCAGAGTCCTGGTTTCCAGCGACGATCTCCACCTCAGCGCTCCATCTCAGAATCTGAGCTCTCCAGGGTGAGAATAGATTCAAGACTATTACCATGATTTCAAACACTAATGACTTCTATAATTATGCTACCGTTTAACAGTTTGGGGTCTGTAAGATTTTTAAAAGTAATCGGAAAAAATTAAACATAAGTTAAACTTTTAAATTATGTATAGTGAAGAATATCAGTCATTTTGGAGATATTTATATAAAAATATATTTATTTTTATAAACAGACTGAATATATCCCATAATTTACATTATTGCTGTAGTATTAGTGACAGTACAATGCTTTGTATTTAAATCTTATCAAATTATAGATGTACACAGGGTTCATCTACCAAAGCACAGTGGTTTAGTTACCAAGCCCAAATGTAGCGCTGACAGAATCTGGAATTCATTCATTTGAACAAAAGATGAATCAAAAGCTTCTTGTATTTTTTGTTAAATTTGCTTATTATCTTTAATGATTCTTACATGAATTAATATTCTAAAATAAACTGCTTATCTTGTCACCTGTAAGAAATGCTTGGCTTTGCGTGTTTCTTCGAGACGTGTGTAAATTGTGACCTTTGTCAGTCTTGCCAAAAATAGGCTTTGTCTTTAGCAAAAAAATATTTTGGAATGAAACATCATACCCCTTTTTTACTGTTGCTCTTGTTATCATTTACTAAGTGATGCAGAGTTAAATTTTTACAACATTTTACATTGGATTCTGTGAACAAAAGCTAGCATATTTCCTCACTGCATCACGAATATTTTTGATAGTTAAACTATTCACCACAAGATGGCGCTCCAATGCAAAGTCTTCTTTGTTGCTCTGATTTAGGCTGTCCATCTGTCTTATTCTATTTCAGTTAAATTTATTGTGAATCATGTATAAACTTTTGAGCCATATATTTGAGAAATAGACAAGTTTATCAAATCGCCAATCCATCAAACAATAAAATGCATTAATAAAAACATACATTGTCATTTTCATTGAAGCCATATATTTTTCTCCTTCATCTTTAATAATGAATATTGTTTATATTGATCAACCCTTCAAATCATAAGCCTAAAATGCCTCCAATATGATTTCTGACTCCTGTTGTCGTATATGATGATTTTAGTGCTGTTATGCATTCATATCTTCACGTCATCATGCTTTGTTGCTATAGTAACATGAAAATTCTTGAATTGTCTAATTATACCAAGGACAGAATGAATGTGACATTGTGTTTGTGTGTGTGTGTGTTATAATTTAAAAGCTCCCTTTTCCTCCCCTCAATATCTCATCTGTCACTCGTCTCCATTTAATTGGCTGGGAATCCACCTACAAAGCCATTCCCACTTGTCTCCTCCCTGCAGGAACTTCCGAATCTGTGACTCCATCCTCACAACTTCTTAAAGTCTTCCATGAAATGGAGCCCACGATGGTATCTCCACTCGCACTGCTCTTTCAATGCAGTGTAATGTATCTTTATGTATTAAACCTCATCAATCCTTTTGTAAGACTCTGTCAGCGATCGTGGCTCCGTGGGCCTGCCTTCGCAGCTCAGTGGCAGATATTTTGGGTTAATTAGCTCGGTGCTGTTTTTAGTTGAGCTGTGACTCTCGCCCCACTGGAGGTTGTTTATACTGACTCAGCGTCTGTTTGTTTGCCTGAGCTCTGTCGCTGCTGAATTAGCCTGCTTCCTAAAGGTAGCTTACACTTCAGCTCTCAACAGTGCTGTCACAATGGCCCTTTTTCCAGACGCTCTGAATTCAGCTCACACCGTACTCAAATGGAAAGTACTGGCATTCAAACAGGAGGCAGTCATTAAAGGGATAGTTCACCCAAAAATTATATTTAGTTATTATTTATTCACCCTCGTGTTCTTCCAAACCCGTATGACTTCTGTGGAATACATTTACGAATGTGTCAGTTTCTATTTTTAGTGCAATTACAATGATTGCGAACTGAAGCATTTAAGCCTTAAAAGGTTACAAATAAAAGTGGTCCATATTTTTCCACATTTTAATAAGTTATGTGACCAGTTTATGTGAGTATCAAGGGAAATGTATTCACTGATTGATCAGTAAGTTGAACTTGAGAACTGGATCATTTGTGCAATAAATGAATCGTTCTGACTTGTTTGTGGAGTGGTTCAACCAATTTATTGAAAATATCTCATTCATTCATCATTTAGGTTTTGCATAGCACAAAAATATTTTCTGTGAATAACCACTTCAGTTTTACCAGTTTTCTCATGAATGTATTGTAAAGCTTCAGAAGACTTGGAATGCTTCAATTCGTGAGCAAATAATGACACAATTTTTACTTCTAACTGAGCTATTTCATAAAAAATGTGAGAAAAATAGTCAAAAAGATTCTGAATTTACATTCTGTTATCTTTTTCCCTTGCCCAGCCGGGAACCGTGAAGCTGTCCAAACCGGTGGCCCTGTGGAGCCAGCAGGACGTGTGTAAATGGCTGAAGAAACACTGTCCCAATCAACACCAAGTCTACAGTGACTCCTTCAAGCAGCACGACATCACAGGTAAACACAGGCACCCTGTAAGTCTTATAATGATCTTGCCCAAGGTCAAATACCCACAGTCCAATGCTTACGCACACATTCCATAAGACATTCATATGATGTTTATTAGCTGTGCAGGGGTTCCTGTGTAGTTGAGGAGGCATGTCGGGGGAATTTATATATGCTTGTGTCATTTTAATGTTGTAACCTAACTTTTAGTGATGGATGAATGTACCACGGTTTTTCATGTTGTATTGTGCTTTAATGTGTTCCTACTTCAAGAAATGTTATAGAGATGAATTGCTTGCATGGTGCAGGCGTAGCATCAAAATCCAATATGTTAACATTTTTGGAGGCGTTTACTCATACAGCCCGATATTATATATATATATTAAGAGTAAATTAGTATTATTACATTTTATTGCATTTTTGTTCTTTAAAATATATATAAGTATAATATGCAATTTATTACATTTATAAATAATTTATTCTTTTGACAAGCCTAACTTTGCTATTTTTGATTCTATAAAATATAAATGTTAAAATTTGTAGTTGGAAATTAGGGTCAACTGTCTCTTAGTCCCAATATGTCCTTCTTATTAAAGTGGCAGATACTGTATTACAAAATCAAAATTTACAGTCAAATAGATCATGGAGTGATTTGTCCTGCTTTGTTAATAATCATGGCTTTCTTTGCAGTAGCATAATCGCACAGTGCTGATGAACTGAGGTCCTTAAATCAAGAGCAGTCGTCCTGTAAATGTTCAGTTTCCAAGGTCTCTTGATGAAAAGCTCTTGTGGTGATGTATCATGATTTGGCCAACTGATCTCAACTGTCATGAGTAATGCTAACTAAAGCAATGCTATGTCCATTCTGGATTATTCTAGTTTGACTGGAAGAATTGTGAATGCGATTTGCATTAGGGTGATGCGTGATCCAATTAGCCATAATTTATGCAGAAAATATGCAAGCTGCCCGATTTGACGATACAGTATTAATTAACAGGAATCAGTTCATAAACGTCATGCCTTACCAATTAGAGACACAATGCAATTTGCATCCATCTCTGGTCATGCCATGCATAGCATAACACATTTAATTAGAGTAAACAGAGATTAATCAGTGCCCAATCACAAGACCACAGTTTTTAAAAACTTGAATTCTATACATCTGTAGAATCATCTAATATTGGACTATATTATGTGATGATTTTTTTTCTTAACAACAATCTTATTTTATCTTATCTTTAGATTAAGCCATATGTCTGAGAACTTGCATGTCATTTAGATATATTTTTAATTCCTATTTAATTTTTTTATTGTTTCAAAAGGTAAAAAAATAATGCATCCATCAGAGCTTCAAGGGATCTGTAGTTATATATTGAAGCCTCTGAAACTGGTATTGATTAATCATTGTTTACATCAGATTACATTTTAGAGTCCATTTATTCTGAAATTCAAAGGATTTTTCAAGAATTCGCAAATGCTTTCATTCAGCTTTTCATCAAACCAGGCAGCCTCAAATACAGCTTTGAGAGAGCATGACATTACTATTAAGTTACCTAATTACTTACTATTAAGTATCGGTTTGTTTCCATTTGAACCAGAGCATAGTAAGATAAACCAACATATGACTGTTGAGATTCTCCCTCACTGCTTCGACACATCTCCCAAATCGCTCTGAGAGTTTGACTGGAACACCGAGCTGTCATTAAAAATGCATTAAAGCATATTAAGGCATAATTAGATATTAGTCCCTAATCTGCAGTAATTACAAAGACAGAGGCAGCGAGTGCTCTGGTAAATGAGTTAAGCACATATTTTTGATAGCGTAGGTGTAATCAGGGGAGAAGGTGCACTGATTCTGTGTAATATACAGCCAAGAAGATTAGAGAGAATGACTGAACTAGAGCTGCTCTGTCAGATACAATGAAACTCTGGGCTGGATTTCAAAATAGACATCAATCCCATGGGCCACAGCACAGTAGGGTTATGAAAACACAACACTATATAATACCACAATTAAAGCCTGTTAAATAACCAGATATTGTTAGACAGAAAATGGCTAATTGGACATTGGCAGCTGGCAATCCAGAGACCAGCCAGGATGGCGGCCCACGTTGGAGTCCACGGTGAGAGGGGCCATGGTGGAGAAGGGACCGACAACACCAGGGGGCTGACTGACGGAGACTGAGCCACTGGAGGTGGAGACCCAGGTGGAACCGAGCAGACGGAGAGCCGGGGTGAAACTGAGGATCCGGAGGGCCTAGGCGGAGCTGAATGCTCTGGCGACTGAGGCGAAGGCGGGGATCCGGAAGACCGGGTGTGACGGAGGATGAAGGTGGAGCTGAAGGGGAGGAGGAGCCTGCCAGAGCCGGAGGGATGGAATGTCGAGATGAAGCCAGAGGAGTGGAGTCCTGAGGCGGCGGATGGTCGACGACTGACTAAGGCGGAGCTGGAGGGACGAGGGAGCCCGGTGGAGCTAGTGGGATAATGGGCCACGGTGGAGACGTGGGAGCTAGGAGCCAAGGCAGAGCCAATGGGTCGGAGGACCAAAGTGTAGTCCAAGGCTCGGAGGATGGAGGTGGAGACAGGGGATCTGCACGCCTGGGCAGAGCTGGAGACTGGAAGACCCGACGATGCGGTGGATCAGAGCGCATGGCAGGCGCTGACTGAGGGTGAGCTGAGGAACTGACATGCATAAGCGGAGATGGAGGTGAGGGACTATCTGGTTTGAGAGGAGGCGGGAGGGGAGGTTGGGAGGGAACACAGGAGGACATGAGCTGGGCAGAACCAGCGGAGACGCAGGAGATTCAGGGCTGGACGGAACCGTAGGAGATTCAGGGGTACAGGGTAAGACTTCTCCAAACCAGTCTATCAGGTCCATATTAAAGATGTCCATTAGTTCCTCAATATAGCTCCCAGAAACCAGTTGTAGCTCACCCTCAGTCGCGGGAATGTGGACAGGGCTTCCTTCCAAGCCCTTGATCACCACCAAAACTCCCTCGGGAACAGACAATGTTGCCGGCTCATTCACTTGGTCAGACGATGAGAGAGGCTCAGGCTCCGTGGGGATTGTCGGCTCAGTCGCAGCGGGCTCAGGCTCTACGTCTGCAGTGGGTTCAGGCAGTAGCTCCGTGCAGCGGGATGACGGCTGACTGGTCTCTAATTTGGGAGTGGGGCTGAAGATGTCCTCATCAGCGGGGCAGACAGAGAAGTATAGTCCAATATTCTCCAGCACCCACTCCACACATGCAGCAAAATTGGCTTTCCTTAGACCACTCGCTGAGGCTAGAGATGTAGAACACACAAAGGGAGCGGTCTGGATAATGCGTTAGGCACGCCAAATCCCAAAAATCCCTGGTGTGAGTCTCTAGGGAGCGGTCCCTCTGCTCCAGGCATAGCAGGGCAACATTGGGAATGTCCATGGTAACAGGGAGTGGGGGAAAAAAATAAACAAAAAAATGCTACAAAAAACTGTAAAGGTCCATTCTTCTGTCACGGGTTGATGAGGCACAAACATAGACGATGGAGATCAATGAAAAGGTATTTTAATAAGTAGATCCAAGAGACAGGCAATAATATCAACTTAACATAGATGAGAACGGACCAAGACTAAGGGAGAACACAGGACTTAAGTACTGGAGACAAACAAGATAATCAGACACGGGTGGAAATTAATGAACTAATTAAGGTAACTAAGGAAAACTAGGTCGACATGTAACAGTGTGATGGCAAGGCATTAGTTATTAATATTTTATGGATTTTATATTATTGATATTTTTTTATTGAACAAAATTGTTTATTTAAAAATCATGCACATATTATTCATGAATTATAATAAATAAAACACAATAATACATATCAGGATTGGATGTTTTAGGCTTAAAAGGCAATTTTATCAGTGTTGCCTCTCCGGTCTATTATGGGGTGCTTTTAAAAGTAATGTGAACAAGCATAATCTAATTTTGGATTTAAGCAACACAATCTAAAGTGGGCACTTTGACGTATGGTGTCACTGTAACCCAAGTGTCCATTTATGAAGAATGTTTCACAGCAATTATGAACAATGCCACTGTGTGGTTTGGTGTGGGAATTGGTAGCATCATCAGATCATGCTGTAGGCCTAAATCCTCCTGTTTCATGATAATTGGATCATTCTCTGTGGTTTTACAGGAAAGAAAGGAAAGTTTGACAGATCTTCTGTTGACAGGATAAATGAATCCAGCTGGGATGTTCCTAGTAAGCTGGCTCTTCTCGTGCTTCCCCATGCACTGGACAGTCAATGTCTGTGCGGGCGTTCTGGCTCACTGCTGGTCAGATCAGTCCAGATAATACTGGGTGTGGTGAGACACTGGGTTTATTTTATTTGACTTTAATAAGAGTTATAAACAACTCATGCAAAATAGACTGCCATCAGGCAGCACACTGGTGGTCTTGGTGAAGTATATGAGCTTTTTTATATAGACTGCATTTGTCATGCAGTCCCAATTTGATCTTTCTGCTGACATTTTCATCAGAATAAATTTATATGTATTTGAGTTTCATATTTAACATGAAAATTATATGCGTCATAGAAAATCTGATGTTTGCTGAAATGTCTCTTTTTAAGATATTAATAGATCTTAAAAGATTCAACACATGAATGCTTTGGAGTTAAACACATATCCAGCCCTAACACATAAATAGCTGCAATAATGTTTTCTACAAAACATTCCCAGCATCCACTCTGGGTTGAATCAAAGGACCCAAACTAAACATCGACCTGACGTCACACCCTCTATAAACACACAATCCTGTCTGTAAACTGCATGTAATGACATCTGCACAGTAGTGACTGCAGTTGTTCCATGTTACATGCATTCTTTGCTGGATTTTTTTTACTTGGTGGTACTTTCCATTATTTTCAGTGTGCTGTTCATTGACTATCAGAGATGTGATGCCGTTGAGATAGCTGATGAAAAGTAGCATAGACTGAAGGTTTTCTGAATGATCTCGTTGAGCTGAAATACACAGTACTGTGATTATCTGAGACTGAATCAAAAATACATTGTCTCTTGCATCTGTTGGAATTGCCATTAAACCTGGAATTTGTGTTGTGATACCAACGGATCTTAACCATTCATATTATATTTTTTGCTGTTATAATAAAAGGTTCATTAAAGTTCAGGAAGAAATATGGCAATTATATCTGAATAATCTGCTAAATCACAATATAATTCAACCCTAGACTTGTGACTTCAAGGGCTTCAGGCAGCAGTCGTGTATATTTGGGATTCAGCACGATGTCTTGACAGAACAGCACAGTTTCAGCCTTTAGTAGCGCGGCGGTGATTTCCGTGAGAGGGATGATGAGGTATGAGTGTCTGAAATTGCAGTGTTCCGCAGGGATGCAATTCAGAGCCATCAGATCAATTTTTCAGTATTCTGGGAAGAAGGATGGAGAGGAAAGATCAGATTGAATTGTGTTGATGTTGGGGGATAAGAACATGATGTGGCCTGAATGAAACTACTGCAATTTTTGTGTTTTGAAGTATTTTGAGAGGTGGGGAGGGACTGTGTACAGTGTTAGTATGTTGATGCCTACATTAACAATGAATAATTTGACTGATCACTCGCTTTTTAAAGCATTTTATAGCTGTTATAAGTAATAAAAGAGGAAAAAGTCATGTTCTGATGGATGTAGAGGTGAGCGGTTTGCATGCCACTGTATATTGCGGATGACTCACACAACTGATGTTTTTCTGGATGGAGTATAATGAGCATCTTGATAATGCTGCAGATTTACATTATGGGGAAATGGAGGCCTGCGGCAAAGCAGAAATTTTGCTATAGGATCTTTCCAAATTCGTATTTCATGTGGAAAGACATGGTATGTTATGACTGCTCATTCAAAATGGTTTGTCACTCTGGTGGTCACATTGCTGACTGATCCCAGTTGACTGATATTTTTCGTGTTTTTTTTTTTGAGTAAAATCAGAATGTGCTTAAGTGAAATTTCTGCACCACTTGAGCCACCAAATGGAATTGCGACAATTATTGTCAAACAGGTTTCTAGATAAAAACTGAGCCTTCTGCTATTGGTCTAGCAAACACAAGCCCCACCCTCAAACTCACACCATTGGTTGAGCCACTGTTGCTGTCAGGCTGGTCGGGGTTCTCAAACAAAAAGAGCAATGTTTTCAAATCGCCTCAGTGCCTGCAGATGACTTGCTTACGGCTGTCTTTTTATATTAAGCTGGGATATGAGAATGCATTTTACATTTACACACTTAAACCGCTTAAAAAAGTATGCTGATTGTCCTCCTTGAAGTCATTTAGTAGATGCTACATTCACAATCAAGTATGGTTGATGCCAGCACAAATGCACATCACTAAGCATCGTTGTCTTTCTCTCCCTTTCTCTCCTTATGTTCTATTCATCCCTGTAACTCTTACTATCTGCCCTCTTTTGATTTAATGCCAAATGCCATTGTCCTCTTATCTAGTGATCAATATGGGCTCAGCAACAGGACAGTCCAAATAATGATAACGGTTCAATCTCCTTCAAGTGATTTTGACTTATTAAGTTCGTCCTAGGTATGTCCTAGAAACTTTAGGAACACTGAAGATAAGCCGTTGCAGGACTTGACCTCGTTTTTTTCTTCTACACTTGTAATTTAGGCTTATATTTCTGTATAGAACTATATGGCGGTTAAACAGAAAAGGCATGTGATTGAAACAGATGCATAGGAACTTATGAAATTACATGAACTTCACTGACAATGTTTATACTTACAAGATCCAAACCAAATGTTTTACATTAGAAATTTTTGTAATTTTAATGAGAATAACGTAAAGGGTTCTTTATAATACAATTTTACTACATTAAAGGGGTCATATAATGCCCATTTTCCACAAGTTGATATTATTCGTATTATTTTTAAGGTCTTAATGAAAAGTCTGTAACATCGTTTGGTTATAATGTTTCATTGGTAGTGTAAAAAACAACATTTTTTTAGCCTGTCAAAAACAGCTCTTTTCAGAGCAAACCGTATTGTCATTCTCCTTTAAAACCCTTGTGCGTTCTAGATCACCTTCTAGATCTACAAAAAAAACTATTGTAATGATATCTTGATTTTATGTTAGTGTGAAAAAAACAGTTGCCCTTATGGTCTTTGGGGTCTCTGGAGACCCCAGACAATAAAATTGAATTTTTAAACAAAATTAGTTTTTATTTTAAACAAATGCAATTTTACTCTGTTTATTAATGTTTTTACTCCCCATTTGTGTCGTATTTGGAGGATTTATGATACAGTTTAAATTTATATACATAAATTAAAACAGATTTTTATGTGAACTTAACTTTATAAAAGACCCACATTTCTAACTTACATTCATGGGGATAACATGGATCATTTGACATGGTCAACACACACACTTAAAATTATATGAAAAACAGATGATTGAAATAAATGATCAACTCTAAAGACTCCAGCTTTTCTCTTTGTAACATCTTGTTCAGGTTTGATTCTAATCATAATGTAACATTATTGGGAAAAAAGGTATTTTTTCTGTTCTAAAAATGCAAAAAAAGTTGACAAAGTAATTTGTATTGTTATAGTTGTGATTTCAGAATATGTATATATGAATCCACGTGAAAAAACTTGTGAAAAATATATATTTCAGTTGGTCAAATAGCAAATAGTGGAGCTCTGCAGCCATCTAGTGGTAAAAATTATATTTTAAATTTTAAAGTGCAATTTCCAAAAGATGGGCAGAAATTTTACACTAAACCATGTTAAATGATCCATATTATCCCCATGAATGAAAGCTAGAAATGTGGGTCTTTTATAAAGTAAATTTTACATAAAAAGCTGTTTTTGTATAAATACCTTTTAAAATAAATATTTTTTAATTTATTTATATTAATTTAAAAAAATAACACAAATCCTCCAAAAACTACACAAATGTGTAGTAAAAACATTAATAAACAGAGTAAAATTACATTGGTTAAAAAAAAAAATATATATATATTATTTTGTTACAAAATTACGTTATGTTGACTGGGGTCTAAAAAGACCCCAAAGACCATGAGTGCACAAGCTGACTCTGCTGACCCTGCCCCTCTCTTCCGAGCACTCACTGAGGGACTGTTTACTTTAGCCGCATTCATAGTGAAACTTGCTAATTAGCACATTATTAGGAAAGGCGATTTGCAAAGATTCATTTAAAAAAACCTTGTACTCACTTCTTCTGTAGGTGAAGCTGGATCACGAATGATTTGCGCAAACATGGATGCTTTTAGGTAGATCGAGGGCGCTTTCCCTTCAAAACCAAACGTAATCCTCTTCAGCCGCTCAGATGATAGGAGTAAATGACGATGTTCATTATTACATCCAACAACAAAACACCTCAATCGCTTAGGAGTCATTCTTGTCTACATCTGCTCTGGCGGTGAAACAACTGATGACAGCTCACTCAGGGCGGGTCTGAGGTAAGACACCAGTGCAGTATGTGCAAAAATGCTTCTGTCAATCAGCGATCGCTGGAGGGGCCTCCATCCATGTGAGGTCACACGGACAGACGGCTCGATTTGAGAAAGGGGGAAAAAAAAACACCGGGTGGATTTTTATCATTATAGGGTGGTTGTGTACACACACTGCCAACACACATTTCAGTTCAAACAACTTGTAAAAGTGCATGTAGCATTATATGGCCCCTTTTAAAAAACGTGATTGTTTTTACATTGATTTTGTGACATATTTCACCATTTGATGATATATGCAATATAGAAAATAATGTAATATATAAAAATGAATTTCTTCCATTTTTTGAGTAAATGTAGCAGAATGTTCTGTTCAGCATCAGATTTACAGATTAAAAAAACTATTTCAAATTCTCACTGGTGTTTTTATCTAGAATTTGGTCCTCTGCCATGTAAAGTAGGTAATTTTGCAGCATAATCTTGCCTGTTGGATGGTACTCTGTATGGATCTACGTAGGGACATACTTGGCAGATGCACTCAGGCTCTGCGGTAGTTTGAGGGGATAGTGAGCCTGCCAGGTTGTGTGTCTATATGTGTGTGTGTATGTGTGACAGAACGAATGAGAGTATGAAATGTCCTCTTGGGACTCATGAATGCAGCTGCGGTTAAACTATGTGAAGTATGCTACAGTATCACCTGAGGAGTTTCCTTAACCAGTCCAAGCAGCCTCCGTGTTTCTCAAGTACAGTCCTTCTTGTTCACCATGAGAGTTTTGTCAGAGAAATTGGGGTTAATTTCCATCTTTATAGGCCCCAGAGCCGCCCCAGCCCCCTTCTCTCTCTCTCTCTTTCTGTCTGTCATCCCTCCTGGTTGTTGGAGCAGTAATTAGCCAGGCTTTTGGTTCACATGTAAAAGGGACAGGTCCCTAGAGTGACAGTGGAGGGAGAGAGAGCTTTAAGCTAGTCCATTCATCAGGACTGAAAAGGAGTATGCCAGTCCAGCAACCGGAGGGAGAAAGTGAATGTATCTGCCCTGATGTCTCACATATGTGGATTGCAGCTCCTATAATATAGTGATATGTTTGTGATTTTAAAGAAGATAAGAGCTTTACAAATAGCACAAAAAAAAAATAAAAAAAAATGTACAGACTGCCCAGTAGTTGTAATCAATTTCTTTGTTCTTGTTTTTCCTATTACAGAAATAGTCTGTTTTTGCATTTTGCAAATTGTTTTGTTTGGCTAGCTTTTATTACGATTTTTTAATAGTCTCAAAAAAACTCAATTATTAGAAGATATTTCTATTTTGAATCCTCTTTAAGTGAAGCTCTATGTGTCATGTCATTTGTACAATAGATGGCCAACATATCTTGTTTCTATAGCAGACAATAATTTATGCTTTTTTGTTTTCTACCAGACTAAATTCTTTTGCATCCTTATCTTGCTGAGACAGCTGTTACCCATTGACCCGTTCTTCCTGCTAAGTAACATTTAAGAAACATCTCAAATGTTTTTGTTGGACAGTTACTGTATTTGTGTTGAATGGCACCTTTCCCATTTCTTCTCATGTACTCGCATTTGTAACTCTTTTCCCATCTGTATATGTATTCTGCTCTTATTTTCTTTCTTTCCTGTTTTCACACTCTCTTCTCTTCTGTTCTTCAACCAGGCTTTGAGTCATCTTCTCAGTAAAACACTTATGGCAGTGATTCAGAGAGAAGGCACGCTGAGTTTCTGTTCCTCATTGAGGCGTTTCAGCCAAATGAAGGGGTAGTTTGGCACTCTACCAACGTACTGAAATACCTTACCCCGATCACCTCAACCTACACGCCTCACACATACTCCAATTTTCTGCTTCTAATGTTCCGTGACTAAAGAGGCCCCATCTGTGCTCATAGCGCCTCGATATTCTATTTAGAAATATAGATGGCATCAAAATGTGATACAGTTTGAGTTTATCAGACACATTAAAAAGGATTATTTTGTTTGTTCTTATATTGCTTTATTGTAGGCTGTCCTATACAATTATTTAATTTCTTTCTAAAGAAAATCAGACTTTTTTCCCAAGAAATATATACTGAACAAAATTATAAATGCAACACTTTTGTTTTTGCCCCCATTTTTCATGAGCTGAACTCAAAGATCTAAGACTTTTTCTATGTACACAAAAGGCCTATTTCTCTCAAATATTGTTCACAAATCTGTTGAAATCTGTGTTAGTGAGCACTTCTCCTTTGCCGAGATAATCCATCCACCTCACAGGTGTGGCATAACAAGATGCTGATTAGACAGCATGATTATTGCACAGGTGTGCCTTAGGCTGGCCACAATAAAAGGCCACTCTAAAATGTGCAGTTTTACTGTATTTGGGGGGGGGGGTCGAAAACCAGTCAGTATCTGGTGTGACCACCATTTGCCTCATGCAGTGCAACACATCTCCTTCGCATAGAGTTGATCAGGTTGTTGATTGTGGCCTGTGGAATGTTGGTCCACTCCTCTTCAATGGCTGTGCGAAGTTGCTGGATATTGGCAGGAACTGGAACACGCTGTGGTATATGCCGATCCAGAGCATCCCAAACGTGCTCAATGGTGACATGTCTGGTGAGTATGCTGACCATGCAAGAACTGGGATGTTTTCAGCTTCCAGGAATTGTGTACAGATCCTTGCAACATGGGGCCGTGCATTATCATGCTGCAACATGAGGTGATGGTTGTGGATTAATGGCACAACAATGGGCCTCAGGATCTCGTCACGGTATCTCTGTGCATTCAAAATGCCATCAATAAAATGCACCTGTGTTCGTTGTCCATAACATACGCCTGCCCATACCATAACCCCACCGCCACCATGGGCCACTCAATCCACAATGTTGACATCAGCAAACCGCTCACCCACATGACGCCATACACGCTGTCTGCCATCTGCCCTGTACAGTGAAAACCGGGATTCATCCGTGAAGTGAACACCTCTCCAAAGTGCCAGACGCCATCGAATGTGAGCATTTGCCCACTCAATTCGGTTACGACGACGAACTGCAGTCAGGTCGAGACCCCAATGAGGACGACGAGCATGCAGATGAGCTTTCCTGAGACGGTTTCTAACAGTTTGTGCAGAAATTCTTTGGTTATGCAAACCGATTGTTGCAGCAGCTGTCCGGGTGGCTGGTCTCAGATGATCTTGGAGGTGAAGATGCTGGATGTGGAGGTCTTGGGCTGGTGTGGTTACACGTGGTCTGCAGTTGTGATGCTGGTTGGATGTACTGCCAAATTCTCTGAGATGCCTTTGGAGACGGCTTACGGTCGAGAAATTAATATTCAATTCACGGGCAACAGCTCTGGTGGACATTCCTGCAGTCAGCATGCCAATTGCACGCTCCCTCAAAACTTGCGACATCTGTGGCATTGTGCTGTGTGATAAAACTGCACATTTTAGTGCGGCCTTTTATTGTGGCCAGCCTAAGGCGCACATGTGCAATAATCATGCTGTCTAATCAGCATCTTGATATGCCACACCTGTGAGGTGGCTGGATTATCTCGGCAAAGGAGTGTTTTTTTTTTCTTCACAATTTTCTATTGAATATTTTAAGCATAAAGCTTACTACATGTATTATTTTATTTCCAATTTTCTAAAATATGTTTCTTGCCTTTTTATTATTGTATTTTAGACTTTTTAAGTGCTGCCCTGTCATTTACTGATAAACAGTGGTACTTCATTTTTCTTTGTGTTCCCCTTTGTCTTTTTAATTTCCAGTTTTTGCATTACCACATGAAATGCTCTCCATTGGGTAAGGGTCAGCTAAATTGTTTGTTTGGCTAGCTTTCAGTGGATTTTTTTTTCATTTCTACATAGCTTTCCTCTTCATCGGAGACATGCTGCGATTTAAACACATGACCGTTAAGAAAGAGAGGGAGCGAGTGACAGGAGCAAAGCATCCACTCTCATAATGCAACATAATCACTGAAAATTGTACTATGCTCCATCTGAATACCGTCCTCTCCAAAGATACCGTGTTTGGCCTCTTTCACGAAAAACAACCGAATTAACAATTTTCATCGCAGTGTAAATGCATTAGTAGCCTTTCTACTTCGCTACCTCAAGGCGCTGTGTGAGATGGTACAATGGCTTTAACTTTATTGTGCACAAATGGCAGCTGTTAACTGGGGCATTGACAGGCTCTATTGTGACTTTTATCAGCACATATATGAGGAGAATATTTGTTAGGAGGCGATGATTAAAAATAACAGTGACCTTCATCTGACCTTGATCATATTTCTAGCTGGAGGAAAAAAATCCAATCTATTTCGTTTCACTAATTACAATATATTCTCGTTAGGTTCTTATAATGTAGGTTATTACAATACTAAATCCGTTTTTCCACAAGGGCATTATAATAGCTCCTTATAAATGGCAAGTGCAGTTATTCTTTATGTGTGTTATAAATGTGCAATTTGTAATTTCTTTGTTCAGCCCAGCCTGGTTTCATGTTCTTGTGTTTGTGTGTGTGTGCAGGTCGAGCTCTGATGAGGCTCACTGATAGGAAGTTGGAGCGTATGGGCATCATGCAGGAGTGTCAGAGGCAGTACATCCTACAGCAGGTCCTCCAGCTCCGCGTCAGAGAAGAGGTCCGCACTCTGCAGCTGCTCACGCAAGGTACATACACATACACACAAACATGTACAGCTATATGCATGGGAAAGATCTCCATAGACTTCCAATGTTTTTCATTTAAACTATTAGGCGTTCTTTACTTTAACCCTGCCTTAATAGATTTTAATTAATGGATTACTACCCTTTTATGAGTCTGTTTTTGAACCTTTTTTTACTAAAATGTTGATTAGAATTTAGAATGTGTAGTTAGGCGTATGTAGTAATACTCTATGTCCTGTCTTCTTGATCTTGTTGAGGGTCTCCTCACACTCTAAATGAAAAAGTTATTGCAGAATTGCAATTCAAAGAAACTCATATAATCTGTAAGAGTCATTTTTAACTAGAAAATCAAAGTGTGTAAAGACCATTTTTAAACTAGAAACTTAGTTTAAAAAGCCATCAATGGACAGATAGATGGACAGAGAGACGGACGGATGGATGGATGGTTGGATGGATGGATGGATGAATGGGTGAATAATTAGATAACGATAATTATTGCGAAATGATATTCCTCAATAAAACGATATGAAGAGTTCAATAAATGTTCGATATAATGTTTATGCTCCAAAAGCGGAACGAAACCGCGCGACTCATTTGAATCGCGTCACACGGACAGTTTATCCGCTTGGATCACAGTTCAAACTGCCGTGCCGCGCGAGCTCACTATAGCAGATGTGTTTACTCGATAACGTGAACATAACTCAAGCTACTATCAAATGTGCATTTCTAAGAGACAAAAAAGAGACAAATTATTACTAATATTATCAGGCAACCCAAACCGGTTTCTTGATTTGAAATTATATCACTCATTAGAACATGCAGAAACTATGAAATACATTTTTCTATTTAGATATTTATTTTGTTATGGAAAATTAATGGTCTTGTTTCTACAACTTTCACTTTGGAGCAAAAATCTGGCTTTAAACTTGAAAGAAATAAAGATTTGACATTTATTGTGATAATTATTGATATCGACTGATATGAAAAAAATGATCGTGATAATTTTTTGGGCCATATCGCCCAGCATAGATTAGATAGATAGATAGATGGATAGATGTTGGGCGTTATTGCTAATTGAAATTAATGAAGCGTAATTATAACAGATTAGTAGATCGGAGCTGTAAAACAGCTGCCTGTATGCCTTGCATATCTGCGTGTGCACAAACCTCATTCAACTTCAACAGGATTCAAAACTGTTGACCTCCATGTTTATTGGCTAAGCATTCCTGAAAGATTAGTTGGTGATTGAAAAGGAGAGAAAGAGAGGTATTATTTGGTGAAGGCCCCAGATATCACTGCTGTCTTTTGCCTTCTTTCTGATATACAAACTAAATTAAACAATGGCGTGCATGGGAACAGATAGCACACAGATGCTGTCTAAATCAGCCAGAATTTGCAACAGCCCAGTGAAGGACAGTATTTTTAGGGGACTAGAGAGGAGCTGCTGTGCCTGACAAAGTAAAGAGCATGAGCTTATCTCTCTGTCAGCAGTGTGAAAGAGTACTGCAAATGTACTTAGGTAAATGCTTACTTTGCTGAAATAATACTCCATACAAGCAAAATATGTGACAAAATGGTATTAATTAAATAACAAGACTTGCTCATAAATTACTGTTGAGATAGTTACTACTATTCTTTATACGGCATGTTTAATGAATTACCAAAAAATATAAATTCATATCTTGCTTCTGGGTCCTAACGCTCTGCAGAGTGAGAAAACAACAAA
The DNA here is from genome assembly GCA_027422405.1 of Ptychobarbus kaznakovi. Taxonomy (NCBI): domain Eukaryota; kingdom Metazoa; phylum Chordata; class Actinopteri; order Cypriniformes; family Cyprinidae; genus Ptychobarbus; species Ptychobarbus kaznakovi. The sequence goes on from CM049802.1 coordinate 9,510,618, forward strand.
CTGTGCTAATATACACCCACAATGTCCACCCACACGGACCCAGAAACTGAAGTCCTTATGTCAGACTTAAAAGGATTCTCCCCAAGCCTTCAAACTGATGTCATCAGAGCGAGAACGCCATTCCAGAGCGGAAGCGAATTTTCTGTTTTTTATGAAATATTATGACGGCAGAATATTTTTTTCCCTGGTGTATTGACTTGCACCGTTTAATTATTCACCACAAGACTAGTCATGTGAACTAAAAAAGTAAGTAGGGTCATTTTTGATTTCATGATGACTTCATGACTACCACATACTGTAAACTGGCATATAGATATTTTTATATTTCAAATTGTTTTGTCCATCTATTTTTTCAAGGCAACCATTATTTCAAGCTTTGAGTGGTTTAATTCAAGTCTTCTAAAAAAGACACGTTCGCTTTATATGATGAACAGATTTTAATATAGGCTTTTATTTACATAGCCTACATATAAACATTCGGGCTTTTAGTTTTGTTTAACGAATTTTACTATATAAACGGATTGTTTTTATACATAGCCAATCTGAATTAATATATGAGTTCTCAAAATGTCTTTTGTCTGGATTTGAATTATCAATGTTCAGATGCATATCTTTAATATTTGCATTATGGTCATAATTCTTTCTGAATTGTGTCTTATTTGTGTCCTTTCAAATATGGTAACTTTGTTGCAAAAGCTTACAGCAAAGAAGCTTGATTTAAAATTAGATTTTAAACTGAACTGAATTTACAAAAAAGACACTGTCAGTAATAAATTCATAAAACAAATTACCTCAATTCAGTTGAGGTATTCGAAATATAACAACACAAAATATTTATAAGCAGTGATTAAAGAGCCATTTGTTATTTGTTTAGATAAATGGAACATGAGATGGCTTTGACCTGTAATGTCTGTACAATGTAGTGATGCAGTTAGACAGACAGACTATGATATTTATATGTACAAATCATACAAATATCCCATTCCGAAACATTTCTAGCATAAACTTACATTGTAAAGAAATTAAAGTTTGATATTTCATATTGAAAGACATTTTGGTGAATTTCACTTAGTCAATATAACTTCCAGTAGCATTTTCATCGGTCAGGCGTGGATCTATTCTGAATGATAACTTTTAACAAAGTATAATCTAGGAGCAAAGAGAAATAATTTCTGCAATAAAAGCACGGAGAGATCGCGATTGCGCACAAGCAATATCGGAGTGAGAGGTTAAGCAGTTCATTTGTATAAGTAGGCCTATTTAAGCTCGCATCCAGTTTTCTGCGATTACATGATTGTGTTCCCATGTTACAATTAAGCGCTCGCCACATTTGCGTGGAAATGATTAAAATTATGCGGAATACCTGCAATCCAGCGCGGACATTCAGATTTAGACTCTGTAACTGACAGGAGGGAGGCAGATGCGTGTCAAACTCGCTGTCGGAGAGGAGAGCGCGAGACGCAGCTTGTATTGGTGTAGGGTAGGCTATAAACGGTAGATACTGCGGAAAATGAGTAATGGAACCGTGTCAGATATTTCAGTATCAAAATATAGATATATATGATAAAACTACCATGTAGTTTGTTTCTCCAAACTTTCTCCAAAAAAACTACTTAATTACAGTAACGTGAGTAGTTGTAATTCGTTACCTCCACCACTGGTTGTCAGAAGGAAAATTAAAACTTATGTTTTGCTGAGCATGTTACATGTTGTCAATTACCCTGAAAATATTTTATGAAATATTTTTTTCTCTGCAGTACAAAGCATAGTCTTCATAGTAAATGAAGCCAAAAATAAGGTTTCCTATAGAATCCTCCTCATGAGTGCACCTGGTAACTCATGTCGGCCACTTGGATACACACAGTCTGACATTAGCTGCTATCTGCAGCGACTAACAGCTTTTATTGTGCACTGGCAGTCGGGTATCATGCAGACAGATAATAATTAACCTTTAGGGTTCATTGGACCATGCAGGGAAAATAATTTAATTCTGGCTCCCGTGAATGCCAGAGGGATGGCTGGACCAGAAAGGCCTTATCAGTTACAGTGAACCGGACAGTAACAGCCAGTGTTTTCTACTTCACATAACTATCCAATGGGCGGAAATCACTGATTGGCTTTCATGTAATGCTGTTTCATGCTATTGTGAGCAGTGTTTGCCGTGGTACATAGATTTTATATTGTTGTTCAATCAATGCAGAGTTTGTGAGTTTTTTAGGCAACAATTATGGTGCCTTAAAGTCATGTCGGATAGATCGTATTTACGAGTTGAACGCACACCACCACAAAGTCATTATTACAAGTGTTAAACTCGAAATTTTCTTTAAGCCCTGAGTCGGATGCAATGGATACAGCCAAAGACTATAGATATGCAGCATCTGTTTTAACAGTACATTTCTTGAAATTAATAAAAGTATGATTTTTTTTGTAATGTACAATAAAACTAGATAAGTTACATATACAAAATATTAATTACCATCGAATATATAATGATTCAGTTTACATCACCTTCATAAATGTAATAAAAACAGAAAAAAACAAAAACACAATGATGCACATTCTTTATTCATCATTTTGTACATGTAAAAAAAAAAATTAATCGTTGGATTTTATGTAGAAAAGTTAAATCGTCATCTTGTTCCCACCAAAATGACTTGAACGCAACTGACCTCATAATTGCAATTTGTCAACTCCCAGGAGGAACTGAACGCAGCGTTTTTATAAAAATATTCACAAATTTGTTCACTATATTATGAAATATCTGATATTCCGATTCTCAAATTCTTGTAAGTAAATGTATTGGTAGTAACCTTTATAGTAAATACACCTTTATAGTGATATATAATGTTGTGATGTATAATGGCATGATTTTGCACACACCCGCTGCTGTGGGATTTACACCAAAATTTATGTTTAGTTTTTTTTATTCAGATGCACTCCCCAACAAAATCTAGAATCATTCTTCCTTTCCAAATATTCATCTGGTGAAAATTCCTGTATTTTTTTATATCATATTATATACTGAATGAAAACAAAATGTCACACTGTCAGTCTTTTTTTTGTCCCCAATATCGTTTAGCCCTAATCAGTAAATTATTGATTCAATGGGATTAGAACACATTGCAAGCAGGGCTCAATCTTTGTCACAGCTCACCGTGTCAGGAACACGTATGGCTCAGACAAATGTAAGCTCTTCCAAATTAATAGATTCAGTGCAACTCACATTCTTTTATTGTAAGCATGAAGTATTTTAGGCGTTTCCATTAGGATTTGGCTGGATGTGTATGATATGGAAAGTATGTATTTTGTTGCTGTGCACCCATTAGGGAACAGTGACCTCATACATGTGGACATGACTAAACATGGTGTACGTTTTTCTGTCTGTGGGACATCTACAGTATCTGCTGATGTTGAACGTTTTCTCTTCTCCTCTGAGTGAGATCAGACTTGTTATTTTTCCAACTGTGACAGTACCAGAACCCAAATCAAAATGAAATCATCAATACAAAATTAAACCCACCCATAGATACCAAACAAGCACAACAGATGGCTCACAAAGCGCTTGTACAATTGTTTATGGGCCTTGAGAACTAATGAGAAATGCAATCTAATCATTCTGTCATAATTATTTCTCATTAGTGTTTACACATTGCTTTTACATATGTATCCATGGCTACATCAAATATCCCACTTCGGGGGAGATAAAAAACCATCTACACTGTTGTGAGAAAAATAGTTATTCTCTATGCTAATGAATCAGTCAGCCAAGAAAAGAAAGAGTGACTAAGTCAAGTTTAACGAGTATTATCTATTTTTCCTTTCTTCTAGCTTCTGTGATCTCAGTGAATTTCCGCAAAACATCAGTCTCATTTTAATTCATGAAGAGGTCAGAATTGTAGAGGTTATTCCACAGATTATAAATTATTGCATGCATGTGTCTTGACGGGGTCAAATCTCAGAGGTTGTTATACAGGTTTTAAATTGGCTGCCATCTAGAAAGTTAGTCCAGCACCGCTCATTTATCAAACCAAAAGAAAAGAGCAGAAGTGATCAGTAACAAAAATGTTCTGTCCTTTTTAAAGTGCTTTGAATGTCTTTGGGAGTCTTTGAGGTATACATTAATATTTTTTTAATAATAGCATTTTAATGATGATATGCTGTGATGTTTTAGTGTATTTTAAGAAAACAAATCACAATTTCTAATTGTGATAGAAGTGTTTTATTGATTATGTGGTGGTTAAATTTAGGGCTGCACAATTAATCTGATTTCTAATCGCAATTACAATTACGTATGCCACAATGACATAATCGTCCAAAGCAGCAATTAATCTTTCAAAATCCACTTATGTTATTCTGTGTGCTTAAGATGTGTTCTTTTCTTTGTACACGTTATCTTAAGGGTTTTTGCGTTGTTTTAATTTTAGTATAGCATTATAATACCATGCATATTTAAAAAAATATATTTAAAGAAGAAACCAATCCAATATACAGTATAGTTTTGAAGTTTTTCAGTTAGAGGGTTTTCAGCTTGTTTATTTTCCTCTAAAAAATATGGAATGCCGTTGCTTCAAACAATGGTATAAACATAATTTAATGTAAATTGTGATGATCGTAAATAATAATCGCAATTACAATTTCAAGGAAATAATTGACAATTATGATTTTTCTCATAATCGTGCTGCCCTAGTTACATTTTCATGTTGTTGTTGGTTCAATTGTTTTTGCTTGGAAAACATTTAGCATGTGCTATTTTAGAGTTCACTTATTCTGCAAGATAAAAGTGTCATATCTTAATCATTGCAAAAATTAAGGAGAAGCATTGTTTGATTAATATAGATTGTAAATATTTATTAATATATGTATTAAAATTATATATATAAATATCCTCTGTTACTAACTTAACCTTGGTTCCCTGAGATACGGAACGAGTACTGCGTACTTTGCCATGCTATGCGACTGAAGGACTCAGTCGTCGCTTCAGTCGAAGTAACCTGAGGAGCCTTGGCGAATGCCCACATTATATAGCCAGATGCCCCGCCCATTCTGGCGTACTTTCCAGCCATAGGCTCATTTTCAGCGCACTACACAAACCAATGGCTGTGCAGGCCATTATCGGCTCCAATATCGGTTAAAAAGGAGTTTCCCCAAGCATCTTAAATAAGAAGCAGTACTCGTTCCGTATCTCAGGGAACCAAGTTAGTAACAGAGTACGTTTTCCATATAAAGCACCACCTAGTGTCAGAGAGTGGATTTACAGAGACTTATATTTACATTCAGCCTATGTACAGTTTCTGTCTGGCCAAAAACAGATATGCATTCCCTGCTGTAAATTTTGACCGGTTGAGGAAAAACAAGCTTATATGGATTCTATATATTTAATAAATTCAGTTATTGTTTGTCATGTTATTGTTTTAGTGATTATGCAAACAGAAAGTCATTTTATTTGTTGTTTAACGAAGGACAATAAGTAATTTATGTGTCAGTACTTTTTAAACCTCTCCAGCACATTTTAACAATACCGCGATAATACTGATAACCATTATAATTTTGGTCACTATAATCATGATAAGAAATTTTCATGCCATTACATCCCTATATATATATATATATATATATATATATATATATATATATATGTGTGTGTATAGTAAATTATAATGCATACAAGTATGACGTTTCAGAAATATTACTTTGATATATTTTAATATGATACATTTTACAAATAATTAAAAAATAATATATGTATATTTTTATATATTTGTATTAGTGCTGGGCAACGATTATTTATTATGTGTATATAAATACACACATACAGTATACATTTTGAAAATATTTACATGTATATATTTGTATTAATATAATTTATATTATATCTAAATATATTTAACATATAATCATAACATGTTTGTCTTAAATATGTACATGCATGGGTGTGTATTTATATATACATAATAAATAGGCACAGTACACAAAAATATATTATGTACACAAAAACTTTTAGTTTGGATGCGATTAATTGCAATTAACCGTTGCCCAGCATTAATTTGTATACATTTAATTATTTTAATTTATTATGTAGTGTAATTTATATGAGACTAATACTGGACTGGTCAATAAGAGTGTATTTTCAATAAGTGTATGGTCAATAAGTTCTGCATTTTATTTATGGAAAAAGTAATGTCTGGCATAAATAAAATGCACTACAAAAAAAAAAACTAGCATATGGTGTGAAGTAGTCTGTATCAATGTTTAATTGGAGTATTTTGCAGTCTTGGGATGCACATTGTAGCATTTGCACTAGTATATCTAGGAGGCAATCTAGGAGATCTCAATGATGAATATTGTGTGCATGTGTGCGTGTGTGTGTGTGTGTGTGTGTGTGTGTGTGTGTGTGTGTGTGTGTGTGTGTGTGTGTGTGTGTGTGTGTGTAAGAGAGAGAGCCAGAGAGAGCGCTCTAGGGATAAAAATGCGCTCAGTGGTCCCCTCTCTTGGGGTGTCGGTGGGAAAAGGTGCAGATTGGTATCATTATTTTGCAGTGCTTCGAGGAACCCTTCCTCTTCTCTTGAAGGTCAGATTAATTTCATTTTTTAATTTCCTTCCCAGACGATCCCAGAAGAGACACTTCCTGAGCCCTGTTTGGGAAGATGGGATTAGGTCTTGTTGAAGAAAATATACTCTCCTATTATTCCTCCATAAGTTCCTGTCATTCAGTCCCATGTTTTTTTAATAGAGTCCTCAGCTGAGAATCACATTTAATAAAATCTGAATCGGAATGTCTTAGATGAGTTTGCACATTAGCAGCTCATTTTGACTTACACGCAAAGGGTTTGACATCATTAGAAAGTGGGATATTTACAATTATATGCAATAAATGCTTTGTTTTGAATCTTCTGAAGTCACAAAATATAGATAACAGATTAAATAACAGATTACATTTTCTCATTTATAATTACTCTCATATGAATATTCAATAGGAAAAGTTCACCCAAAAATGAAAATTGTGTCATCATTTACTCCTTCACGTCATTCTCATTTACTTTATTCCTATGTGGAACATAAAAGAAGATATTTTGAATAATGTTTCTACTGTTTTTCTTCATATAATTAAAGTAAATGGGGTCCAAAAGGACAATGAATGGCAGTGACTATCTCTGCATGGATAAAACATGATTTTTATAAAATATCTTGTTTTTGTGTTCTACAGAATTAAAAAAAATCACATGAGTGTGAGTAAATGATAACACCACTTTTATTTTTGGGAGCACTGTCCCTTTAAGAAATATTTTGCAAAGTTTAATTGAATTTGTAGCTCTACATATTCTGAAGTTAGAGATACTATACCAATGAATTTATAGTGGCACGTATAGAGATAACAATAATGTTAGTGTTTAGATAACAGTGTTAAGCATTTCTTTAAAGTAGTTTTGTTTTTTAATCAATTTGAGAGTAATTTTCTTTTTACCCTCAGGGATGATCTATTCAAACCATTTCTCAACTATCCATACAAACAAAAGCATTCACAAAGAAATGCTTCATGAAAAATGTTTATCTATTGATGAGTGAAAGACTCCCAAAAGGGCTGTTTTGTTTGATAAATAGGCATGAAGAGTCACTTCAGTGTTATTTATTTGATTCTGTAAGCTGCCCAGATCAGCAAGCAGATCTTTTGCTTGGATTTCCATCACTACCGTCAATAGCAGTCCAGGGTTTAGAAAGTTCAGAGTACTGATTTTTTCCTTCGATTTGCCATCACTGCTCATTAAAATGCGATTTCCAAGCAAAACCGTCTTTATTGAAGCTGAACATCTTTAGATTTGTTTTTTTTTATCTCCTGATGATCTCATAATTTTTTACTGTTTTCACCAACTTCCACCCACTGCTGACTAAAATACGCTTGACATGAGAAATCGAGAGCTCCCTACTTACATTTCCACTTAAGTTTTCGTGTTCTGTATCAGAACTACAAGGCTAATCTTAGCTGTGCCATTTTGCGTTGCTCTTCACCGCATCTTGTTGTGGTTTGTGGGCTGTACATTGTGGGCTGTGAATACCAAGGTCACAGAGAGGCCGGTTGCAGCACGATATTCCTCCAAAAAAAGAGAGAGGGAACTGCAAAGTGTTTGTGTGTAAATGTGCATGTTTGTGTTTCAAGAACAGAGGAAGAAGAACCTGCGAAGCATGTGATAGATGCTATTAATGGCACAAAGGTTGAGACTCCTAGATATAGAAAATGTGCACACATACATATAGCTGACAGAACAAAATTTGGTACTGATCATTTTGTGTGTGTGGTGTGTGTGGTGTGTGTGTGTGTGTGGTGGTGTGTGTGTGTGTGGTGTGGGTCGGGTCGGTGGGTGGGTGGATGTTTGGAATGGCAGGTTTGTCAGGGACAGAAGAGAGTACCAACAAATTATCGGTCATGCCAGTATGCAGTAGTAATTCCTTGTACAGAAAAGCATAGTACAGGGTTGCCAGTACCTGCCCAATCTGACATTGATGCAAATCATCTGAAAGAAATTTGAAACATCTTTGGAAAAACTGATACATGATCCACCGAGCTGTAACAATGGTCCACACCATACAGATAAATCTGTGCAAATGGGACCATTTGCCCTGGAGGTTTGTCAGGTGCAGCCATCCGGTCAATACAGAGGAACAGCCTAGCATTGGCTGGATTAGAAATCAGAAGTTAACTGGCTGGAGGTTTGAGTTTCACAGCGTGGAGCCTCGTACATCAGTTTTCAGAGAGCAGCAGTGCCATTAAAAACGCATCGGCCCGGTTCCACTCTGTCTGCAAGCCCCACCCCCACCCCCCCCCCCCATCTGCAGTGCAAAACTACTGAGTTCTCCGGCTGCCAGACGCCAAGATGCTCTCACAGATACACTCACACTTGTACTTACACAAAAACATGCACTGCCTTGTAGTTGCCATGCAGTCAGTTTCCCAGCAATAGGCCGTGGACCTCGCCAGCAGGATCAATACTGTGGGCATTAAAGCCGAGGAAGCCAGTCCAAACTCTGCCCTGCTCCACTGAGGGCTGTTAATGAGATGTGTGTGTGTGTGTATATATATATATATATATATATATATGTTAGGGCTGTCAATCGCTGAATTTTTTTTTTGCGTTAATCGCAAATTTAAAATAATAGGATTTACCTGTAAATGTGTTGAAATACAAAAATGCATTACAAACCTAGTTTAAGGAAACAGAACTGTTCACACTTCCGCCAGGTATGAGACAACCTTATTATTCTTTTATCATTATTATTTTTTTATTCAGCCATTATCAGCCTTTATACTGGCAATAAAATGTTTACCAAGCCACATCACTTCAATTCCAGTAAACATTTACCCAACATTTTCTTGCGACCTTACGTGAAGTATTATGACAAAATGTATTATGAAGAAGTATTGGATCTGTCTGCAGTTGCATTAGAGCTAATATTAGCATCATGCTTCATAAGACAATTTATGAGATTAATAGTACACTTTTACTCAGAACTCGCTTCAAACCACCATCGAGTGTTTGTAGTAACTTCCTTTTGCGATCACATGTGGAATTTGGTAGTTGTTAAAATATGCTATTTATAGCCTTTTATATCGCTGCCCAAATGAACATTTCAGATGTACACATTAATCTCAAGAAAACCACATACAAACCATATCCTATCGTAACCGTGTGTTTATTATCTTATTTGATCTGTAGTGGCTGTTGTCATGTTTATTCCTGCTGTGTTGTATGCTCTGGCTGAAACTCATGTTGTTTGTGATGTTACAACCGCCTCTCCGTTCTTAAGTTGCCAGGTATACATTCCAAGTATAATACACATTAATAAAAGGATCTATTTCAATTTGTATTTGTCTATATATACTTTGGGCGGCCGCAGTACATTAAAAGTAGCCCAAAAAATCTTGGTCTCATCAGACCACAGAACATGGTTCCAGTAATCCATGTCTTTAGTCTGCTTGGCTTCAGCAAACTGTTTGCAGGCTTTCTTGGCATCATCTTTAGAAGAGGCTTCCTTGCTGGACGACTCCATCACACCAGTACCTCTAAGACCCCTCTTAATCCGGAAGTTTGCTGGACCATACCACTATCGGCCTCATTCCAGAGACGGTGAAGTTGCTTAAAATCAGGGTTTTAAGAGCTGGTCTGGTTCAGTCTAAACACCTGGACCACAGCTTAAAACTTGGTGATGGATCGTGGACTTCAGGTGAAACCCCCCAGCTCTCCCCCCAATCATGAACACTCTGTGTCAGTGGAGTTTAGGTTCCTGAACCACCATCTGCTGAAGTGACACTCACATCGACTCCTTGAAAAAGGCCCAGCAGAGAATGTACTTTCTGTCAATTGAAATGTTCAACCTGCCACAGGCGCACATGACACTTTCTTGATGTTATTTGTGCTGTGACTCTTCTTTCTGTATGGTTTGGGTCAGCCAGCAAATTAGATTAGAAGACTGCGGGCTTAGGACAGCAAAAGGGTCATTGATGTTACCTGCCAGCCTGGATTTGTACTAACAGAGTGAAGACGGGCAGTAACCATCAAGACCCCTCACCCTGGGACCAATTTGCTTCTCATCAGGCAGAACGCTACAGAAATCTCTGTGCAACTGAAACATCGGCTAAAAACAATGTTTTTATGCAATTATATCTTTTTTTTTTTTTTTTTCTATTTCAGTAACAACTAACACAGAATTATTAATGTGCTGTAACTGTATCCCTTAATTCTGCCTGTTAAGCATCCCCCATCCTAATTACATACTCTCTCTGCTATGAAATATGACCCCCCAAACTTATTACAGACGTACATATAGGAGTAAATTCCACATTGACATACATTTCTGTTCCAGATTCAGACACATTATTAGTATATTATTAATTGTTTGCTTATTTAACTGTTCTGCAGTCCAATATGTAGTTTATATGTTGATATGTATGTAAGTATCATGTTTGTACAAGAGCTTCTTAAAATCCACAACAAATTCTTGTGTTTGCACACATTCGTATAAACATTCTGATTCTGATTCATTCTTCTGGGGAAACAGCCTGCAGACCAAACTGGAGTGTGTGGCGTATGTCTACACTGACAGGAGACCCCATGAAACCTCTGCAGAATGCTGGCAAGATCAATCGGTCTATTTCCCAAACACACCTCTTTGGCTGAGCACGACCACTTCTTGACACCCTTGCGAGGCCTGTTCTGAGTGGAACCTGCCCTGTTAAACCGCTGTATGGTCTTGGCCACCGTGCTGCAGCTCAGTTTCAGGGTCTTGGCAGTCTTCTTATAGCCTCGCCATCTTTATGTAGAGCATCAATTCTTTTTTTCAGATCCTCAGAGAGTTCTTTGCCTTGAGGTGCCATGTTGAACTTTCAGTGACCAGTATGAGAGGGTGAGAGCGATAACACCAAATTTAACACACCTGCTCCACATTCACACCTGAGACCTTGTAACATTTACGAGTCACATGACACTGGGGCGAGAAAATGGCTAATTGGGCCCAATTTGGACATTTTCACTTGGGGTGTACTCACTTTTGTGGCCAGTGATTTAGACATTAATGGCTGTGTGTTGAGTTGTTTTGAGAGGACTGCAAATTTACACTGTTATACAAGCTGTACACTCACTACTTTACATTGTAGCAAAGTGTCATTTCATCAGTGTTGTCACATGAAAAGACATAATAAAATATTTACAAAAATGTGAGGGGCGTACTTAATTCTGTGAGACACTGTGTATTTATACTGAACAAAATTATAAACGCTTTATTATAAAATGTTTTTGCCCCCATATTTCATGAGCTGAACATGAACAAAAAATACCTATTTCTCTCAAATATTGTTCACAAATCTGTCTAAATTTGTGTTAGTGAGCACTTCTCCTTTGCCGAGATAATCCATCCACCTCACAGATGTGGCATATCATATGCCTGCCCCATACCATAACCCCACCGCCACCATGGGCCACTCGATCCACAACGTTGACATCAGCAACCGCTCACCCACACGACGCCGCCATCCGTGAAGTGAACACCTCTCCAAAGTACCAGATGCCATTGAATGTGAGCATTTACCCACTCAAGTCGGTTACGACGACAAACTGCAGTCAGGTCGAGACCCCGATGAGGACGACGAGCAAGCAGATGAGCTTCTCTGAAACGGTTTCTAACAGTTTGTGCAGAAATTCTTTGGTTATGCAAACCAAATGTTTCATCAGCTGTTCGGGTGGCTGGTCTCAGACGATCTTGGAGGTGAACATGCTGGATGTGGTGGTCCTGGGCTGATGTGGTTACACGTGGTCTGCGGTTGTGAGGATGGTTGGATGTACTGCCAAATTCTCTGAAATGCCTTTGGAGACGGCTCTTGGTAGAGAAATCAACATTCAATCCATGGACAACAGCTCTGGTGGACATTACTGCAGTCAGAATGCCAATTGCACGCTCCCTCAAAACTTGCGACATCTGTGGCATTGTGCTGTGTGATAAAACTGCACATTTTAGAGTGGCCTTTTATTGTGGCCAGCCTAAGGCACACCTGTGCAATAATCATGCTGTCTAATCAGCATCTTGATATGCCACACCTGTGAGATGGATGGATTATCTCGGCAAAGGAGAAGTAACACAGATTTAGACAGATTTGTGAACAATATTTGAGAGAAATAGGCCTTTTGTGTACATAGAAAAAGTCTTAGATCTTTGAGTTCAGCTCATGAAAAATGGGGGCAAAAACAAAAGTGTTGCGTTTATAATTTTGTTCAGTGTGTGTGATATATGTGTATATATATATAAATTAAATAAATTAGAATGTGGTGGAAAATAGGGGTGGGCGATATGACCAAAATCTTATATCATGATATGACAAATTTTATATCACGATAACAATATGTATCACGATATAGTGATTTTTTCCTTGTCACCAATATCAATATCAAACTAATACAAGCCTAAAGAGAGAGAGAAAAAATAGCTCAACCTCACTGAAGATAAATAAACAGTCAGTGATGAAATAAGGATAAGAAACTAATTGCAATAGGACAAAAACTTACTTAAATAAGAAACACTACATACATTGTGTAAATTAATTAGTCTTCACTGTGTTAATTATATCTATCTATCTATGATAGCTATAATTAACACGTGTTTTATGTATAGATTCTATACATTATAAATATATCATTATTATTTTTTATTTATTCTGATTAAAGTTACAAAAGTGATTTAGTCAAGAGCAGTGAGAGATTTTCTAGCAGTGTGCTATGATTAACATGAATGGAAGACAGAACGAATATTGGAACGCTTCCCCTTTAAGAGCAAAGTCCGGATCTAATACAGTTACATTGCGTTTTCTCTTTCTGCCGTTTACTCTCTCTTAAGACCTAAATCGCTGTGTTTATGAGGATACTTGCAAAGACGGGGATTCTGACGCATATAAGTGTGTTTATGTAATTGTTCAAAGTCGGCAAAAAAAAAGCATGCTCCTCTCACACAGAAAGAGACGGCGCACACATATAGGTCTGTTGTTTGTGTTTTAACGGCTTAAAATCGGTTGATTTAAAACTGCAGTGCTTAAAAACGCGTGACCATGCTACAGATGTAGTCTCTCGTTTAGGAACGAGCTCCTGGTTGTGTCCTAGCTGGTCGTTCTCATCTCCACCTGCTTCTGTCTCCCCTTCACGCCCCGTGGTGGGCGGCGTATAAAGATCGCAGTCACTCAAATTATGAAAAGGTATTACCGGAAACAATGTATTTTGCGACACCACTAGGTTTGGGTATCGTTTTAATTTTATCGATTTCGATTCCGATTCTGCTTATCGATTCCGATTCTTTTAGATTCCAATGTGATTAAATAATGATATCAAACATTTATCCTGTGTCTCTTTTTAGCAAACCATTTATTGGAGCTGAATACCATGAAAAAAATCAACAGGCTACATAACTGGACTCTTTAAGAGCTGTTTGTGTGCAAAATAGAACTGCATGATTCTGGATAAATTGAATTTGTAAAAATTTTCTCATTGGAAGTTGTGGTTCTCTCATGATTCTGAAGAAAAAAATATTAGACAACTAAACAAAATCACATATAATTTATGAATTACTCACTCAAGATGTACTTATTTCATTACTGGATGAATCAGCATCCTTGAACGAATCTCTTGTATGATTCAAAGACAAATACATTTTAACAGACACTTTTCGCCACCCACTGGCGTAGCAATGTAATCGATAAATCTTCATTTAAAGTATCAAATTACTTTCAAAAGGAGATTTACTCTATTTTAATCGCTACCGTACATATCAGAGTTTATATCTGAACTATAAACATGTATAACAGTGCTTCTGTAAATGTAATGATACTGTGTGGTTGAAAAGACTGTGAAGCTGTTTCATTCATATACATGACAGCTGCTCTCTTTAGGTCAGCGGCAGCGAGAATGCAGGTTTAAATGTTTAAATCACACTGACTGATGTGATCGTTTGCTGCATGGCAGTGGCAGAGCCAGGATGTTTTCGGAGGGGCCAGCAACCAGTCTGGGGTGGCACAGAAATCTACATTATTTCAATATAAATATGTGGTTGACTATAAAATACTAGACTATTTTAGTGCCTAAAACACAGCTGAATACAATTGGAATCGCACGAGAGCCTATATTTTAGTATGCATTTGAGAGACGTTCTGAAATGTAATGCATTCATACATGCATGCACAGTTTGCAGCTTTAATCGTCTTTTTGGTAATTTCACGTCGTATGCTCATAGTTTCTTGTGCGCTTATTTATTATGACGCGATCAGAGCGTGCGCCGTGAGCACAGTGACGGCTGACAGGACAGTAAAGTTTGTTTTACTGACATACAGCCTAACAGCATCTCATTGTTCTGCCGAAGCTCATTTGGCTGGTGTACCTTTTCCGCGCTAATTTGACTCGTGCCTGGCGCTGAGGCAAAGCTGCAGTGTGCGTCTGAAAAGTCTCCCGTTTGATTTGGATGCAAAACAATACAGCGGTTCCTCGTCTTAATAAAGGCTTTTCTTGTCAAGAAAAAGGGGACAAAAACGGCAGTTTGGAGCAGGGTGGACAAGCTTAGATCAGTGGTGGCACTGCTGCACGGATTAGCCAAGTGATCACAACATTGTGATCGCACACCTCAAAGGTTGAGGAATGAAACAGACAAATCATTTTAATTTAGGAATAGAATCACGTTGGTGTTTGAATCATGTTCGCGATCTTTAACAATCTATTAAATTAATGTCTTGTTGGTGGTGACACCTCTCTTGCAACATGTTTAGCTATCACAGATATTATACTTAGCATTATTGGCTTCTGATCGCAAATGCAGCCAAACTTTGGAGCGCTTAGATAAGCGAGCAAGGTCCTGGCAGATCGCTAGGTCACACCTGTCCTCACAGATGAAGAAAAAAAAAGCGCATAGGAATCGATAGGCGGAATCAAAATTTTTATTTGACAACAAGTATCCGATTCCTGACCTTAAGTATCCGATTCTGGAATCGGAATCGATTTTCGATTCCCAACCCTAGACACCACGATATAAACGATAGAACATAATATGAAACGATAGACTTTTTATTTCGTCCATCCGATATATATCGTCATGTCGCACAGCCCTAGTGGAAAAGTTCATTTATTTCAGTAAATCAACTCAAATTGTGAAACTCGTGTATTAAATAAATTCAATGCACACAGACTGAAGTAGTTTAAGTCTTTGGTTCTTTTAATTGTGATGATTTTGGCTCACATTTAACAAAAACCCACCAATTCACTATCTCAACAAATTAGAATACTTCATAACACCAATAAAAAAAAAACGTTTTTAGTGAATTGTTGGCCTTCTGAAAAGTATGTTCATATACTGTATATGTACTCAATACTTGGTAGGGGCTTCTTTTGTTTTAATTTCTGCCTCAATTTAGCGTGGCATGGAGATGATCAGTTTGTGGCACTGCTGAGGTGGTATGGAAGCCCAGGTTTCTTTGACAATGGCCTTCAGCTCATCTGCATTTTTTGGTCTCTTGTTTCTCATTTTCAGAATTTGGGAAATCTTTTTCAGATTCTCTATGGGGTTCAGGTCTGGTGAGTTTGCTGGTCAGTCAAGCACACCAACACCATGGCCATTTAACCAACTTTTGGTGCTTTTGACAGTGTGGGCAGGTGCCAAATCCTGCTGGAAAAGGAAATCAGCATCTTTAAAAAGCTGGTCAGCAGAAGGAAGCATGCTGATTCAAATTTCAAAGAAGCAAATTTCTTGGTAAACGGGTGCAGTGACGTTGGTTTTCAAAAAAACACAATGAACCAACACCAGCAGATGACATTGCACCCCAAATCATCACAAACTGTGGAAACGTAACACTGGACTTCAAGCAACGTGGGCTATGAGCTTCTCCACCCTTCCTCCAGACTCTTGGACCTTGGTTTCCAAATTAAATACAAAACTTGCTCTCATCTGAAAAGAGGACTTTGGACCACTGGGCAGCAGTCCAGTTCTTCTCCTTAGCCCAGGTAAGACGCCTCTGACGACAACTGTAGCCAAATTCCTTGACACGTCTGTATGTGGTGGCTCTTGATGCCTTGACCCCAGCCTCGGTCCATTCCTTGTGAAGTTCACCCAAATTCTGGAATCGATTTTGCTTGACAATCCTCATAAAGCTGCGTTTCTCTCGGTTGGTTGTGCATCTTTTTCTTCCACACTTTTTCCTTCCACTCAACTTTCTGTTAAAATGCTTGGATACAGCACTCTGTGAACAGCCAGCTTCTTTGGCAATGAATGTTTGTGGCTTACCCTCCTTGTGAAGGGTGTCAATAATTGACTTCTGGACAACTGTCAGATCAGCAGTCTTCCCCATGATTGTGTAGCCTAGTAAACCAAACTGAGAGACCAATTTGAAGGCTCTGAAAACCTTTGCAGGTGTTTTGAGTTAATTTGCTGATTGGCATGTCACCATATTCTAATTTGTTGAGATAGTGAATTGGGTTGGTTTTTTGTTAAATGTGAGCCGAAATCATCACAATTAAAAGAACCAAGAACTTAAACTACTTCAGTCTGTGTGCATTGAATTTATTTAGTACACGAGTTTCACAATTTGAGTTGAATTACTGAAATAAATGAACTTTTCCATGATATTCTAATTTATTGAGATACACCTGTGTGTGTGTATATATATATATTCATTGCTTTTTATCATTCAGGCCAGGTCAGGCTCTTTAATGCTGTGCTTTTCATAGTGCTCTTTGGTTTCACTGTCTGCACTGCATGTGAAAAATTAGGATTGTTGCATGTCTACATTCACTCCAAACACTTACAGTACAGTATGTGAGCAATCTAGTTTTGTCATGCCACGTCACTTGCAGTATGGAGAGGGTGTAAAACATATTTAAATGACATTTAAATGGTAGAAGGCTTAGTAATTTATTAAGTCATATTTATTTTTGAATAACCGTGAAGTCAATATTGCCGGGCCTCTTGTGGCATATTCAAATTTATGTTTCATCTAGCAGCAAAACTTTGCAATAAAATCCAATCTCTGTAAGTTTGACAGTTAAAACTATTTGAACTGTTTAATATAAAATTGGCAAATTCCTAATACAATCTATCCAATTAGAAAAAGAAAAGCACCATTCTTGACTTTTGCAGATGAGTTATAGATTAATTTGTGTTCTTGAATATTCACTTTAAAGTTGACACTCTGGAAGCATGTAATAATTTAATGAAGGTAGGTTTACATGTTTAAATTCACTTTGGCTGCATTGTTGTGGAAAGGAAAATGATCTTTTGAAAGCCGTTTTGGTGAATGAGCTCGTAAGAGTGTGAAGCTGGTCTACTATCACATGGTTGTGATTGCAGATTACTTAACCTTTTTTTTATACTCTTACCTGTCCATTTTATTATCTGGCTCCAGCCCCAGCAATTTCTAACAGTGGCCCTTGAGCTCTGTAATTTGAGACTTCCTGCAGTAGAATATTACACCCTTATGAACATGTACTGTATAGTGGTGAAACTATGGTACAGTGATAGCATCAGATGGTAATTCTATGGTACTTTTGTATTGAATGATTACCATATTTATTTTACCATTGTATTTATGTACTGAAGGTACTTTAAGTAATACTCTGAAACATGCCCAACACTATGATATAATCATGGTACATTTTTTTATTAGTGCAGGCATCTGAAGAGGTTTATTCTAAAGAATAGAGCGAAATAACTGTTCTGTACATGTAATGCCCATGGAACGATGACCTCTCGAAACGAAACTGGATAAATGGCCTTAATTGTGCTATATTTTCCCTCCATATTCTACAGAGTTTTTGGACAAATAGAGCTAATTTCTCCCTCTCAGTCAACCCAGGGGCTCCACCTCTTGTTTTTCAATGAGTCTGATTGTAGCCTTTCACTGGACTATTGAACATGCTCTCCCTGCTGTGCCGTCGCACACACATCCTCTCTCTTTTCTAGCCTCATCCATTCCTTCTCTAAATAATTGCTGTTACATTCTCCAGCACTGATCAACAATCCATCATTAGCTATAATTGCTGCCATTACACATTTAATTGCCTGCCAAAATGTCCCTTTCCTCCCTCTCTGGGTGAGCATGATGAGAAGTGATTATTGTCTACAGTCTTCTGCTCAGGCAAACGGACTGTATGAAATACAATACGCCGTGGAACCAATCCACGGCGGTGGCGAGTGAGCCAATGGCTATGCAGCCCGCCATAGCCTGCCAAAATGGGAGGGGCGTCTGGCTATATAAACCGCTGCTTGCCATCGCATCTCAGATTACTTCTCTTCAGCGACGAACTCCCTTCTTCACTGACTTTTTGCTGATGCCGGGATTCACCGTTGAAACGCCTCAAGCAGCCGGATTAGGACCTCGCAGCGACCAGCTTGCACTCGGTCATCCCCTGCAGGATCCAAAGAGCCTCACTAAAAGAGCAAATTTCACGACATTGTTGCAAATGCTGCGCTGTCATTGTAAGACGTGCAGGTCTCCCCTGCACGCTGATGACACTCACGCTGAGTGTGTGTAATGTTTGGGGAAATCCCACGCTGACGCTGCACTCAGCGGGACTGACTGCTCCCATTGCGAGAGTTTTAGTCTTGCCTCTCTTCGCTCTCGGATAGCTTTCTTTTCAGAGAGCGACTCTGCTCCTACAAAGTGCACTACAATGCACTACAAAGTGCATCAGCCCTGACCCGTTGGAGGGACCCCTTCTGGCTAAAGCGAGGCGTGATCCTAGACACGGCGCACAGAAGGAAGGTTGTCACGACAGATGCTTCCAACAAGGGTCGGGGAGCACTGTGCGAGGGCAAACCGAAGAGGAGTCGGGCCTGCACATCAACTGCCTAGAAATGCTAGCAGTGTGTCAGGCCTGTCAATTCTTCCTGCCAGACATTCGGGGACACCATGTGCTAATACCCTCAGACAGCAGGTCCGTGGTGTCATACATAAATCACCAGGGCGGCCTCGTCTCGAAGCGACTCTGCACGCTGACGAACGACCTTCTTGTGTGGGTTCAGAACAATCTGCGCTCACTGAAGGCGACGCATGTGCCGGGCAAAATGAACCAAGGAGCAGACATGTTGTCAAGGAACAATGTATCTTCAGAAGAATGGACGCTCCACCCGCTCGCGGTTCAGAGAATTTGGGAAATCTTTGGCAGATCTCGAGTAGACCTCTTCGCCTCCAAAGACAACTCTCACTGCCCAATCTTTTTTACAAGGAGCACGGAAGCCCTGGCCCATGAATGGCCCAGCCTTCCACTCTATTCTTTCCCCCCAGTCGCTCTGCTACTGCAGGTACTCAGGCGAGTCAGGGAACAACGGCACAAGCTGATTCTAATAGCCCCCCTCTGGAGGAACCAATTGTGGGTGTCGGAGTTATTCCAGCTGCTGAAAGCAGCCCCGTGGCCGATCCTCTTGAGACAGGACCTCCTCTCTCACGCGAACGGCACGATATGGCATCCACGGCCAGAGTTATGGGCCCTGCATGTGTGGCTGCTCGACGGGAGCCTTTCGTCCTCCCAGAGAGTGTCCTAAACACTATGGCAGAAGATAGAGCCCCGTCTACCAGATGCCTCTAACCTCTGAAATGGGCCATTTTCTTGACTTGGTGTCAAGACCGCGACTTAGACCCGGTCACCTCCGATGTGTCAGTGGTTCTTTCATTTCAGCAGGAGATGCTGGATAAACAACTTTCCTCATCCACCATCAAAGTTTACACGGCAGCCATAGCGGCTTTCCATGACCCTATTGCAGGCCGATCGGTGGGCAGAGATAGTGCGGTAACTCAATTTTTACGAGGCGCCAGGAGAATGAATCCCCCACGTCCTCGTACAGTTCCACCTTGGGACTTACCAATCGTACTAAGGATCCTAGAAGGGCCCCCGTTTGAACCATTGCAATCCTCGAGCCTCAGAGTACTCTCGTTGAAAACCGCCCTGCTGTTAGCACTAGCATCAGTCAAGCGAGTAGGAGACCTGCAGGCCCTTTCCGCCAACCCTGTTTGCCTGGAATTTGGGCCCAACGACTCCAAGGTCGTCCTGAAACCAAGGCTGGGTGATGTACCTAAGGTGCTCTCCACTCCGCTCAGAGCCCAGGTCATAACGCTTTCTGCGTTTTTTCCCCCGACGGGCAGCCAGGAGTCCCTGCTCTGCCCCCGTCAGGGCCCTGAGAATATACATTGAGCATTCTGCCTCGTACAGAAAGTCAGAACAGTTTTTTGTTGGCTTCGGTAAGCGCGCTAAAGGTGGCCCTGTTATGAAGCAAAGAATTTATTGGTGGTTAGTGGATGCTATCACATTAGCATACTCCTCCTCGGGGTTGCAGTGCCCCATAGGAGTCAGAGCCCATTCCACCAGAGGCATCGCCTCGTCTTGGGCATGGTCCATTTCAGACATTTGTGAGGCGGCTGACTGATCCTCGCCATCCATATTTGCAAGGTTTTACAACCTGGATGTCCCCGCATTGCAGACCAGAGTCCTTTCTGCTTAAGTAGCAATCTTTCGGGTTCACTTGACCAACTTTGTTCAAGCCCCTCTTTGCTTGGTCTGTCCATAACTATATGGACGCCAGGTGTCTCTTCAGAATGACACCCAGGCCACGTATTCTATTGACTCCCCTGGGCCTAATCCCACATGAGTCTTGGTTTCGAGTCGTGCCACGTCATAGCACAGAGTGATTTGACTGGTTCCCATACTTACGTCGCTATCTCGACGCAGTACGAGTGAAATATCGAAAGGGAATGTACACAGTTACTATCGCAACCTCGGTTCCTGAGATATGGGACGAGTACTGCATTCCTGGCCGTGCTGCACGCTCGGTTGCTTCCTTCGAAGAAATCTGAGATGCGGTGGTGTGAGATTACAAATTTTATTCTATGTTTGATTTGAATTCACTTCCTGACTAAGAGGTGTCGGGGCAAAGGTGCTTGAGATCGTTTCCTGACCATTTGGGCTTGGGACAGCTGTGCTTTTTGTCTCTATGATAATGGTAAGATCAATGAGTCAGACTACTGAGAGATTCAACCTTTGTTAGGTTTATTGGACCACGGGAAGTTTCCCGTAACCAACTAACACCTCCCTCAGATGTTTGCTTTCTTTGATGTTTTGTCTCAACCTCCAAAAAGTCCCTCCTCCAATTCTGCCTATAAAGATACCCTGTAAAAATGACTTAAGATGAGATTTTCGATGACTGCAGCCTACCATCACACTGGGGTTTTTCAATAAAGAATCCTACGATCGAATCCGAAGTCTCCTGGTCTTCTCTTCTGAGTTTTCTACACTTTAGAAGAACAGAGTTTACAACAGATGGTGCCGTGACCCGGATAGAGTTCCAGCTTCCTCACCTGAAAAAAACTTCAAGCTCAAACAAAGATCTGCATTTTTTGGAATCCAGCGAAACTTCAAGCTGAACAAGGATTCCCAGACTGAATTTTTCTCTCTGGTGAGTGCTGTCTCTAATCCAAAAGAACCTAAGACCAGTACAAATTTTTGTATCCTCTGTGCCGTCAGAGAAGAGTTAACATACATCTGTAGGGTTTGTTTAACTAAAGTATCCTCTGTTTCAGGCAGGGAAGAGTTTATCCTCTAAAGTTTTTATTTTAGAGATGAAAGTTTATCCTCTGTTTTCAGGCAGGGAAGAGTTTATCCTCTAAAGTTTTTATTTTAGAGATGAAAGTTTATCCTCTGTTTTCAGGCAGGGAAGAGTTTATCCTCTAAAGTTGTTTATTTTAGAGATGAAAGTTTATCCTCTGTTTTCAGGCAGGGAAGAGTTTATCCTCTAAAGTTGTTTATTTTAGAGATGAAAGTATCCTCTGTTCTTTCAGGCAGGGAAGATTTTGGCATTACGTGCTAAAAATGAGTTACCCTCTGTTTCAGGCAGGGAAGGTTAGCATTTCGTGCTAATAATTTAGTTTTATCCTCTGTTTCTTGTAGGCAGGGAAGTTAAGTGTGAAGTGTTGGTAATTTGGAAATTTAACAATAGTTAAGTTTTTTTTTTTTACAAGTGTACCCTCTGTTGATCAGAGAAGTGTTTGTTTTGTTTGTGTGGTACAGAAGAAACTTACAAAATGGTCAGAAGGAATGCTAGGCTGATTCCAACCACAGAAAAGAGTGGTCTTGCGACTCCTCTGTGGTCAGATAGTGAATTCAAAACACTGTTAGGGGAACAAATGGACCTAATAGTCACTGAAAAAGTTAGACAAGAACTAACGCAGAAATATGAGATTCATCCAGACAAGACTTGGTCAGTAGATGAGTGTAAAAAGGTACTAGGAGCAAGTATTCGTAAGAACAATGTGAAAGGCATTTTCTGTTGTCACAGAGAATTCAGTGTAACGCTAGCGACACAACAGTCTCAGCGTAACTCAGAGCTAGAGAAACAGAACAATGAACTCCGTGCGAGAGTATCCACTTTGACTAAGAAATTGAACCTCAAGAAAGTTGATAACATTTACCCTGATTTACAAGCGTTCTTTGAAACAGATGTAGCTCTCCAATCAGTAACTGATGTGCCTGTAAATTCAGTCAATGTGTGTGGGGCTAGGAGAAGATCTCAGGGGGATTGAGGAAACTGATAGTGTTCCTCTCAATTCTTCTGTTGTGCAAATACAAACTGCTGCCAAAGCTTTATGTCCTAAAGATATAGAGAGACTATCTCAGAGTTTACCGTCAGCACGCACACATTTTTCTGAATTTAGAAGAACATTGATCAGTAAAATGCGTCTTTATGACATGTCGTTGGCAGAAGTCACGCAGCTGATGTCACAAATACTAACTGAATCTGAATTCAACAGTTTTGAATCTGCTGTCACTTCTGAACTGTGAAATGCCAGTAAGGGTGATTTAAGAGAAGGTATTTTGAAAATCCTAAAGAATATCTTAGGACCCAAAATAGATTGGTCTAGAATTACTACCTGTGTGCAAAGGAAAGAAGAAACTGTGAGTGAATATACTGAGAGATTTTGTCAGTCAGCTGTAATCTACAGTGGAATTGTTGATGACCCTGAAAGTGTGCTAGATGACAAGGGACCCTTGGTTCGTATCTGGTCAGATGGCCTTGTAGCCGAATACAGAAAAGCTTTACCATTCTTAGATCTAACTTGGTCTAACAGAACTCTCAGAAGTAACCTAGACAGGTTAGCTACATGGGAAAGAGATGCTGATGTCAAGGCAAAGTAAGAGTAGCAGCAGCTACGTTTAACACAACGAAACAAGACAATAGATGGTCTAAAAGAGAAAGCAAATGCAAATACTGTGCAAATTAGGACATTGGGAGAAAGAGTGTAGGAAGAAGTTGCAAGATAGTAAAAGAAATGCTATGCATAATTCTGCTCCTTCTCAGCCTGCACACAACCCTGAAGTAGTTCCGCCAGTGACCACTGAAACTGTGGTACAGATAGTTCAGGCTCTTCTAAGAGCACAACAAGACCAGGAAAAAAACTAATTATTGGGGCTGTGAGTAGCTACCTTTCCCTGTAATCCAACACAATGACTAAGAATTTTTGTGAAAGGTAGCATAAAAGAGAAAGAGATTGATTTTTTGCTTGATACAGGTGCAGAAATTACAGTAATTCCTACAAAATTGGCACAAGGTTTAAACATCCCATACAAGAAAACCAAACTTTGTTTAACTGGTGTAATAGGTGAAGATTCTGTTTTGTATGAAACTCCGCCCATAGAGGTACAATTTGGCCAAAATCTCTGACTACAAAATTGCTATGCGCTCCATTAAATACAGGTGCAATTTTAGGCATGGATCTTCTGAGACAAATAAATCTAACTTTAGACATGTCCTCAGAATCTACTAGCATAAAAATTTCCTCAGCACAGATTTCTACCAATAATGCAACCCCTCCCGAGTATGCTTTCTTACAGAATCATCCAATTTGGGCTAAAGACAAGGATGATTGTGGGTTGTTGACAGGTGTAGAACCAGTTAAATTGACAGGAACTCCACCTCCGGTCACCAAACAATATCCGATTAATAAGGAAGCTATACAGGGAATCAAACTTATTGTAGAAAATTTGCTGACGCAAGGAGTGCTAGTTAAAACCAACAGTCCATGTAATTCACCCATATGGCCCATCAAGAAATCTAATGGGACATGGAGACTTACAATAGACTACAGAGTAGCCAATAAACATATTGAAAAAATCACCCCCCTAGTGGCAGATCCATCTACAATTTGTAATGGCTTACCATTAGATTGTAAGATTTTTTTCAGTAATTGATATGTCTAATGGATTCTTTTCTGTACCGTTGCACTCTGACAGCCAGCCATGGTTAGCTTTCACAGTTGACTATGAACAATACCAGTGGACACGATTGCCACAGGGATTTCAAAACTCCCCAACCATATATCATCAGGCTGTCAGACGTGATTTGTGTGACCCAGAATGTCCGGTAAAACAGTCCACTATGATCCAATATGTCGATGATATTTTGATTGCCTCAACAGATCATGAGGTACATCAAACTGAATTGGCATCATTGTTGGACTATTTGCATAAAAAAGGACACAAATGCAGCTTTCACAAAGCTCAAATCGCTAAAAAGCAAGTCACATTTCTGGGTCAAACAATTGGTGCAGGAAATAGATCCATTTCACAGGATCGAGCGGCTTCAGTCAAAGCCATACCTCCGCCTAATACCATTAAAACACTCCGCTCATTTTTAGGAACAACAGGTTATTGTAGACCTTGGATTGAAGACTATGCCTCGATTGCTCAGCCTCTCTATGATTTGTTGAAAGGCCATGGTAAAGATTCAGATACTGTTTGTATGGAAGAACTTCATCTCAAAGCTTTTAATGATTTGAAGAGAGCACTATGTCAAGCACCAGCATTAGGAATTGCCCAATCTGATAGACCCTTTGTGCTTTATGTCCATGAACACTTAGGCTTTATGACTGCATGTCTAATGCAAGATCATGGGGCAGCTTACGCCCAATTCATTACTATTTCGGTAAACTTGACATAGTCGCTCAAGGTATGGGCCCATGCCTCAGAGCAGTACAGGCAGTTCATCTAGCGCTTCAGGCTTCATCAGGAATGGTGTTAGGTCAGACTGTAAACGTAAAATGCCCTCACGCAGTGGCCGCACTAATGAATCAAGCAAAAGTCACTTCTGTCACCTCCTCCCGTTGGGGAAATTGGTTAGCAACTCTCACAGCCCCGAATATTGTTATACAGCGTGCACCAGTCACGAACCCATCCTCATGTATGATGTCTGCAATGACTGAATTTGTGTTAGAGGATGAAGGCGAAATGACTCATGATTGTGTTACGCTTACATATGCAGCGACAAGTGAAATAGCAGAAACTCCATAGAGAACGCAGAATTGGAGTTGTTTGTTGATGGTTCAGCTCTCAAGTTATTGAAGGTAACAGACGAGCAGGATATGCAGTAACTTCCACCACTGAAGTAGTTGCTTCAGGTCGTCTTCCAGATCATTTTTCAGCTCAAGCTGCAGAACTAGTAGCCTTAACTAGAGCATGCACGCTAGCTTCAGGATCGGTTGCAAATATCTACACAGATTCCAGGTATGCTTTTGGGGTAATTCATGATTTTGGTGTCATTTGGCAAACCAGAAAATTTCTAACTTCTGCTGGATCCCCCATTAAGCATGCTGGATTAGTGAAAGATTTAATGTTTGCCATGAAACTCCCAAAGAAATTAGCGGTGATCAAAGTGAAAGCACATCTCACAACTAATACTACGGAAGCTAAAGGTAATGCTCTTGCTGATGTAGCGGCTAAACAGGCTTGTTTCCATGCAACTGTACAAGTGTGTTCAGGTAGTACAGCACAGAAGATAATTCTACCTCCTGAATCAATCGTTGATCTGTATAAAGACGTTCCTCTATATGAAGCATGGACATGGTTAGACAAAGGAGCCACTGTGGATTATGTTGATTACAGCAGCTGCAGTATTGTGTCAGGGAAGGAAAACTTGGACTCATGTGTCACATTGTAAGGTTGTTCCTCCCCCTGCAGGGATAGGATAGGGCAGACACAAGAACAGTGAGGAGCCCAGGGAAGAAACCGAAAGCAAAGGCTTCGGGGGCCAACCCTGAGGTGAAGATTTCCTCATAGGCCTTTCCCCTCCATTAGTCCATCCTTTCCTCACTGTTCTTTAGGTGTCGCAGGAATTAAGAAATAGGGAAAGAAGGAACAACCATAGCAGACTATATTTTGAACAGAGGATACAACCCTAATGTATGCAGACTCTACAAATACTGCTCTGTGCCGTTGGTCTCTCTTGTTTGTGTTTCTTTCTTCCTCTGTGCAGATACCATTTGATGGCTGTCCTGAGATCCATATGCACCACCCTTCTCACCTGCGGATGAAGCCACAACCTCTAGAAAACAACTAGACCCATTGCCGAGCCAACTATCACACAAGAAAGAGAAAAGAAAGAAGAAAGAAGAAAATAAAAAAATACACAACGCAGAGACTCACATACGGGAACTTCAGTCATCCATCAACATGATCAAGATTTTCGTACTCTTGATCTTTCAGCAAAATTACACCAGATGACTGAAGATAATTTTTCATGGTTCGGAAACTTGTTAGGTAAACCCTGGCTGTGGATCAGGGGAAATAGCAATTCTGCTCTTGTTTCTCCTACTTGCGTACTATCTATGCATCCACAGTATCAAGTGTTTCTTGCAGCAAATGACTCCCGCCTCTCACGAGGAAATGACAGTTCCAACCAGAAGAAATTATTACCCGTAAGAACTTCACGGACCCTAATTGCATGTTTTGTTTCTGTGTCAGCATGCAATTACATATAAGCAACACAGAACATGTACTATGTGCCTGTAACGATTACAAGTTACAAGAATTAACTTTTAAGTGTCTAAATTTGTATTTTGTGAGAGTTATTAGAACTCTCAAAGGGGGAATTGTGAGATTACAAATTTTATTCTATGTTTGATTTGAATTCACTTCCTGACTAAGAGGTGTCGGGGCAAGGTGCTTGAGAATCGTTTCCTGACCATTTGGGCTTGGGGACAGCTGTGCTTTTTGTCTCTATGATAATGGTAAGATCAATGAGTCAGACTACTGAGAGATTCAACCTTTGTTAGGTTTATTGGACCACGGGAAGTTTCCCGTAACCAACTAACACCTCCCTCAGATGTTTGCTTTCTTTGATGTTTTGTCTCAACCTCCCAAAAGTCCCTCCTCCATTCTGCCTATAAAGATACCTGTAAAAATGACTTAAGATGAGATTTCGATGACTGCAGCCTACCATCACACTGGGGTTTTTCAATAAAGAATCCTACGATCGAATCCGAAGTACTGGTCTTCTCTTCTGAGTGTTCTACACTTTAGAAGAATAGAGTTTACAACAGTGGCAAGCAGCGGATTAATAGCAGACACCCCTCCCATTTTGGCGGCTATCGGGCTGCATAGCCATATGGCTCGCATCGCTATCGCCGTGGGATAGTTTCAATATTATTTCACCTTACAGGTGAACCCCATCACGTGCAGTTATAACTGCATGATTGAAAAAGACTTCAGTGAAGAGGAAAAAGTTTTTTCCCATACTTGTGTCAAGATATCGACGCAGTACTCGCTCCCATATCTCAGGGAACCGAAGTTACGATAGTAACCGAGTATGTTATATTTACAGACAAGGACTGCCTGAAGGATGGGTACCAATGAGACTTATTTGTAAGTAGCTGATGCACTGCACTGTAGTAGTTCCTTGTGTGAGAATGTCAAGCTGTTTGCGCCCCGTCTATATATCTGTGTGCAAGTATGTGTGAGTGTATGTTTCAGAGTAGCTGCTGGCTTAGTTTGCCCCCTATAAAAGATTTACACTCTTCACAGGGGTAGTTATTAAGCCCTGGGCCCCTTTATGACACTTACTTTTAGTTTGATGGAAACATTGTGAGGAGATTAAAGCCACTTCATTGAAAGGCCTTTTTGCTATTCCGCTTGATTGATCTTCAGCAGGCTTTTGATACACATAGTTGAATGTGTCTCTCTGTCTCCTTGCCATCTTTAAGGAAAAACCCATCCCCCAAACAAATTTGGTCGTCATTACCTGCCTTTTGATTGGCCATTTTTTTAAATAAAAAAATACATCTATCTATCTATCTATCTATCTATCTATCTATCTATCTATCTATCTATCTATCTGTCGTTCTATCTGTCTGTTTTGATATTGTTCTATCCATCGATCTATTGTTCTAGCCTTTTATTGTTCAATCTAGCATTCCATCTGTCATTCTATCATATCTATTGTTCTATCCTTCTATCTATCATTATCTCTGTTGTTCTGTCTATCATTCTTTCACAATGTGCCGTTCTGTCAATCTAACTTTCATTCTATGTGTTACTCTATGTATCTACCTTTAGTTCTGTTTTTAATTCAGTCTATCTATCTTTAGTTCTAAAGGTCATGTATAAGCACTTCACAGAAGTTTCATTCCAAATTATCTAAACATGCTTACAACAAGAACAATTCACTTAAGTAGTAAAAATATGTAATCTTGTTTTGAAAAAATATATCTTTCAGTATGTTTATTGTTCTTATTATTTTTTTAGCTAAAGAAAATACAACAAAGTACAAAAACTTAAGACATTTTTTATGCAGTGCACACTCCTTACATTCTTCCTCTCACTCCGTCTTGTTGTCATCCCCTTATGTAATTACCCATCTTAATTGCTCATCTCCCTCTCATCCTGATAGCTTTCCTGATAACGAAAAACCAGTCATAACCGGTCGGATCTCGGCACAGAAGAAACAAGTGCTGTGCATCCTCTTTCCACCTCAGATGTTTCCACGTTGAATGATCCGTCCAAAACGTGCGTGGGCTCACCATGGCAAGAGATGCTCATATTTTACTGGCCCTGTTAGCGTTGAGATGTTACATTTTGGCTGATAGCGAGATGATGAGAACCAGAAGGAGCGATGCTGCCGTCACCTGTTCTGACAGAGGCCAGACGGAGGAACACAGATGGTGCCTCATTTTAGCCAATGGTGTTCCAATAAACCTGTGATAGATGGATCATTATCCCGCCCCCAGTTGCGGGCAATATATTACCCCAGTTGTTTTGACTGTTTCTCGGTTGGCACATGTTGTATGATATGTAATGTAATTTGTTGTAGTATTTAGAGCAGTTTTTTAGGTTGGTGGTCACTTTAGCTATGTTCAAACAACATGAGTATAAGGTTGCCAGTCCTGGTTGGCACCCTAAATACATAATAGTAAGTGAAAATTTCAAAAGTCAAAAATATGTCAATCCACTCCTGTCTGCAATTATATGTACAGGACGAATTAGGAATTGTACCTAATAAATATGTTTAAAATTCCCAAATACTGACTGTGTGAATATAACCATAATAAAAAAGTTAATTTCAGGTTTTAAATAGTCGTGTTCCTGAAAGACTACATTGCAGTTCATCTAGAGAACACAGTGAACAGCTGCCACCAGATCTGCTGCTATGAAATCGAACACAATAAGAAGATTATCTCAAATTTACTGCTTAATATATTGCAGACGGCAGCGTATCTAGCAGTGCCTGGCAGAAAATTATTGTATTGTATAAAAAATATATACATTTCGCTTAGGTGCTGGTCATAACATAAGTAATGGTGTGTTATTTACGGTTTGATGCCAGGCTTATATTATGCATATAAACAACCTCTGTGCTCAGAGTCTTAATTTAATATTCTCTGTTTGCACATTACATGCCGCACAAATATGTGGACGTCTTTACGATTTATGTCTCTGGCTGTCTCTGTTACAACTTCCTCTGTGCATGCTGAGTGTAAATTTATGCTTATGCACAAATGTATTTTTATTTTTAAATTATCAATGCTGTGCACCTGCGTTATGCAAACT
This sequence comes from Ptychobarbus kaznakovi, assembly GCA_027422405.1. Classification (NCBI taxonomy): domain Eukaryota; kingdom Metazoa; phylum Chordata; class Actinopteri; order Cypriniformes; family Cyprinidae; genus Ptychobarbus; species Ptychobarbus kaznakovi. Next base: position 9,540,986 of record CM049802.1, read on the forward strand.
TATCCTGGAAGCAGGTTGTGGAAGCACTGGAACGCCACATTGGAAGTGCATTTATTGGGATTTGGATTAATTAAGGTTATGATTTATTCCTAGACTAGTGTGGTTCTAAATTAAAACCATCAAACTGCATTTCCAAAGTCTCTCCAAGTGCCAAATCCATATTCAGGTGCTTCTGGCAGCTCGCAGGAGACATAAATGTTAATCATCTCTTTCCACAACCTCTCTGATTTTACAAAGTCTACCTTATTATAATATCTGATAGCATGCTGACCCATGACACGTTTGTTATTAGCCCAATTTTACGCTTTATTATGGCCGCCAGTGGTAGTCTGTGTTTTTTTTTTCTTTATTTAATGATGTGGTCTGGACAGGTGGCAACGACGGTATTTGCATGCAGTGAGGGAGTCACCCGTCCAAACCCCGCATGCTGCCAGTTTTTAATTAAGCCATGTGATTAAGGCAAGCTGCGCCAAGCATTTCAGCACCCCGACAAATCAAATCAAACCACCCCCGTCGTGCCTAGCTGCCCTCCCCGTTTCTTTTCAGTACAGGTCAGAGATGTATCCTCTGGCCATTAGCAACAAATCAGATCTAGCAAATCAATTACAGAAAGCAGCAATAAAAGTCCAGGCTGTTTTATTTACACCCTTCGTTCACATAATTGCATAGCGTGCATGAATGCCGTGCAAGCGTGTGTGTGTCACACACTTCAGTTTGGAGTGTTCCTCACTTTCTGGTTTATTGTGATAGTCCCTTTTTATAGTAATTTGTCACACTCAGGGCAGCGATTCATAACAAAGCTGTCTGGTTATAAAGCAAATGCATAATACGTCCTCCCTTCTTTTGAGACTGCAGGCTTCTGAGAAATTCATGCTGCAGCTTCGGGCCTATTCAGCCAAACTCTGGCTTTCTGTTACACTATAAAACCCACCTCAAGTTTTTGTAAGGAATTTTAAGCTGCCATGAATATTAATAACAGCAGGGATCCATGAGGAAAGCAGTTGCATTTTATACTTTACCTTGGCTGAAAATGAAGATAAACATGCATTATAATATATAAGTATCCCTGCTTAGTGTGTGCTATCATCCTATTATAGTTTGTTAACACTGGGGTAAAAATACACAATTCTTCAGCCAAGGTTCACTGATCTGTGCAGGCTGTATGTTTTGTAGTGTCTGGCCTCGCACAAAGAGTCACATCACAGGTCTGATCCTATCTCTTCCTCTTTTATCCTTTTCTTCTCTCTCTTTCTCTCCCCATCCTCCACACTGCCCCTTCTCTCCTCTAAAGTGATAAGGGTTCTCTAACATGAGTGTTGCTCTCATCAGCTCATGATCTCTGATAAGATCCCTGCCGCTGTCACTGTAATATGATTCTTATTCTCTCTCTGTCACTTTTCATTCTTCCTCTCTGTTCATTTCTGAGTTTCTGTCTACACCTCATGCTGCATTGTGTGTGTACTGCATAGATATGAAAGGATTATAAAAAAGTCTTCGATCCTCATACACTGAATGTGGAGCTCATTGTCTGTGTGAAATCTGCACATTGAAAACTCCAGCAAAAAAAAAAATGTTTGCAGCCTTGGTACTGCCACCAATGACAAATCTCTGTACATCCCCAGTATCCTATGTGTTTGTTGATTAGATATTTTTGGTAATTTTATTATGCTCAAAGCTACCAGTGGGAGTGTAGTATATTCAATGCTGCATACACATTTGATTTGATGAAGATCTAAACAATCATGGACTGAGTATTTAAATGTTTACTCATTTTTTTTGGTAACACTTTAACCATATTCTACATCCCTGAGCCTACCCAAAACCTACACTTAACAACTACCTTACTAATTATGAAAAAGCAGCAACTTTTAGTTTGAGGCAAAGGTCGTAGTAAATGGTTTATTAATAGTGAGAAGTGGACCTTAAAATAAAGTGTGACCATTTATTTTTTTATACTATCATTCAAAAGTTTTGGGTCATTAATTTTTTGGCATGCTTTAAATGCTCAAACGAGACCATAAAGATTTGTACATTGTAATTTTAAACTTAAAATAAATGCAGTTCTTTTAGATTTTAGATTTAATGTGAATATCATAATAGCTATGTCTCGATCCCTTGTTTCCCATAATACAAATATATACAGTCAAACCAAAAATTATTCAGATATAATTTTTTGAACTGTTTTACTAATGGGACTCTATAGTTATTTTATGTAAGTGAGGATAGAAAAATAAATTAAACTATGACACATTATACCCAGAAGTTATGCATACAGTGGACTACCAATAAAATTGCTAAAAATTGGGGACCAAAAATTTAAACACTTGCTTAACCGTTTTTTTCTTTAATTGCTAATGCAAACTTTTCACACCACCAACAAAATTAAGCACTTCTTGGTAATTGCTTGCCCTAAATTGGTATTATCTAATTGTGTACTTAAATTTAACAGCTGACTACGGTGGCCGAGAGAGCTCAACCCGCTGCAAATAGAAAAAACACCTGCAAATTAAGAAAACAACTTTGTCAATTTGACAACACACGTGCTGCAAATGCTCACAACACAACCAAATAAAGAAGCGCACTGCAAATAAAATTATTTATTTGGTTGTGCTGTGAGCATTTGCAGCGCGTTTCTTTATTTGTTTGCATTGTGAGCATTTGCAGCACCTGCTGTCAAACTGATGATGTTTTCTTGATTTTCAGGTGCTTTTTCTATTTGCATGTGTTTTCTGAAGTTGCAGCGCATTGAGCTCTCTAGGCCACCGTAGCTGACAGCTAACAGCTATTCAGCCTAATTCATTATATACCTTTCTATCAAAGTTATCTGATGAATTTGTTCTGGCACAATTGAACTGAGCTTGTGTCATATTTTGTTACCTTTTTTAAACCATAGCGAATAAACAAACTATGATAATGTGAGAAAAGTTGAAGGTGTCTGAATAAGTTTTGGTTTGACTGTATATCTCAGTATACAAATTTTTCGAAGTATATCATGAACATGCACTTGTGCTAGGGTGCAGATTGAGACACACTCAAAAGTATTTGAATCCAATCATTTTCCTGATAGAAACTTCTGTTAGTTAGGGTGGGTCAGAGAGATGCATCCTATCTAAATGTTATCATCCCACTAATGTCCAAATTTGAGAGCACTCCTATATAACGCCTTCATTGAGCTTGAGAGGGACGGATGGGGCTGTGGGAAGCAATCCAAAGCACCTAGTGAGATTTAGTGTTGTGTGTCCAGCCATGCTGTTTCCTCTCTTAGCTCAGCATTTGCGGACCTTTTGGAAAAGTGTCTATCTCTAAGAAGCACTCTTACTCTCCTAACTGCTTTCTCGCTATACCAGATGTGAGTGTTTACTTTATTCCAGTACTTTCTAAACCCTTTCCCCTCACATATTCTGCTGAACTCTTTCCCTTTTAATCCTGTTGCCTAAAATGGGCCTGTGTTTAATGGCATACTCTCCTCCAGAGTTATTGCTGAGAAGAGTTAATGGAGAGCATGGCTCTTTTAACTGGAGAATAAGGGAGGAAGAAAGGGGAAAAGAGAGATAAAGGATTAAGGTAGCTACAGTACAGGCACTCCACCCAGAGAAAGATTATCCTGCCTGCTGCAAACCAGGCACACAACACTCACGTCTTATCTGTGAACACTGTTGTTCTAGCAATTAGAATTCGGATTAAAATATGGAAATGTGTGGATTTGCAGCTGTGGGGAAAATGTGACACGTAACGAGGCTCGCAAATGTTTGAAAATATTGTTTTGTGTGCAGTACGTGTGCATACAGTTAGGTCAATATATATGTGCCTGACACAGGCACAATTTTTATTATTTTAGCTGCTGACCAAATAATTTACAGTTATAAAGTTATAGTTATATAATGAATATGGGCTTAAAGTACACACTCTGATCTTTAATTTGATGAGTATTCTTATCAAAACTGGAGGAAAGGTTAAGGTATTACAAATCTTGTACCTCCCCCCCTTTTCATGGGATCATAGGTAATTGGACAATTGACTCAAAAGCTGTTTCATGGACAGGCATGAGCTATTCCTTCATTATTTCTACATCAATTAAGCAGGTAAAAGTTCTGGAGTTGATTCTAAGTGTGCTATTTGCATTTGGAAGCTGTTGCTCTGAACCCACATCTCGTGGTCAAAGGAGCTCTGCATGCAGGTGAAACAGATGAGTGTTATGCTTCAAAGTCAAAACAAATCCATCAGAGAGACAGCAGGAGCATTAGGAGTGGCCAAATCAACAGTTTGGTACATTCTGAGAAAAACAGAATGCACTGGTGAGCTCAGCAACATAAAAAGTCCTGGACGTCCACAGAGGACAACAGTGGTGATGAAAAATGAATGCATTGCCAAATGAAAAACACTCTCCATGAGCTAGGTGTGTCACTGTCAAAGTCTACAATCAAGAGAAGACTTCACAAGAGCAAATACAGAGGGTTCACCACAAGGTGCAAAAAAGGCCAAATTAGACTTAGACCAAAAAACATCTAAAAAATCCACGCCACTTCTGGAAAAGTATTTTTGGACAGCTGAAATTAAGATCAACCTGTACCAGAATGACGGGAAGAAGAAAAAATATGGAGAAGGCTTAGACCAGCTCATGATTTAGCCCCTGAAAATGTGGGGACTGATAAAAAAAACGTATTGTAATTACTAAGCATGTTATGTTATATTTTTGTTCAACCCCTTAAATTAAGGCTTAAAGTCTGCACTTCAATTTCATCTTGATTGTTTTATTTTAATTATATTCTGGTGGCATGTCAAGTCTGAATGTAGACACAGTTGTAGACACTGCTGCACAACTATGTTTTTATATTCTAGGTATTTATAAAATTAGCTATATTTCTTTAGTAAAGTGTTTAGGAATGTGGGGCTCTTATTTGGCCATTAGAGAATGTTATCATAAAGTATTTTTCCTTCTGTAATCAGGTAACAGTCAGTCAAACAAACCTGGATGGAATGAATGCTCATGAGCAAAGATGGCAGATTGAGATAAATGAGAATATAAATGTTTAATGTAGACTTTCTTGACCAGCTTCTCTAGATAACTTTTTCTGCTGAACAGCATGGCTTTTCTTTTGAGCTGGTCTTTTCAGCAGCACATTTCTCTTTCTGTGTTTTTTTTAGATATCTACATATTCCTTGTTCTTACTCAAGCAGATGAGTGTGTGAGCCAGTCTCCCACTTGTGCCTTGCTCTCTCTCTCTCTCTCTCTCTCTCTCTCTCTCTCTTCCCTCTTTGTCTCTTCACCACACAAAATCAGGGAGAGATGTAGTGAAAGAATAGAGGAGGCGACAGGGGCTCTGGGGAAATACAAAGCAATATCCCGACCAGCCGGTTCATCCGCACTGCCCCTCACAATTACAATGCATCTGACAAAGATATTGGGCCCAGATCCCCTGCCATTTCAGCTGATAGCCCCACCTGTCAGTGGCAGGATTTCACAAAAAGTGACCCCAAAAAAATTGTATTAGTGCTACCTTATTGAAAAAGAATGTCAGTAAGAGAACTCACAGGCTAACAATACAGTGTGTGGAGGCTGTCGGTCAGCAGGCATAGAGATATAGTGTGTACAGATTTATTGCTGACATTAAATGGAGACAGGTTTGAGTTAAAGATTGCAGCATAGTATCCTGCTATATTAATGGATGCTTTATTCAACTTTTCACAGAATTTCAGCTTTATTGCTGTACTTCTTACATTATTATGTAGATATTTGGTCATGCTGTGTTCACCCAAAAATGTGTTAGTATCATATTTACATTAAATTTACATAATTTACATTGTTTATCCCAATCCTGTGTTATTTTTATTCTTCTGTGAAACAAAAATGCTATATATTTAGACAATTTATGAGCTTTTCTACCTCAGTCATATGGGCCATTTTTAAGTTACATTTTTATTACTATTTTTATTTTTATAAATGTAGTTGTTTATTTTTGGGAGTGAACTGTTCCTTTAAGATTTCTATGTATTTTATTTGAGGAAACTGCTCAAACTTCATGGATTTTATCCTAAAATGCCAACATCTTCCGATCATCTTTAATTGTGCTTCCATTTCCGTTATCAGCTGTGTAACAAAACTGACCAATGGGGTCAACTTATTTCCATACTTTGTCCAATCAAATAACTTTATTGTCCAACAAAATCTGAAATTTTCGACAGGAACCCGAAGTAAATGAAAGCAGCTATTCTGATGGCATTCAGTCTGGTTGATTCATGAGCAGGTCGAGAGCACAGGGCAGATAATTCTCTAACAAGAGCTACTCGTCTTTGTACACACCAAATGGAGGCCAGGGTTCACCGATACAGTCTCTGTTCTGAAAGAGGTTTGACGCAGGACTGCTGATCTGGAGTCAGATTCCCTCAGTGCGGTCCCTGGATTAGAAATACAGGCTTCAGGCAAAGTCTCTCTTGCTTCCTCCCTACAGTTTTACAATGAAGTTTTACACTGCATCTGCTGCTGGAGGGTCCCCGGAGAGGCCGGTGGGGTGGCACAGATGGGTAATGGGTCATTTTAAGGTGGCTAGGCCGCTCAATGCATACATTGCCAGAGATTCAAGATTAAATGTAGTGTGTTCATGAAGGTGAACTGAAGGTTCTCTCACACCACCTGATCAGAAACAGCCTATGAGAGACTAATGGAGAACAAATAGATATGAAGTTGTTTGTCTTTTGTACTTTTATGTTCCCAAAGTAAAATCTACAATTCCCCAGCTTTCAGGACACAAAACCAAAAATTAATAAATTTGGGCAGCAACACTATTTTGTATTAATGGAAGAGATTATTTTAAATTCTTTCTAGCATCTGCAGGAAAGCAAAATCAGGTTACAATGTGTCTGAAGTGTTTTTGTTTTTTTTTGCTGCATAAACTTCATTATGCATTGGCTTAAAATTAGAAGCGTGTTCTCTTCAACACTCTGGTGCTTTGCTGCAAGCTAAATTTTCATGTTTTTCAAAACAATAAACACATCCATCTAACCATCTAATCGACATTGAATAAAAATATTTAGCTGTAAAGACAAAATTTCACAGCTTAATGAAGCATTGTTGACATTCCCTGTAATACTCTATTCAGGCTATTAGAGTTTTTGATTCAAAACCATAAAAATCACTTCCTTGTTGCCATAAAATGTCTCACTTTCTATAAATAATAACTAATATGCATGTGCATCTGAAAGGGATAGTTCACCCATTTGACCTTAATGTTGCTTCACAGAAGAAAGAAAGTCATAAAGGTTTGCTATGACACGAGGATGAGTATATGATGATAAATTTGAATTACTGAGTGAACTGTCCCTTTTATGAGCACAGATTAAACATGCTGATTTTTAGTGTACACTAATGCTCAAAATTTTAGCATCGGTATGTATGTTTTTGAAAGAAGTCCATTATGCATATTAAGGCTGCATTTATTTGATAAAATACAGCAAAATAGAGGCAGTGGCATTGTGAAATATTGTTACAATTTAAAATAACTGTTTTCTATTTGAATATATTTATAATGTAATTTATTTCTGTGGTGGCCATTACTCCAGTCTTCAGAGTCACATGATCCCTAAGAAATCATTTTAATATGCTAATGATATGCTCATAAAAAAATCATTTGATCATCAATGTTAAAAACTGTTGTGTTGCTTAATATTGTGTGGAAACTGTGATACATTTGTATATGAATAGTAGATTTAGTAATATACATCTTTTGTGACATTATATATGTTTTTACTGTCAATTTTAATCAGTTTAATGCATCCTTGCTGAGTAAAAATATTAATTTCTTTGAAAAGACAAAAACTCTTTTAATTGGTAGTGTAAATGCCAACAGTGTTTGATTCTTTTTTTTGCCCCGATAAGAAAACATGACAATCCTTCTGCGTTTAGAAGCATGTAACCAGGGACCAAAAGCTTTGTTAAAGTGCCTTAGTATATACACACATGGAAACATCCACATACAGTAGGCCCCAGTTGCCGTATGTGTGTACGCTTGCCCTCACACCTGTGTGTAGTAACCAAGGTTACAAGGATCAAATGCAGGCACAATCGATCTCAATTTTTCGCTCCCTCAGATCTGTCTCCCTCGACTGATAAATCCTGTCAGAACAATACAAAATGTAAGACAGCTGAGCTGTCTTGAAGTCTCACATGAAAGTTATAAGAGGTAATAAATCACTCAGTATTGCATCAAAGCAATGCATGTGTGTTCCAATTTCAGAGAGCCAGGGTGGAGGAAAGATATTGCTGATTTGATCTGCAAACGAGGATTAGGACGAGGCTATGTGCCGTATCCGTGTATCTTTTCTATCAGCAAGGGCTCATCGAGGTTTGAAATCTTTATGTTGGGAATCGGCCATTCCTGAATTTTCTTCTTTTCATGTGCACCAAACTTGGCAGGAGAGCTACTAATATCTCCACACAATTAACAGGGGAATAGAGGAACAAACTGAAGCATCTGGAGCTAAAGATTACATGTAAAGATAAAGTGTAGTAGACATTGATTGGTGTCTTTGTCAATATGATGTGTGTCGATGTGCTTTTACAGGAAAAGAGTGTGGTAAGGGCAGGCTGAGCATGGAGGATTCGTTAATATAAGCAGGGAAACTGCAGCTGCTGTTTGCTTTCTCAGTCTCAGCTTAAATAGTCCAAACAATTAGAGAGATGGAAAGAATAGGAGAGAGAGAGTCTGAAACCAGCAAGTCCTTTGATCCGACCCCCTGCTCTTGCTTCATAGAAACACAATTAAAAGAGGAATATATGAGTGTCATGTGACTGAAACGATTCTGACATGACCTTAATTATAAATGTTTGTACCTCAGGGGGTTGAAGAGCTCAGAGAGGCAGAGGGGAAGGAGAGAAAGACAAACTGGCCCTGTGCAGTAATATCAAGGAGTAAAAGCACCCCATTAGGGGGGAAATATACAGTATTTTCATTTCCAATGATTGTCCGCATTCTTCCACAGATGTGGAATGAACACCATAATAAAATATGCTATAGGATTAGAATCATTGTCATCACTATTAACGTCTTGTTTTCTGTTGGCTATATGCACAAGAATCAGCAATCAAATTTTGAGCATATGAGTCGAAAAACCCTATTCTTTTTAACACTCCTTATACATGATATGCTTCAAAGCAAAATTCATCATATCATGAGAATATAATATGATATATGTAAAAATATATTAAATATGGCTGGAGGTTCAATAGTTTTGTTTTTGTTTAATTTAGTTTTTTGTTTTGTATAAAACATAAACCTGTCAGTTGCTGCCTGCTATTGCTTTATTGTTTTGTTTTGTTTAGTTCTTTTGTTTTTGTTTGTTGTTTTGTTTTCTGTTGAAAATGTATTCCTCTCCGTCAGTTTCTGCCTGCTACTGCTTTTGTTTTATTTTGTGTACTTAAAAAAAAAAATGCATTCCTCTCTGTCAGTTGCTGCCTGCTGCTGTTTTGTTTTGTTTTGCTTTCATTTTTTCTTTTTTTGCATTTTATTTTGTTTTGTTTTGTTGAAAATGTATCCCTCTCCTTCAGTTGCCGCCTGCTACTTCTATGTGGTTCTGACTTTTGGGGCTCTTGTTGTCCATACAATTAAAATCAATGGGGATGCAAAATAACATTCCACTGAAATAAGAAAGGCATTCGGGTTTGGAATAGTATGAGAGGGAGTAAATGATGGCAGAATTTTCATTTTTGAGTAAATTATCCTTTTAACTAAGTGGAATTGGAACCGGAAATAGAGCCAATTAAATCACTCCATTTAGACTGAATTACCATCATACAAATGTCACTCTGACTCTGTACACTGCTGTATGAAGGCGTTATACTGATACAGTTTGTGTAACCATGTAGTTCTTCATAGCTCTATAAAAACATTTCACAAAGCAAGAAAACTCAACAGGTCTCTTGGCATCCTCTCTTTTTGATTTGCATGCCAACTGCATTTGCTAGATGCCAAACACCCTCTGTGCCAATCAAAAACTGCTGTTTAAATCTGGGTGTTCATTTTTGAGAACTCTTCCCCTAAAATATAAATAAGGAAGAAATTTATTGGAACATGACCTTTAAGAGAGAAATCCTTCAGTGAGAGCCAAATGCCATTGACGAGAAGAGAAGGAGACAGAAAAATGCCTCAGTAGGAGCTTTTGAGAGGATTTAACATCACAAAGCTTCTGCTGAAAATACTGAGTGGTGGTCTCTGAGCTAAACACCCCCAATCAGCCCATCTATCCGAGAAAAGGAGGCCCGATTGTGATAATCGCTCCTTGTCTTTTACTCCCCTCCAGAAAGTGTCATCAGTCCTTCACAGAATAATGGTCTAAACCCACACCTTTCCTCTTCCCTCCCTCTATTCCTCCCCCTCTCTGCCATCCCTCCTGCATGGAGCAATCAAAAATGTGAGATGGATAACAGAGGGGTGGCAGGGCTTTTTTTTTGTGGTGGTTCCTCAATGCTGTAATTTACAGCGGTATCACAGAGGCTGCCGATCAGTGCCCCCGTTTCACAGTACATGAGGGGCTGCTTTTTACCTGGTCCCCATGGAGGGTCCATCAAAGACCATGCGGTCCCTCCGAGAGTCATGCCAGGATTCATATAGACACCCCAGTCCCTTCAAATAACATGGAAAGGGATGACACACTGTGGAAGCATCTGGGAAGTTTAAAGGGACAGTTCACAAAAAAATTATAATTCTGTCATTATTTGCTCACCCTTATGTCAATCCAAACCCACATGATTTTCTTTCTTTTTGTTTTTCTGTGTGATATATTTAAAGACAGAGGCTTTCAATTGTTAAAAAGAATGCAGAAGCATAAAACTATCATAAAAGTGATTCATACAACTCATAAACTATATACTAAGTCCTATGAAGCCATATAATAGCAATAATTCATGAGATATTTGTAGCATAGTCCAGTTGAACAAATCAATCTGATTGATTTGCTTCAGAATTTGTCTAAATGATTAATCTCAAAATTGGTCTGTGTTTTGATTCAGAAATGGTTTGAATTGATTTAGAAACAGTCCGAATGATTTGGTATATACTGTATACACACACACACACACACACACACAGTATCTCACAGAAGTGAGTACACCCCTCACAGTTATGAAAATATTTTATTATATATTTTCATGTGACAACACTGAAGAAATGACACTTTGCTACAATGTAAAGTAGTGAGTGTACAGCTTGTATACAGTAATAGTGTAAATTTTCTGTCCCCTCAAAATAACACCACACACAGCCATTAATGTCCAAACCGCTGGCCACAAAAGTGAGTACACCCCTAAGTGAAAATGTCCAAATTGGGCCCACAGTGTCAATATTTTGTGTGAACACCATTATTTTCCAGCACTACCTTAACCCTCTTGGGCATGGAGTTCACCAGAGCTTCACAGGTTGCCACTGGAGTCCTTTTCCACTCCTCCATGATGACATCACAGAGCTGGTGGGTGTTAGAGACCTTGCGCTCCTCCACCTTCCGTTTGAGGATGCCCTACAGATGCTCAATAGGGTTTAGGTCTGGAGACATGCTTGGCCAGTCCATCACCTTTACCCTCAGCTTCTTTAGCAAGGCAGTGGTCGTTATCATGTTGGAATACTGCCCTGCGGCCCAGTCTCCGAAGGGAGGGGATCATGCTCTGCTTCAGTATGTCACAGTACATGTTGGTATTCATGGTTCCCTCAATGAACTGTAGCTCGCCAGTGCCGGCAGCACTCATGCAGCCCAAGAACAAGACACTCCCACCACCATGCTTAACTGTAGGCAAGACACATTTGTCTCTGTACTCCTCATCTAGTTGCTGCCACACACGCTTGACACCATCTGAACCAAATAAGTTTATCTTGGTCACATCAGATCACTGCACATGGTTCCAGTAATCCATGTTTTAGTCTGCTTGTCTTCAGAAAACTGTTTGCAGGCTTTCTTGTGCATCATCTTTAGAAGAGGCTTCCTTCTGGGACGACAGCCATGCAGACCAATTTGATGCAGTGTGCGGCGTATGGTCTGAGCACTGACAGGCTGACAGGCAGCAATGCTGGCAGCACTTATGCGTCTATTTCCCAAGAACAACCTCTGGATATGATGCTAAGCACGTGCACTCAACTTCTTTGGTCGACCAAGGCGAGGCCTGTTCTGAGTGGAACCTGTCCTGTTAAACCACTGTATGGTCTTGGCCACCATGCTGCAGCTCAGTTTCAGGGTCTTGGCAATCTTCTTATAGCCTACGCCATCTTTATGTAGAGCAACAATTCCTTTTTCAGATTCTCAGAGAGTTCTTTGCCATGAGGTGCCATGGTGAACTTCCAGTGACCAGTATGAGAGGGTGAGAGCGATAACACCAAATTTAACACACCCGCTCCCCATTCACACCTGAGACCTTGTAATACTAACGAGTCACATGACACCGGGGAAAGAAAATGACTAATTGGGCCCAATTTGGACATTTTCACTTAGGGGTGTACTCACTTTTGTGGCCAGTGGTTTAGACATTAATGGCTGTGTGTTGACTTATTTTGAGGGGACAGCAAATTTACTCTGTTATACAAGCTGTACACTCACTACTTTATATTGTAGCAAAGTGTCATTTCTTCAGTGTGGTCACCTGAAAATATATAATAAAATATTTACAAAAAGTTGAGGGTGTAGTGTATATACATATACAGGTGCGTCTCAATAAATTAGAATGTCGTGGAAAAGTTAATTTATTTCAGTAATTCAACTCAAATTGTGAAACCCGTGTATTAAATAAATTCAATGCACACAGACTGAAGTAGTTTAAGTCTTTGGTTCTTTTAATTGTGATGATTTTGGCTCACATTTAACTAAAACCCACCGTTCACTCTACAAATTAGAATATGGTGACATGCCAATAAGATAATCAACTCAAAACACCTGCAAATGTTTCCTGAGCCTTCAAAATGGTCTCTCAGTTTGGTTCACTAGGCTACACAATCATGGGGAAGACTGCTGATCTGACAGTTGTCCAGAAGACAATAATTGACACCCTTCACACGGAGGTTAAGCCACAAACATTCAATGCCAAAGAAGCTGGCTGTTCACTGAGTGCTTTATCCAAGCATGTTAACAGAAATTTGAGTTGAAGGAAAAAGTGTGGAATAAAAAGATGCACAACCAATGAGAGAACCGCAACCTTATGAGGATTGTCAAGCAAAATCGATTCAAGAATTTGGGTGAACTTCACAAGGAATGGACTGAGGCTGGGGCCAAGGCATCAAGAGCCACCACACACAGACGTGTCAAGGAATTTGGCTACAGTTTGTCATCAGAGGCATCTTACCTGGGCTAAGGAGAAGAAGAACTGGACTGTTGCCCAGTGGTCCAAAGTCCTCTTTCAGATGAGAGCAAGTTTTGTATTTAATTTGGAAACCAAGGTCCTAGAGTCTGGAGGAAGGGTGGAGAAGCTCATAGCACAAGTTGCTTGAAGTCCAGTGTTAAGTTTCCACAGTCTGTGATGATTTGGGGTGCAATGTCATCTGCTGGTGTTGGTCCATTGTGTTTTTTGAAAACCAACGTCACTGCGCCCGTTTACCAATACATTTTGGAGCACTTCATGCTTCCTTCTGCTGACCAGCTTTTTAAAGATGCTGATTTCATTTTCCAGCAGGATTTGGCACCTGCCCACACTGCAAAAGCACTAAAAGTTGTTAAATGACCATGGTGTCGTGTGCTTGACTGGCCAGCAAACTCACCAGACCTGAACCCCATAGAGAATCTATGGGGTATTGTCAAGAGGAAAATGAGAAACAGAGACCAAAAAAATGCTAATGAGCTGAAGGCCACTGTCAAAGAACCTGGGCTTCCATACCACCTCAGCAGCCACAAACTGATCCCCTCCATGCGACGCAGAATTGAGGCAGTAATAAAGCAAAAGGAGCCCCTACTACCAAGTATTGAGTACATATACAGTAAATGAACATACTTTCCAGAAGGCCAACAATTCACTAAAAATAGTTTTTTTATTTGTCTTATGAAGTATTCTAATTTATTGAGATGCACCTGTATAGTGATGGAGTCATATGAAAAACTTTTATGATAATTGTATGGTGTTTTGTGTAATTTTGAAGCCTAAAAGCTTTAATTCTCCTTCATTGTAATTGCATGATTTGGAGGAGTGGGAAGAAGGAGATAATAGTGTTCTCATAGTTCTCATATTTTATAAAGGATAAATCTGTAATTGTGTGTGTTTGTGTAGATTAATATTTTTCTTCCACAAGACTAATTACAGTGCTAGAAAATATGTAGATTGAGGGTAAAAATACATACATAATGAGCTGTTGATTATGCTGAACCAGAAGCCATATGATGACATTATAAAGATATACTCACACCTCACGTGATTAGTAGCAGTCTCATGAACTCATGGCTTGGATGACCCAAGCACTAGGAAATAAAACTTAAATCATTAGCCTCCCCACGTAGAAACTAAAAACTTTGTTGAATAGAAGGACAAGCAAAAAACCATCTACATCTGTCAGCATCTTCATAACTCTGTCGCGCTCTGCTAGCCCTCATCGGAACATCTCTCCATTATCTGCCGCCATTTTAATCTGCCCGGAATTCTCATCAATCGTCGTCAATGCCGTTTATATACACCAAAGGCAGATAGCAGCTTGGCTTTGTCTAAACTACACGATGAACCAGTGGATATATCAACATACATCCTGACGCTGCATGCATCATCGCTGAGACTTTAACAAAGCTACTCAAAAAGGTCATCCCTAACTTTCATCAGCACAGATCCTGTCCAACCAGAGACTGTTACACTCGATCACTGCACACCCAATTCAAAAATGCTACAAAGCCCACTCACTGCCGGCGTTTGGAAAAATCAGAACCGGCCATTCTATCTTCTCACACCCGATTATCAACAACGGATCCTTCAAAAACCCCCGGTGGAGAGGGATTGACGCTGGTCCCCCCACTCTGAAGCTACGCAAACAGCGTCTCTTGATGACGTCGACTGGGCCATGTTCCGGCGAGTTCATCTGACGTCAGCGAATTCACGGTATTTTTGTCAGGAAACATGAGTGAGTACATCAATCATGCAATGCACGTCCGGCTGTTCAAAGTTGCAGTAAGAGCGCGCTAAACGCGATATGACAGTGAGAGAGTGAATGTGAGTCACATTGCCAGCACAATGGACTCGAGCGACGCATGTGAGCAGGGACTAAAGACCATCTGTTCCTCTGGAAACAACAACTCTGTGGAGGTGAGAGCAGACCCTTTGCTAGCCGTAGAGCTAAACAACTTCTACGGGCGCTTTGAATGCAATGGCGGTCGCGATCCTGCCGAGCAGCGCGTCAAGAAGCAGCAGACAGAGCAGCAATGATATGCTATCACCCTTTCAGAGGATGACGTTCGGAGGAACTAAGGAGAGTGAAGTCAGAAAAGCAGCAGGACCGATGGATTACTGGCCGCGTTCTGAGGTCCTGTGCTTGATCAGCTTGCTGGTTTGTTTACTTCCATATTTAATGAGTCCCTCCTACCTCTGTGGTCCCACCCCCTTTAAAAAAATCTGTCATTATCCCTGTGCCCAAAGACAGTAAACCCCTCTTGCCTGAATGACTATCGTCCAGTTGCCCTACATCGACAGTCATAAGGTTTGAGAGACTTTAAAGAACACATTTGCATCTCCATCCCTGCTACTTTGGACCCTCTTCAGTTTGCCTACCGGCCAAATAGGTCAACTGATGATGCCATCTCCCAGATACTGCACTCCTCCCTCACTCACATCGACAGCAAAAATGCAACTATGTCAGGCTGCTATTCATCGACTATAGCTCAGCTTTCAACACTATAGTCCCCACCAAGCTAGCTGTCAAACTCCTCAGACCTCGGCCTTTAACACTTCACTTTGTGACTGATACAAGATTTCCTCACCGCCAGACCACAAGTGTGAAAGTCGGCCAGTTTCACTCCAACTCAATCACCCTGAACATAGGAGCCCCACAGGGCTGTGTCCTAGCCCCCTGCAATACACTCTCACACACACGACTGCGTGTCCTCTCACAGCTCCACATCTATCATTAAATTTGCTGATGATACTGTGGTTCGGGCCTCATAACAAACGATGACGAGACCGCATACTGGATGAGGTGGAGAGACTTACATCATGTGCCAGGACAACTGCTCTCTCGTGAACGTAGCAAAACCAAAGAGCTGATCGTGGACTTCAGGAAAGAGACAGCAGCAGCCCTACACTCCTCTTATGATCAGTGGAACCCCTGTGGAGAGGGTGAGCAGCTTCAAGTACCTCGTGTAAACATCTCCGTGGACCTGAATTTGGACTACACACATTCAAACACAGTTTAAGAAAGCCAGCAAAGACTGTACCATCGCGACAGCTGAGAAATTCAGGGTCTCCAGCTATCCTGAAAACTTTCTACTCAGGGGCCATAGAAAGTGTACTGACTCAGTGCATCTCAGTGTGGTATAATAATGCCACAAACCAGGACTGAAAGCTCTGCAGAGAGTCGTGCGCTTAGCTGAGCGCATCTCAGATCTACACTCCCCTCTCTGCAGGGATCTACCTCAACGCTGCAGAAGCAGAGCTCTAAAATCACCAAAGACTCATACCACCCGGTAACCATCTTTTCCGTTTAATTGCCATCTGGCAGGCGCTACAGGAGCTTTGATGGCAAAGAAAGAGAGACTGAGGAAGAGCTTCTTCCCTCAGGCATTCAGGCTCCTTATCCTTAACACAAACTCAGTTCCATAAAACTTTCACAAGACTCATATTATCTGTAAAAAAAAATACAAAAACATTCATATTCTCATCATCCGATTGCCGCTATGTGGCAACCCAGTACAACCCGTTGCACATCCCTCTCATCCCTCCTGTTTATACTAATATTTATTAATCCCATATAATGTTTTTGCACATCCAATTTGTTTTGCACATCTTACTGGTTTACTGTTTTGCAACTTTTCTTTATTCTAATGCACAATTTTACTTCATATTTCTTTTTTTACCTATATATATATAATATATATATATAAATATATATATACTCTTGTGTGGTGATACTTTTATATAATTTAAATTTTGATTTTATTTTTTATTTTTATTTTTTATTCTTTGCACTGTCCACTGAGCGGACATGATTTGACCTACATTTCACTTTTGAATTATACATGTATAATTTATCATGTGACAAATAAAAGAACCTTGAACCTGAACCTTGAATAAACGATAGTGGCTGATTACAGGCAATTTCTTAATTTCTGAGGGCAGTGCATAAATCATCAATGTTTGTGTTTCATAATTGCTGACATGCGAGTCAAAACCATAATTTTCAGCCTACATTGCTCAATTGAAGGCAGAAAGCATTGACGGTTTACCTTTGCCTGATGCCTGAAAGTGCTGCCTTGTGTTTTCACCTGTGGGAAGTTCTTAGCACTGATTTTGACGTGCGGCTCCACACAGGTCTAGCACTGCCCTCAAATGAGACTGTAATTGCGGAGTTGCTTTGAGAGATGGGTGGCTGAGATACATAGCTGAAATAGTCTCTTAAACACTTGTCAAGATGCCCTCCTCCAGCCCACCCACACCTTCATTAAGGTCTTGAGCAGTGGCAGCAATTATCAAACGCCTGCCATCGCCGGCAGCACAAAACCAAGGGAAGATTGTCAGTCAAGTCCACAGTGAATGGCCACACAGAAGTAAAGTTACAAATTGTATGGCTTTATGTGTTTACTGCTATTATGCTTTCCTTATCATATGATTTCTTAAGAAAATTGCACTCTATGATATCAACAAGACTAGGGATGCACGATATTTATCGGACAGATAAATTATCGACCGATATGGGTGAAAATGACGTAATTTTTATTGCTCTGATAAATAAATGAAATCCGATATTTAGATCCAATAAAGTACGCTTGCTGGTAAATCAATCAATGATTTGTCTGATTTATCTGAGATTCATCCGCTTTCCGAGTGCAAGTGACTGCAGCTTTAAATTGCAGTGACTCTCAGCTTGTGTCGCAATCATTACATCATCATTTGTGAACATGTCTTTGCTGGTCTGGAAGTTTTTATCGGTGGCAGATGAGGACAATACCATTGCTATTTGCAACACGTGTTCAGCAAGGATTCCGAGAGGAGGAAAAAAGGCGTCAAGTTTTAACACAACAAATCTTATATCTCACTAGAAAGGTTGTCATTGCGGCGAAGCTGTATTAAGGGACTTTAAGCAGCCTCCACTGTTGGAACGGACGGCTTCCAACGTAATTGCGCGTTCGCAACTTCAGCTGCCTTCGTGGCGTTCTAACCGTCTACTACAGGAGAACAGCTGCTTTGAACGTTACAATGTAACTATGTAGTTAAATTGGCGTTTGTTATTCCATTTAATTCCACAGTTCATTCTACCATTAGTCTTTCATTTAATCGGTGTTGATTGTTTTAAATTTAAGCTAATTTTAACGATTGTTTTTGTTTGTTCAAATATATGTCTACTGTTAGCAACAGCACCTCAGGTAGCACTGAGACTAAAGATATGTTAAGAGAACACTGTAATTATTGCCTAAACATCCTCCTCATAATCCATCATTTGTATTTAAATAAATGACCGAATGCCGCATTGCACCGTCTTGTTTGTGGTTGCTTAATGATTTTTATGTTCTCGGCTAAGGCGGTATAACAGGTCAACATAGCCGTTCCATTCGCAGCTGTTGCTTAAAGTCCCTAGATATAACTTCCTCATCCTCATGCACTAAAAATGTTGAATAGATGCATTTCTTTATGAAATATTTCAAGCATGAAATACTTGAACATATATTTGTTGTTAGTGAGTTGTTAATTGCAGATAAACCATAGTTCTGTCATAGTTCTGTTAAGCCATTTCTGTTACTAAGTATTGTGGTGCCTTACACAATATCAAAACATCGGTATCGGAATCGGCCGTGAGAAGGACTTAATTATTGGTATCGTTTAACATTTTTCATATCGTGCATCCCTAAACAAGACAATCTATAGAGCTTGTAGAGGCATTTTTTAGAAACCGGTATTTTCCTGCACAGTATTTCTGAGGCTCCCCTTCGATTTAGTATTGGAATAGTGGGACTCATATTCAAGCATGTGATTCATCCACAGCTGGAGTCTTTTTCTGCCAGTGCACACAAACGATTATACTTTAAAATAATATTGGAGTTTCAAATAAATGTTTAGAATGAGAATGTTCACAGAATTACGTCTATTGAAGTTAGAATGCGTAAAGAGTATTTTTCACATGCTTGTATTACCTCATTTTTAGGTGGGGAACTTTAAGCTTAGGCTGAAAGGTTTTGCTCAATCCCCTCTATTAAGGGAAGTAAGGCATATCTGTCTGCACATGTACAAATCTCCCATTTATATAATGATGTATGAGTGGCATATATGTCAATTTGGGAATTTGTTTTTGATTGTAATTGCCATTATTACTGCTTTTAAAGGAAAATTCCAGGCTGGGTTCAAAACAAGTTAAGCTCTATGTTGATTCTTTGAATTGCTACAGACAAAAAAAAATGGGTTTACAGCTAAACCGTTTCAGTGGAAGTCAATCAGGCAAGGCATTACGGATAGATTCTGTTTTGTTTTATTTTCACTTTTTTATTTCCAATAAAAAGTCATATACTCACCCTCATGTCATTCTAAAATTTTATTTTTGATAAATCTGTATTATTTCCTTTTTTTCTTTTTTGTCCATACAATGAAACTGAATGGAGTTTAACTCCGAAGCCAGGTTCTTCCACAGAAGAACCTTTATTTTATTTTATTTTTATTTTATTTTAGTATTCTCACAATAACACTTGTTTGGCTTTACTGTTGAATGTGAATTACAATTCATCCTTATCCTTTGATTTCCAATGTAAGTTTATGTAAATATTGTACACAAGTTTTTACAGAATAAGGGACGAAGCCTAATTAATTTCCATGATAACAGACAGCATTTTAAGGATTAACTTGAAGGACACCCAGGACATCCCTTCAATAAATATTTAAAATGATTTATTGTATTTGACTATTGTTCTTCATGGTCACAAATCGTTGACTCCACTAACACCTAAATTTATTTTCCCCATTTAGTTTTTCTTCCCCAACCATCATTAAAATGTTGGACGTCTCAGAAGCTAATATTGAGTGTGAATGTGCCATGCTGCTCAAATTCGACTGACGAGGAAAGACAAACTCATTTTCCTCTCCCTTAATGAAGAGTGAAATCCTGCCATTCTCCGTTGCTGCTGCTGTGTGCCAACCCATCCTCCCTTCAGACGGAAGCTTTCCAAATACATTTGGAGAGCCTCAGCATAGAGGGCTGATGAATCACCAAATAGAGATATTATATTTAGACAGACGCAAGCTGAATTTACACACAGAGCAAAATACTCAGACCGAATCATTGATATTAATGTGCAGCTCATTAACTATATTTCGGAATCTTTTGTTTATGCTTAGTCCTATCACATTATACATAAATAAATAGTATATTAGTGTTAGCTTTGACATTGGTGTTATGCTTGCTTCAGTGACAGTGGCTTTGAGCATCACATATTATGATTTTCCACACGTTAGGCTTTTAACTTCTTAGATAAGAGCTAAGTTACTACACCGCCCTGCATCTTGAAAAACAGAATCTCTGATTCGAAAAAAGGAAGTCCCAATATCACCTTTCCAACAAGTACAGTTTTTTTCCCACAAACTAAGAATAAATACAATCTGCAAAGGTGCTGAGAATCTGTTCAAATACTCATTTTAATGGCAAATAACTTTATGTAAATACAAGTTTATAAATAAATAAGCTGTTTTCACAAAAAAAATAAAACATTGTAAAACACCCACATATTGGTCATGTGCACAAATGTTTCTGTCAGTGACCATAATTCTAACCTTGAAATCAGTATTAGGCATATACAAAATATCTTCAGACTTATTCATACAAGTGAAAATTGGCTGAGAGTTGAACAAATAGTTGAATCTGACTCAAAGGAACATAGGAATTGTGTCTTTGTGGCATTTTTTTCTCTTTTGATTAATGAATAATACAAGGCTTCTTCACCTTACAAATAGTTGTCATCATATTTTGTGAAATAGTGTGATATTCAAGATCAAAACAGGCACTGTTTTAGGAATTGCTGCCTCAAAATTAGTAAGAAACAAGTATCAGTTTATGAGCAACTATGATGCAGGGCAGTGCTATGAATGACGTAGACTCAACATTATGCAAAATTACCACCAGTTTGAGAACCACTGATATAAACTCCTCCTACTGTTTATGAAGTCCACAAGAGCTCAAAGGGAACATTCCCCCAGCAGCATTCTTTGAATCTGCCATGCCTGATTAGATGTGTTACTGGACTCATTTCCGAGCTGGAAATGAGTTGGCTTATTTTCATGGGCTTTTCCAATTTAAAGAGTAATTAGACATCGCTGGTATAGTTTATCTTTAGTTTGTGTGTGTGTGTGTGTTTGTGTGTGTTTGTGTCTTTTAATACAATTGGGAGGAAAATAATAGTATCTGTCCATTTCTGTATAGAAGGAAGTGATTAGCATTAGGTCCTAAAGAGAAAATGGATTTGAAACCATTTCCGCTTCACTAAGCTCTCCTGTTGCCCTTAAAGAAAATGTTTTTGCCACTTAGGAGGGCAGGGAATGTGCTCTTTTGCTTCCTTTTTCTGTCTGTCTCTCCTCCTTCCTCTTATTCGTTGTACAGTAATTGTGACTCTGGGGTAAATTCATTTTTTGAACATAATTTAATTTAAAATAAATATTTTGTGAGGAAGTCGTGGGCTGTGGGGAAGTCGTGGCCTAATGGTTAGAGAGTCGGACTCGTAATCGAAAGGTTGTGAGTTCAAGTCTCGGGCCAGCAGGGATTGTCAGTGGGGGGAGTGAATGTACAGCTCTCTCCACCCTCAATACCACGATGAGGTGCCCTTGAGCAAGGCACCGAGCCCCAACTGCTCCCCGGGCGCCCCAGCATAAATGGCTGCCCACTGTTCCGTGTGCGTGTGCGTGTGTGTGTGTGTGTGTGTGTGTTCACTGCTGTGTGTGTGCACTTTGGATGGGTAAATGCAGGGCACAAATTCCGAGTATGGGTCACCTACTTGGCTGTATGTCACTTTCAATATTTGTGTACATTTTCTATTGATCACCACAGCATTAATTCATCAAATGATGGAGCAGAGCATTATTATCAGGCATACTGTATATCCAGACGATTGCACATTTTGATGATTTAAGTACCTGAATGGAAGTGCTGAAGCAGTATTATAGTATCAAATTTGCATATTTTTTTGTGAATCTGGTGCTAAAACATATGTAAATGGTGCTATCAGTGGGTACAGTTCATTCTTTAAGGGATTGTCCACATCATTTATTCACCCGCATGTCATTCAAAACCTGGGTTTTGTCCATATAATCAAAGTCAGTGGGGTTGAGTGTTGTTATATTTATATTTATGCATTTAGCAGACGCTTTTATCTAAAGCGACTTACAGTGCATTCAGGCTATACATTTTTTATGTGTTCCCTGGGAAATGAACCCACATTTTGCGCTGCTAACGCAATGTTCTACCACTGAGCCACAGAAACACCAGTTGTTTTGGACCCCAGTGGCTTTTGCTATATCAACAAAAGCAATTTTCGTATATATCTTCTTTAATGTTCAACAGTTAAAAAGCCATGCAGGTTTGTAACAACACGAGGGTGAGTAAATGATGACAGAATTTCATTTCTGTATGAACTATAACTTTAAACTACTTTCACATTGGGCCTTGATTCCCAGGAACAACTTTTATGGGAATTATTTGTGAAACAGGCTTTAATGAATTCCCTCTCTCAATTTTGCAGTTTTTTTCCAAGCCACATACCAAATAAGCCCAGGCATGATGTTCCGTGCAAATAAACTGTATTTATCAATCACACATTTGACATCTGAATGGATTTAAGGGGAAGAGGAGGGGTAGGAGTTTGTATTCCTCCATGATTAGTCAGTGTAGCGTGGGTGTCTTATCAGGCAACAAATTGTGGGACAACTTGTTCCTCAATGTTTGTAAATTAGTCACTGTGGATTGCGCAAATTTTCTGTTTGCTTTTTTGCGTAATTCAATCATAGCCGGGTGAGATTTACCTGGAGTCACCATGTTGAATAACACCACTGTCACTTACATTAAACATTTGTCATAATACTGCTGCAATAAGCTGGAAGCTTTTTTCCTTCCATTACTGATGGATGAGACTGAAGTTATTATATTCAAAGAGGGGGAAATGATGTTCTCATGATGGCATGTGTTCCCCAGAGTCATTGCGCTGTCTTATTAATATTTATCATTGAGTTGTTTGGCACATGGCCTTATATGACCCAGCCCATAGAGCTGACAGCTGCTAATGTGTTTCAGAATCTACATACAATCTGGTATATGCCGTATGCCATCCAGTGAGTAGTTTTCACTTGAGAGTTTTAAAGTCTGTTACTTATTATCACTTCTTCAATATTGGTGAAAGAATTTAAAATAATTACTTTTTTTTTTTAAATGTCTCCAGCATGTTGTCTAGACACTAAGCTGTTTATTGGCTTAGGTCACTGTTGTATTTTTTGTATTTTGTTCATCTCTGTAGCTTTCATGGGGGTCTTCCTGTTACAATGTGACCAAAGAATCTGTGTAATTAGGCCCAGACTTGCCCTTTGCTAAATTTCCGGCCCCTTGAAAACAAACCAGAAGGAAATAAGAGGAAAAAATGTAATTGTATGTAATGAAGCGATTCCAACACCCACATGCAAGCCACAATGCTCTGTCTTCTCCCAGACAAATTGATTTTTAGTTTAATTGCTGACTGTAGAATGTTACATGAAGCATTAGGGCATGTAATAATGTGAGGGCATGTAATACTCTTCAAGATGGCTGCGTTTAATAACATGTCCCATTGAATCTTTTTGATTATGTGTTTACACTGTAATAAAATCAAGTTATGATCTCAAACATTAGTAGCCTGACATTCATTATGATAGCTTAAACTTGGAAACATGTCGTATGAACAACCAGTCAGTAATGATATCACTGAATGAGTCAGATGTGGATTCAGTTAGAGTTCTGATTGATTCAGTGAGTTTCTTCAGTGAAAGACTCATCAGATTGATACAAATTAGTAACTCTTGAGTCTTTTCAAATGATTTGGTAAAACAATCAGTTCATAATATTAATTTGTTAGTGATATACACTAAACCTACCATGCTGCATGTTTGTTTTGTGTGTGGTTTTGAGGATAACTCAATGCAAAAGAAAGAAACACATTCTTGCATTAATTAGGAGTACACACTCTTTTTCATTTAATTCAAACTGCAAACTCAATGGAGCTGGTCTGTTTTTTTTAAAGAATATTTTTTAGAATATCAGATTTTGATGAGTAAATTAGGGTTTGTGGTAAACATTTCCTGTTTGTTTCCTCTCAACATACAGTCAATGATACACAACCATATCTAAAATGTGAATTTTGAAACCATTGCGTGATTTTAAAAATGCAATTTGCCAGCAAGAGCTTCAACTATATGATTCGTCAAGTTTGTAAACTCACATACTTCCATAGTTGTGGTCTTTATGTAGCAACTGCCAATTGATCATGAGTGAGCATCTGCAAGGTCAAGGTAGATTGATAATGTAGTTAATATAGTCAGCTTTTGGTAATAAATTCTACCTGGTCTCATGGCATTTACGTACCTGGGTGCACTTTTTAGCGAGACACGAAATACGTACCAATAACACCAATAAAAACTCTGACATATTTTACTCCTTTTCACACAAATTTACAGAGTTTCGATTAATAAAGTGTATTATTATTTTAATGTGCATTTAAATAATTGTATTATTTTCGTGTATTTTCGCACAATTACTTGAAGAATATCAGGTTACGACTTCAAAGCAATATTAAAAAGCTGGGAGATTTGAAAACTGATGCTTTTGAACGTTAGCATCGTGCATATCCAGCCTCGTATCTATGAGTTTTCATAGGCGTTAAGTTTCTTCGGTAGCTCACAGAGTACGGAGGCGTACTTAGGAGGTGAGGAGCTCCGGTTCGAATCCCGTGTAATCTGTTTGACAAAGCAGTTCAAATCTGCATATAAGGAAGTTTAAATGGCACGGTTGCATCAACAAATACGTTTGTATATCAGTTTTGCATTTGTTAACACCATCGGGTAGGTTTAGGGTTGGGTTTGGTGTAGGGCATATTTCCAACACGATAGAGCATTAACTTTTAGGGACAGACCCCGGATATTTGAATTCTGAACCGCCACAATACGCACCTGTAGCAACGTAATAAAAACAGCAATATGTACATATATCTATGTAATAAAAATGTGCCAGGATTCACGTATTTAACCTGTGTTTTAGTGCCACTCAGTGAACAATTCTCTTTGAAACTGCGGCAAAACATGCAGTAAGGTACGTAAAACGGTGTCGCACAGAAAGTGCACAGAGGTACGTATTTTTATGAGACCAGGTTGAATAAATTTGCTTTAAATTCCGATATATTAGCAACTTTAAGGAAGTGACAACCTTCAGTTTGAACTTGAGCTTGATGATTTAATATCTTCAATAATATTTGTACTAGATAACATCAAATAAGTGGAAGTGCCAGAGAAAGAGGAAAAATACAATATCCTTTTCCCATATGAAAGATGTCCACTTACTGAGAGGGGTCATTACTCGCCAACGAACCTCAAGGTTATGAAGATAAATCACTGATTCAAAACATTAGGACTCCTTCCTGGACTAATTTCCTGGTCTCTGTGGTTCATGGCTGTTTAAAGTGTCGAGTCATCAAATTTAAGGACTCTTTTGAGAGTTTCATCCCTATCAACGAAAGGGTAATGAGATCCAGCACCTTGCTGATAATCACACACCGGCCAGAACTTGGCCTCACCAGTCGAGACTGGGAACTTCCTAGCCACTTGCACGCTTATCGATGTCTAATATAATTGCATCTTTCGACTTAGGGGTCTGGATTGGTTTCATATATGTGGGAGTTATAGACATAATCTTTTTGTGTAGCTGTCAAATGGACTTAGCTA
Source organism: Ptychobarbus kaznakovi (assembly GCA_027422405.1). Lineage (NCBI taxonomy): Eukaryota > Metazoa > Chordata > Actinopteri > Cypriniformes > Cyprinidae > Ptychobarbus > Ptychobarbus kaznakovi. Next base: position 9,567,063 of record CM049802.1, read on the forward strand.
GCATAGATTCAGTAGTAGTAGATGTGCAGTGTCGTGGTGATGTTTGCACAGTTTGTTGGTTAAATGTGAATGGAACATGAATTATTTTATTTATGTAACATTGATGTAACATACAGTAATATTCAAATTTTGGTTATTGATAACATTTTTCAATTTAATTTAAAATATTGTGTAGGATCCTTTGATACATATTAAATCCAGAAAAGAGCATTTATTTGGGCATTGGACATTATAACTTTCTTAATTGTCACTTTTGATCAATTTCATGCACCCTTGCTGAATAAAATCTTACTGACTTATATAGTGTATTTTCTTATGTTATCACATTCTTTAAACTTTTTTTAATAACTAATTTAAAAAAATTAAATGACTACCAAATGACATGATAGATATAGGCATTATCTATATCTTACCATTCAGGTCCAGCAGCCATTCACTGTGACTTTTCTGCTATTGCTCACATTCACAATATGCTTTAAGACTACTGTGAGAAGCTCAAGGGAAGCAAAAGAGACTTTATCTGCTTATTTTGATCTATAGATAGTGTTTCTTTAGAAAAATCGTCACTTACACACTATTTGATCTCGTATTTTGTCAAATTTGTTTCTACTGTTTATTTTCACCTCCTTTTTTCAAGGATGCCTCTCTGGTAAAAAACAACCCGAGTTCTTTTCCTAATTTTTTTAAAGACAATAAACAATGTAGTTGGAATTTAGATTTTGGTTGTAATTTTTTGAAAGTCTGAGGTTCAGTGTTTAAGGTTTGTGGAAAGATATCGGTCTCAGGCAGAGGAAGTTCTTCTTCAGGAACAGAATGCAGACATGCACACTCAGGCTAAATAAATTATCATGGGGCTATTTTTTAAGCTGAAGTGTAAATGCAGTAATCCTCCAAGCAGGAGCTGAGAAGAGCCTAAATCCAGTGGCACATCAGGGAATACAGCCCTCCCTCATCTCTGCTCAATCTCTACCCCTGTCTCGTACTTTGTGTGTCATCATTCTCATTCGAAATTACGGATGTTGTTTTTAATTCCCTCTCATGTGAACACTGAATTTAAATTCCATAAAAAATGTCAGTACCACACAAATCGCAAAAGAACAATTGAAGTTAATTGATTAAATATTAAAAGACAGTTAAAATGTCATTGCAATGGCGCCACCATCGTCAGAGACAGATTGGGGAATTCGCAAAAAACTCACACCCTGATAGCATTGCTGGTTTGCACATGCATTGTTTAGTACCCTATTCACTAAAGGAATCTAAATATGTCTACCGTCATAATGCTTTTTTCCGTCATTTGTTGAATTATGGATCACCTGTTTTTAACCCTTTCACTGGTGAGATTAAAATATTCTAGCGGTCCCCCCAGAGTGAGTTTTTTTAACGCGACCGTTATTTGAGAACGTTTCCAGGGCTGATTGTTTCCCTGGTGACGCGTAATGCATGTCACGTGACACACCACGGCCGACAATTGGATCTCTTTTGTTTCATTTTTCCTTTTTTATTTAAAATATTCACAAACTTGCTTACCATGTCATGAACAATCTAATATTCTGATTCACAAATATGTGTTAATAATGAGTGTGTTTTGTCATTTAAAAACATTTATAAATGATCTTGATCATGATCTGTAACGTGAGATGGGCGCCACCATGTTTGTTCGCGCCGCAGTTCAGAGAGTCCTGTCAGTCGGATTTACAGCACGTGAATTCATCAATTTCTACCAAAATACATGTTAGTAAGTGGCCAGTGAACTGGGAGAAGAACAAAGTGAACTTTATCGTTATGACTACTCTATTGCCACGTACACACTGCAAGTTTCAGGAGTGACAACTGCATTTAAATGCGGAGTCCCTTAAATTATCTTTCCATGTGTGTACGGAACAAGACTCACTCCCGAACTTGCCATGAATGGGTGTGTGGTAACCATAGCAACGCAGTTATAACCATAGCAACGTTGTGGCGTCTCGGAGAGAATGGAGGACCGCAGATTAGCTGGTTTTGTGTTAGCTGCTGTTGACAAAACAAATATTAGACTACAAAAATGCACGAAAATCCGCAAAACGTTATTAAATCGCAGTCGGGAGAGGCTTCGTAATCTAGTTTTGTTCTTTAAACTGTTGTTATTAAACAGCCTACACTCTGTTGACCGCAATGTCTGGGTTACTCCGAGACCACAGGGCTGGTGGGAGCAACTGTGGTGGAGGTAGACAGACTGGGTCCAAAACCTAAGAATGAGTAAAAACACTTACCTGCATCTCTGCCATTTATTTTCTCCGCTCCTGGAGAAGAGAGACATGCATCTCCGAAAAGCAGTCAGTGTCCAAAAGAGAGTTTGAGTACCCAGGTGGAATACCGGACCATAGCTCATCTTTTCGGCTTAGGAAGATCAACCATGCATGCAATCACATGAGAGTTTTGCAAAGCTGTCAACACTTACAGCCCATTTTTGAGTGCTTTCCAAATGCCAGTGAGGCCGAACAAATTGTAGATTCTTTTCTCCATCAGTGGGGTTTTCCACAAGTAGTTAGTTGCCTGGATGGTACACACATAAAAAATAGATCGACCCGATGGTCCCAATGCAACAGCCTTCTATAATCGGAAAGGGTTTTATTCCATCGTGATGCAGGCAGTAGTCGACCACAAAGGAATATTCCGAGATGTGTGCCAGGTAGTGTTCATGATGCCTGGGTTTTTGCAAACTCTGGATTGTTCAGAAAAGCAGAGGATGGCACTCTGTTTTCATCCATCCCAGCAAAATTCATTGCAGGAGTCAACATCCCCCTATTAATTTTAGCTGTTCCTGCACACCCCCTTCTCAACTGGATACAAAAGCCGTATTCAGACAATGGCCACCTGACGGATGCTCAGAGGCACTTCAATTTTAAATCGAGTCAAAGCAGGATGGGAGTCGAGATGGCTTTTGGTAGGCTCAAAAGAAGGTGGAAGAGCCTTGAACAACGTACTGAGCACACGACCAAGGTAATCTGTCGTGTGGTGGTAGCTTGCGTTATTCTGCACAATTTCTGTGAATGCGCAGGTGAAACTATACCTGTTGAAGACAGCGTGACAGAAATACACCAACTGCACCCCGATGAAATTGAGCCAGAGTCTATAGAGGAAACACAAACCATCCGACTCGCGCTGACGCACAACACTTCATGGAACAAAAGATCACCAGAAACGTTGCAGTTGTAAAGTGTGATTTCTGCTACACGTGCAGCCATTTCCAGGCCCCACCCTCTTCAGTCCCGCCCCACACTCGCTATTGGTTGAGTCAAAACTTAAAACGTGGGACTAATCAAATTTAACACATTTGAAAAATAATTTTTAAAGCACATTACCTTAAAACCGATATCACAAATACATAATCCAGCACTGCTTTTAAACATTTTTCATTTTAATTATTCATGTGAAAACAACAATTGTAATACAGGCATCTGTTAATTACAATTACTATGTATATATTTGTTAGTATAACCTGTTTACATAACAATGTAAAAAATAACTAAACATCAGAAATGATAATTCATGAATAATCCTTAGCAATATCTTGAAAAACTTTACAGAACAGGTTAGCACTCTCCTACTAAGTTAACATTTAATTACTCTTCATAACCTGTTTACACAACCATTTAAAAATAACTAAACATTTAAGAAACACTGCACAACTTCGGCCATAAACTGCTACAGCATCCCTAAGTGGAAAAGTTACAATGGTCTTTGGAACCATTCATGGTATTTTTGTCAAACTTGAGAAGCTGTGCTGAGTTTTTGCATTTGATTGTTAATGTTGTTTTGTTTTTATTTTAGTAATTTAGTATCGTCTTGCAGTAACAATTGATTATAGTCATGAATCTTTAGATGGCGCAGGCTGATAGGTCCTTTAAATGCAGTCTGCTAGCAATCATATAATTTCCTACACTGATTCTACTGATGAGACTGTTGCTCAACATTTAAATAGTCAGGTTCAGTGTTGGCTGTAAGGTGCTCCTGCCGTGAGCTATCAGAGCTCCTCCTAAACCCTCCACCTCCCTCAGCTCCACCTTTCTAGATCTCCAACAGGATTTATGTATGCCTAAGTTCTATATATAAATAATTTACCATATATATGAGATAGAAAAGTAGAGAAAAAAGGAGAGTAGGCTGTAGAAGTCTAAGATTTTGTTCATCCCCTCCTCATAATTTCATCATTCGCAAGTCTTCACTACCTCGTGGCCTGCAAATCATAGGATACTGTTGTGCAGGAGAGAGGAGTAAAGGTATGGGAGATGCACAGGCATTTGATGTGAGGCACAACAGAGCAAATGACTACATAAATAGACCCATTTATTTCACCTAGTAGGGATACAGTGATCTTTTGTTTGTTGTTGGAAATCAGGGCAGAGAGAAGATGAAAACGTTGCAGATGAAGTTGCAGCAGAACAGGACGACCTATTAACGCCTTTGCAGTGTTCAAGGAAGAATGCATTGAACATTATGTACTTACTGTAAATGTGGTAGTGTGTAAATGTGTTTCCCTTGCATGCAGAACTATACAGGGTACAGTGTGACAGATGGGAGCTGTGGAAAAAAGTATATATGTGTGAACAGAACAGATGCTGCAATAGGGTATAACTAGTCATGCAGACATAAATTCATCAAATTCAAGTCTCTTGAAAATGAACCTCAGATGACATTTTGATGATGAAGTGATCACAATATTATTCAAAAATAAATGATAAATTGGCATTCCAGCCATACTAAAATACATATTTTTACCTCAACCTGAAATTGCTCTGTGGGACTATCCTTTATTATGAAATTGATAAGGGTTAGGGGCTTGATAAGGCTTCTTGTATGTACTATTTTTATATATAGTTAATCATTTATATTAACTGTGATATAATTTAAAAGTAAGATTTAAAAATAAGAAATACCTGAATACTTTTATTCAGCAAGGATGCATTAAATTGATTAAAAAGTGAAGTAGAGCAGTAATACTGAGTTTTTTAAAACAAAAAATAGTATGAAATTTGTGGAATAAGCATTATTGCAAAATATTAAATTATTGAAAATATTGATAATAATTGAGAACCAATAATAATTGTGCATCAAATCAGCATAATAATTTTTCTATTAAAAATATAATAGCTATTAAAATTGTCATTGCTGCTATTTAAATACACATAATAATTACATTAAAAAAATCTAAAAAAATCTGTTTTCACTGTATTTTGATCAAATAAATGCAGCTTTGGTGAACATTTGAAAACATTAAAAAAATCTTATCAACTCCAAATTTCAAATGTTAGTGTAGGTTACATCAATATGTTAAACTAATTGCACTGATTCATGTTCCATTCAGATTTATGCAGTGCACTGTCCTCTGCTGCAGTTTCAGATCCAATCAAATGGGGAAGAATAGAACTACAATAATCTAACTTCAGAGTTTGTGAACTTATGCATGTCAGAGACATCGTAGAACCCTTCCAGTCGTCCAATCATAGCACATCTTGGCTCTACTACAAAGGGAAGAGCTGTCAATTTTTGGTGGAGCTGCAAAAGCTCAGGGTTATGTTAGGCAAGGAGGAGAATCTGGTGTTGAAGCAGGCGGGTTGTGCTCGGATTCAATAACACTGGTAAGAACTCATTATGAATGCATAGGTAGCCTTCAGCTTCTGTTTCTCCTGAGCTTTCCAGGATTCCTGGCACGCCATTTTTCTCTCTCTTCCTCTCCACTCTCTCCCACACCATTCTCATGGCTCCTCGACTGTGATGTATTTGAATCCGATCTATCATCTCAACTAATGCTGAGAAGACCAGATGCTGAACAGAGATGGGAAAAGATCTAATGTCATCTTTTCCCTCTTTAATGTGCTATACATCACTTCAAGGGAAGGTTGCATTGATAAACTTTTAATTATTTTGTAAGGGGTTCAAGTATTTTATAAAAGCAGTCTTGGTGCATATAATTTAAACTACAGGAATGCAGGTTTTGCATCGAGAGCCCAGCAGCATGAGCAGATCTCATTGTTTCAGAATTGCTTTGCAGAGAGAGACAGAGAATGGAGCGGGTCCGTGGTACAGTTCTCCCGCTGTCACATTCAGCATGTGAAAATTAATCAGAGAGAAGAGAATGAACGGAAAAGGGGAATGACTCATTTGCAGTGTTTTTTGTAATTCTCTGCTCTTGTTCAGTCTGGCTGAGATTGCTCTGTTAAAGGGTATCCGTTGAAATTGTGATACAATGATATTGTTCTAGTCTCAGACATCCAGGTTCAAGGTTGACAGAATCATTTTCAGTAGAAGAAATACAATAGACCATTTTTGATACAATTAAGAGTGCATGATCTAAAATTACATTTAAAACCCCTTACAAAAATATTAATATTATATGGTGATTGTACTGAATGGTTACCACATTTATATACCATTCTGGCTTCTCAGGACACAATGCTACTATCAAGGTGAGTGAGTGAGTGAGTGAGTGAGTGAGTGAGTGAGTGAGTGAGTGAGTGAGTGAGTGTGCATGTTTATGTGGTTTATGAGGACACAAATTTGTATAATGGCATGGGTATGACAGGTATTACAAGGATAAGGTGATTTATGAGGACATTTTCATTGTCCCCATAATTCAAAATGCTTATAAATCATACAGAGTGAGTTTTTTGGGGGGAAAGTAGAAATGCACAGTCTCCTGTGAGGGCTAAGTTTAGGTGAAGGGTTGGTGTAGGGCAGGGGTCTGCAACCTTCAACGTCAAAAGAGCCATTTTGGCCCCTTTACTACCAAATAAAATTCACGTGGAGCCACAAAATATTTGATGCCCAAATAAAGATAACATGGCATATAGCTAAAGTTTTATATTCAGTTATGTTACAGGGCAGAGGAATAGCAATCATTTCAGAAGTGAGGGGGACAGAAATGTCAAATGTAGTAATAATAATAAGTATTATAATATTTATGTATGAATAATTGACAAAAAATATTATATCTTACTTTTAATTGGCTAATAAATAAAATATACTGCTGGACAATAATAACATCATATGGTTATGATTGTACAATCAGTATATATATACTACAAACACTTTTTCCATTTTTATCACAGAATAAGGCAGAAAATATATGTGACCCTGGACCACAAAAGCAGTCTTAAGTCGCTGGGTATGTTTGTAGCAATAGCCAAAAATACATTATATGGGTCAAAATTATCGATTTATCTTTTATGCCAAAAATCATTAGGATATTAAGTAAAGATCGTGTTCCATGAAGATATTTTGTACCGTAAATATATAAAAACTTCATTTTTGATTAGTAATATGCATTGCCAAGAACTTTATTTGGGCAACTTTAAAAGCGATTTAGATTTTTTTGCACCCTCAGATTCCAGATTTTCAAATAACGTTAGTTGTATCTTGGCCAAATATTGTCTGATCCTAACAAACCACACACCAATGGAAAGCTTCTTTAATCAGCTTTCAGATAAAGTATAAATCTCAATTTCGAAAAATTGACACTTAATTTTGTGGTCCAGGGTAACATATTGTATAGCTTCTGTACTGTAATTAATGCTGTCAATTACCACTGTATCATTCATATTTATTACCTGGAGAAGACTTGAAAAACACAAAAACCATATCGTCTTCATGTTTCATCAGTTAAGTTTTATGCTTGTTATTCAGCTTTGCTACAGCAATAGCGGGATGCCCGTCAAACGTTACTATTCTCATATGAGTCCGTTTTGGACTTTCTGCGTGAGAGCGTCCTCTGGCTTCGAGAATGTATGAAACATACATGAGTGTTCAGCGCTCTGTGATGTTCACATCGTTTTGGATATGAATAAAACGTATCCAAAACAACGTGACTATCTTTTTTTTTTTTTCTAGATTTACTCACATTGGCCCTTGAAAACCTCTAATTTAACACACTTGACCAAGAAAAAGTACAGGGTAAGAGTTTTGGTTGTATTAAAAGTCGGGGGGACCACCTCCCCACGCTACAGGGAGACACCGCAGAGGGATGAAAGAGCCGTATGCGACTCGCGAGCCGTGGGTTTCCGACCCCTGGTGTAGGGCAATAGCACATACAGTTTGTACAGTACAAAAACCATTACGCCTATGGAGAGTCCCCGTAAACCATAAAAAGCAACGTGTATGTACGTGTACGCTTTAAAAAATATATTTACAGGCTACTTTAATCCAACACTTATAAGTATTAAGAAATACTATGGTACTATCATATTTTTTTGGCATATACCACAGAGCCTTTAAGGTATTTTTGTAAGTACCTCTGAGTATAATGTATATAGTCAATTTTAAAGTGCCATCGTATTACCTTCCCTACGAAAATTAACCATAGCTTTATTATAGTAAAACTGGCGTTTTGATTAGCATTTGTATAACCATATTTTTACCATGGTTAATTTGTGATTACCATGGTTTAACTATAGTATTAGTTTTATTTGTATTAAAACCATGATTCATTTTCTTAACGGCAGGTATTGCCACAGTACTTTTTTGTGAAGGAAAAACCTTGGCAATAATATCCAAAAGGTCATTGTGTCATATAGTACCAGATACCATATTACTGAATGATTCTGTTCTCTTATTTACATGGTACTCCACATTAATTTCAGCAAATCACTATAGTAAATGTTCAAAAAAATGGAATTGCCATGGTAAAAAAAAAAGGGGTAACATCCATAAAATCCATGGTATTACCATGGTGGTACTTGTAATTTTTTGGTTAGTGAAGATGTGTGTACTGTACATCAATTTCATTCAGTTTTTTTCTGTGATGTTGATGGCCATAGAGCAGTACCATTTGGCTAGATGTAGAGATGATTGTGTTTGTTTGTTTGTTTGTTTGTTTGTTTGTTTGTTTGTTTGTGTGTATGTGTGTTCCGTTGTCTAAATATGCACCTGTCTCTATGCAGCATGTCAGCAGTCCTTGGCAAATTGAAGGAAAAATCCTGACCTTGATTTGTAACAAACAAAAACAAAAAACGGGCGGCTTTATCGTTCAGTTGAACCTCCAGAGCCACCTCCCTCTTCCCCCTTTCTCAACAACAGCGTCGTACGTGGCTGTTTGGGATGGAGAGCCTGTGTACGCTGCTTTGACAGCTTGTCAGGCTACCCCATGATAATGAATTTCAAATGCTAGATATGTTCTCTGTAGCCAGCAGCCAGTGTGTTTGTTCTTGGACTGTTTGTGCTCTAACAGGGTGATCTACTTGAGCTCTGTGTGTGTGTGTGTGTGTGTGTGTGTGTGTGTGTGTGTGTGTGTGTGTGTGTGTGTGTGTGTGTGTGTGTGTGTGTGTGTGTGTGTGTGTGTGTGTGTGTGTGTGTGTGTGTGTGTGTGTGTGTGTGTGTGTGTGTTGTGTGTGTGTGTGTGTGTGTGTGTGTGTGTGTGTGTGTGTGTGTGTGTGTGTGTGTAATACAAGCTATAACACACCGTGATTCATTGATAAGGTTTATTATGGTAAATTCATACTACTATATACACTTCTATCAATTGCGTATTAATGCCAAATTGAACAGAATTCTGTCTTTTGAGGACATGGAAACCGTGATTCAATTTCATCCAGGTTGGATTATTGCAACTCGCTATATTTAGGTTGTCCATGAATCTGCTTTCACGGCTGCAGCTAGTACAAAATGCTGCAGCTAGACTGCTGACTGGCACAAGGAAGTGGTCCAGCATCTCTCCATTGCTGGCTGCGCTGCACTGGCTTCCTGTTGATTTTAGAATCCAATATAAAGTTTTGATAGTGTTTTTAAAGGGTTGCATGGCCTTGCTTCAGAGTACATTTCATGTTTGTTGCAGCAACACTGCGTTACTAGACCTCTAAGATCATCTCAAAGTTTGATTTTACATGTTCCAAGATCACGGTTGAAAGGTGATTGACTCTTTTCTGTGGCAGCCCCACGTCTGTGGAATAGTCTCCCATTGCACATTAGATCATGTGACTCATTAGACTGCTTTAAATCAATGTTGAAAACACACCTTTACATTTACATTTACATTTAGTCATTTTGCAGACGCTTTTATCCAAAGCGACTTACAATTGGGGGAATACATAAAGCGATTAATCGCTTTACTCTGTGGCATACAGTTGCCCCTAGCTGTTGGGACATTGTTCAGTGATGGATATTGTTGTGTCTTGTGTTTGTTTTTGATTATTTTTTTATATGTAAAGTACTTTGGTCAACTGGAGTTTTGTTTAAATGTGCTACATAAATAAATGTTGATTTGATTTGATGTCAGTTAAATCATGATGCATATCGTACTTTGCTTTTGGCTCTTTATTTTTCTCTTTCTTTCTCTTCTAAAGGTCAGATGAGCTTCTCTGAGATACTGAATGTTGGGATAGTGCCTCTGCTATCGATTCACCAATGTAATCCACCATTTTGTGTTTTTTTCTCTTCTCTTTTTCCATCTCTTGCACTTGTCTCTTTTACTCTCTTTTCCATCTGGACCCTTTTTTGTGCATATCAGTTAATTTGTTTATTTATACACATGTGCTTTATGTTCTTCCCCTTGATTTTATTCCCTCTTAGTATGTACTTCTCATTTAATTTCCACCTCACTCCAGAGGACAGTTTTATTGCTCAGAGGTTGTTCTTTCATAGTTCACGAGACTTTAATGGGGTTTTCAGATACGTTTCATTTAAGTATCAACATCCTCTCAGATGTTTTACATAAAATTCTCCTTTAATAAAAATAGAATCAAACTGTTGACAGTGCGAATATAGAGCTGTAATGTGGAGTTCATTTAATATCAAATATAATCTTATTTTAATATTGAATATAAATACTACTAATTAATGCTATTCATTTCTAACAATTGTTTGATGAGAAATATTTGAGTTCATCTTGAAATGCCTATTAACCAAAGGTTTTAGCATCTCGGCAAAACTGAGTGCATCTTCTTTATACATAAATCTGATTAATAAGGGGGCCATTGTTGAGATATTTTCTGAACCACTAGAGTAGTGAGAATAGTTTGTTTTTTTCTCAGTAGGAAAGTGTTATTTTACTCTACACTTATTTTAATTGGGCTGTTAATTCTAACAGGCAACGCTTTTATTGTTTAATGCATATAAAATAATGACATTAAGGTTTTCTACTTGATGCTAAAACATGGCAGAGTTTTCTCTCATTCAGGAGGTCATAATTCATACTAAAGATATTCAGTAGTGTTATGTTCTGGGCTTTATGCAGACTGGTCAAGTTCTTCCACTCCAGTCTAGCCACACCCATTAATTAGAGGAAGTTTTCACATACTTTTGGCCAAGTATTGTAAATATCTTATTTACAACAATCCTCCACTCCCTTATTCTCAGCAATCTCCTCTGCAATTTCTCTATATTAATTTGATGTCCATTGTTTGTGTTTGTGTTCCTCTCTCATGTCTTTTCTTCCCTCTGTGTTTTTCCTCTGTAGCCTCTCTGGAGAGTTCATCGTAGCTTGAGCATTCCAGGAGATCCTCCGTTCCTTGTCCATCTTCTCAGACGTCCACAGCACACACCAGACTGTGGTCTTCCTTCAGTCCACTTCTCTCAAAACTCTCCTAAAGCAGATCTAGACCCTCCCTCTGATCAAAACAGTCCTAAAAAGGATCCAACTGATCTTCAGTAGCTCTTTACAGCATATCAGTTCCAAACTCGAAGAATCGCCTGGACTACTGATGTTCCCTTTTGGACAATGTGAAAGACTTGCTGCTGAATTATCTTGTTTGTTGTATGTAATCCTGAAGTGTAGCACTTTAACCTCTTTCTTCCTGACAGTGTTCAGCACACAGCCTGTTAGCAAATCTGACTAGCATGATGTTCTACAACACGCCCTGGACTTCCTGCAACAGTACAGAAGAATAGTATCTATCTATCGATCTATCTCCCTTCCTAGAGATCGATTGATCGATCAATCTCTAGGAAGGGAGATAGATAGCTATCTGGCTAATTAACTATCTAAATGGGTAGGTATCTAGCTAATTATCTCTCTGTATAGATAACTTGTTTATCTAGCTAGCTATCTGTTATTGAAATATACATGTATAGCTAGCTATGCAGCTTATTATCTATCTAGATAGGAAAACAAGCGGTCTAGTTTGCTTTCTTCACCTGTAAACATTCTAATGAAATAGCAACATGTGGACTCCACCCTTTGCACGTCTAAATATTACTTGTCTTTTCCTCTCTCTTGTGTCTGACGTCTCTTAGTATAATGTAAACCGTCTGGTCGACTTGCTTGGTCAGTCGTCTTTTTGTCTTTGTATGTCCCTGAGCTTGAATTCCCTCACCATCCATGAAAAGCTAGATCCTGTTATTACATATCCTGTAGACTGAACTGCACTGTGACTGTTACCAGGTCTCTTAAAAAGACAAGCCCACTCTTCCACAGGGAGCTGTGTTCCACCCCAAATCCTTCTTTCATTGCCGGACCAAATGCATTATACTGTCATCTCTTGATCCGGAGCCAATCTTGGGGTTCGACTCATGGTGGAATTCAATTAGAAGGCAGGATGAAGCAACTGAGCTCGGAGCTGTGAAACTGCAAAGAATCAGAAATGGGAGATGATTCTTCTTTCTTTTTTGGTTATGAAGGCAGGAGAAAGAAGGGGAAAAATAAATGACATGTCCTTCTGAAGTCTCATCCTGCCATTGGGAGTGACAATGCACGGAAGGGAATGTACTTTTAGGCATGGAACAGCATTATTAAAAAAGTGTATAAACCAGACAGAGCGTTATTTTGGAGAAAAGAGGATGCAAGATGCCTGTCACTAGGAGCCTTGAACTTTCCATTCACTGTATCTTTTTGAATAGAGATCCCCACAAAGGCATCACTGTTAATATGATATGGCCATTCACTGTTACCTTTTTAACTTGGAAGCACATGGAAGTACTGAAGCAAATGAACTGTCTTTATACCCTTTGATCATTGTCAAATTTGTATCAAACCTCCATTACTTACAAGAGCCTCAGGCATCAACAAGGCATCTCACCACAAAGAGACTTACCACAATTGTAGCATGACTCCGCAATATTGCTCACCTTCCACAAAGGCGCCGACACGGTCGCCGATAAAGGTCCATGACAGCACAGACCCACCATTGATTAACCAGAGTGGCTCCGGTTGTTTTGAGGGCTACAGTAATAGGTTACATGCTGCCAATCGTGGCATCCGGCCATGCCTATGATGGAAGGTTTGCCTTACAAGATGCTTTAGATTGCAACGAGATCCAAAAATTGAGTGCTATCGATTAGACCTTGTTGATTAGATCTCATATTGGCTCTTGTCTGGCTCACAGGATGGAGTTAATACTGGGAATCTGGGGAAAAGCATGTTCCAATTAAAAACTAGCTACCATTTCATGCCTTTGTGGGGCCATGGGTTTTTTATAGCTTAGAGAGGGCTCAACGCCAGAGGCTTTTGATGACTAAGGGAACTTGTGAAGGGCTGAGATGGTGAAAACTGAAATGGTCATTGGTTTTATAGCTGATAAACTAGTATAGATCTCACTATATAGAGAATTTGTGGTTCCTTAGAGATACACTTTTAAAAGGAAATCACATTTTGGCTCAAAATGGGTTCGTCTTGGACAGTTTATATGAGCCATAGTAGGAAGTGACAAACATTACGCAAGCAACTCTAAATCAGCTCTAAAAGACACTGAATGAGAGTTTTGTTCTTTTCATGTGGATTAGATTATTAGATGGCAAGATGTTCACCCACGAGGGGTTTGTTTTTTATTTGAACTTTATGAGACCATCTCATGGTACATTAACCGCAGAGTTCAAGTCCATTCAAATTGTTCAGCAAAAACTCAAAGCAGCATACTGTCGATTTAGACTCTTAGTTCGCCTTAGGGTTTTTTTTTTTAGGAATTAAATTTTTTTTAAAGATTAAATTTTATAGCGTCTACTACAGCTGTAAAATATACTAAAATTGTGTTTGATAATCACATAAAAAGAAACAGTATTACTTCTATATTAAAAATATATAATGTTCTTTGATACACGTCAGGATCTAATAACAGGGATTCATTAATTCTCACGAGAGTGCCCACAAAGAAAAACAAAAACGCAAACACTAATGATCCTTTTTGATCTTCAAGACAGTAGACCTTGAAAAAGCAAATTCATATTAATTAAGGCACGAATGTGCAAGGATAATAAACAAATAAACAATCACTCTCCGCTCTTTTATTTGTGAGATTTGCTTTAATATCCACATAGACGCCAACACTTCTTTGAGGGATAGAATATGGCTTTTGTTAGATACACGTCTCTCTGCTAGTGTAGTTCTATCTGACATAATGTAAAAACGTGTTAGATTGGCAGTCTTACTCTAAAAAGTTGTACCTTTGACTGTAGAGCTGAAGTTTAGTGGATTATTAATGCCCACACGTGTACTGATGTTGTTCACGTTGGTTCTTTTATCAGCTCTGAACTAGATTGGAGAGCTGGATGCCACACCTGCACACAAATCAAGTGACCGTTAGCCTCAACTGCACAAAGTACTCATGGATATACTGAGGTTATTTTCTTGCATACATTGTTAATATATTGATCATGCACACACATGCACCACACACCGATATAAATGCTTAAAGCTGTACACATTAATCTAAAAAATGTCCATTACATTATTTATGTCCATAGTACACTACAAAAAAAAAAAATTGACACTATGTGGGCATGTTTTTACTATTATGGTTATTCATTTCTGATGTTTTGAATTCGGAAGGCATGCAGATCAAACTCTCAGTCCTGTTTGTTTTCCTCTATCTCTATATAGTGTGCCTACTCATTAATATTCATGAATATGTTAATATTCTAATAAACATATTAATATAACAAGGCCATTCTTTGTGTTTTATTGAACCCAAGAACGATTTGAATTGGATGCTTATTATGGCTGTTCTTTAGGTGATTGGCGAGTTTAGGCGCCACGCAATTGCGTGGGGCCCCGTGGTCCAGGGGGGCCCCCTTGGAACGCGATTTTTACGATGGGAATTGAGAACCGGCTTTTTTTTTGGACTGGTGCGTAATTGGGTCAATACCGGACTAGCGATAAGCTTGAGGACAAACAATACTGTTATCGATACGTGCGTTGTTTTATCTCCGTACTTCTGTGTTAATGGCGAATTAGAAGCTGTTCTCATAAACCGATCTCAAGCTGTCTTCCGTCAGAGGTTTGGCACGATATGCAGCGGCACAGTCTCAAACTCTGTCCGGCGCATGTAAAATAATTATAATGCTGAAGGTGAGTTACAAATTATATTTCTTTATTAAATAACTTATAAAATAATTTGAAAACTTTCTGTGAGGCGTAATTTTACAAACAGCATGAGTTCTCCGTGAGCTCTCTTTCTTTCCCTCTCAAAATGC
The DNA here is from genome assembly GCA_027422405.1 of Ptychobarbus kaznakovi. NCBI lineage: Eukaryota > Metazoa > Chordata > Actinopteri > Cypriniformes > Cyprinidae > Ptychobarbus > Ptychobarbus kaznakovi. Next base: position 9,582,438 of record CM049802.1, read on the forward strand.
GCAAATGGCTTCATATCACCACATCGCGTCTGCACTATAAACGAGCTGCACACTGCACGGTTCGGTTGACACAGGAATTGTCACAGTTTACATGCATCTGTGTCATCACTGAAGTTTATAATTTGCATTTATTTTGTAAGTTTGCCAATATTTAAACTATTCAGCACTCGTGCGCTCTCCAGTGTGCACTCTCAACAATTGCCCCATTGTAAAGACAAAAATACACAGCATGATCAAACATTTAATTAGACATTTTTTGGGGGGGAAAAGTCAAAATATTCCCCCCTCCACCACTCAAATTAAAAAAAGAACTCCTCCCTCCCACAAGAGTCACCTAAGAGGGGAATTCACCCCATTTTCAAAAATGAAACTCAGGACCTGAATGAATGTCTGTAAAAATCCTGATTAGAGAATCACTATAAACAAGTCTACGTGTTAAAAAGAAGCCTTTTTTATCATGTAGATAAAAACAGAGATAAAAAGTCCCTCAAAAACATAGAAGGACACTCTCTGTTAGGAGAAATCACGCCCGCTCCCTGAGAAAATCAATATTTACATTTTCTTTCATAAAAATAGCTAGAGATGCCAGAATTCTCTATTACATTCTGTTGTGCTCCTATGCACACGTGTTAAATAGAGATGCTGAGAAACTCTCTCTCTCTCTCTCTCTCTCTCTCTCTCTCTCTCTCTCTCTCTGAAGGGCCTTTTTATTTGAAAAATGTGCTTTATGTGCCTTTTCTGTTTGCTTGTAGCCATTTGTAAACTGCAGTAATAAAATAACTTTTATCAACATCTTTTTACATCATTTATTTTTTCACCAAATTATAGAGAGTAGTATGGATAACTGTATTGATAAGTATCATATCAGTATCGATAAAATGTAAACGATACCAATCCCTACCCCAGAATCGATCGCAAAATCCACCGAGGGGGCCCCTCCGGGAATACTTGCTGAGGGCCCCCAAAACACTAAACAAGCCCCTGCGTGCGTGAAAGGGTCTTTATTTAATTCAGTGGTCTAAAACTCAATTTCTGGAGGGCCACATCTCTGCACAGTTTTGCTCCAACCAGCTCCAAATCACACCTGCTTGGAAGTTTCTAGTAATCCTGGAGACCTTGATTAGCCGGATCAGGTGTGTTTGATGAGGGTTGGAGCTAAACTGTGCAGATCTGTGGCCCTCCAGGAATTGAGTTTGAGACCAATGATTTAATTGGATCGATTGGTTCATGTTAATCATAATAGATGAGGAGAGTGAATGACAAACAGGGTGAAGTTCTTCAAGAGGGTTTAAATGAGAAGTACAGCCAATAAAATTGATGTCTGGTGTGTTCTGTGACTGGATTCACCGGCACGTTAATCTAGATTGAAATTGACTGCGCTATGTCTTACACACACATATACAAGGCAGCAGTGAGAACGTCATCACACACACACATACTCACACACACTTTGTTCTCTTGCTGACGGTAAAGATTCAGGGTACCTGGTGGGAGAGAGTGAGAGATGAACAGACGGAGAGATATGACAGCCCATCACTCCACCTCAATCCCTCTGTACTCTCCAGCGACTCTACCTGAGACATTCTCAGCATTTTACAGCTCTTTCTTTCAATGCATTGCTCTTTCTCTCTCTCTCTCTTTTTTCTTCATATTCTTGACTGCATTTGCACTTGCTCTGTCCTCTCATATCTATTTCTGAGCTGTTTCCATATCTATCTATTTAAAATCCTTCTCTCTGCTCCCTCATACTTGCATGCACCTTCCCTCAATCGTGCCATCTCTGTCACGACTATTAAAATTCAGCAGTATTGCAGTCTCTGTGTATCTATAAATACATACTTAAATATAATGTGTCAGCCTTCACTCTCCACCACAATTCTGCAGCACATATAGGCCATATATATGAGTATGAGCCTTCTGGGTAGCTACATCCCAGCATTGCCCCAGGCAACACCACACATGCAGCCATATAAGCAAGTGTGACAGAATAATCAGAAGCGCCTGCCGTTAATGATGGCCCATTACTAGAAAAGACAAAAAGTCTTTTTTCACATTGCACACACTGTAACTCATTTGTTTTTCAAAAAGCTGACCTTTAAGATGGACTGTACTTGCTGCTCTTTTTCTAGTGATGAAATTGGACTATTTGTTCAGCGGTATATGCAGCAGCTAGATATTTCCAGCAATATCTGCACTACTGTTCACATTTTTTTGAAAGAACATTTATAATTATCCATATTGAAATAAAAATTGTGCTCCTTAATATTTTGTGGAAATAGTGATACTTTTTTGTAGGATTCTTTGATCAATAGAAAGTAATAAAATAAAAAATCACTAAAATAAAATCACTTCTTCACTAAAGTATTATTTGCAAAATCTATTTAATTAGATTGATCTTTACTTCTTATTTTAGATTTATTTTATTTTGCATGATACTGATTTGCATGATTTGCTTTACTCCTCTAGTTGTCAGACTGTAACTTAATTCTAATAGATTATTAAAAAAAATGTATATACCTAAAATATATATAAAAAACATATTATTGTCTTATTATCTTACCTATTCATGTCTTATTATTTCAAAGAATATCTCATTATATGGAATTCAAGATTCTATATTGAAGATATTTTAAAGAAATCTACTATGTCATGACAGGAAGAGGTTTTTTGTTTGTTTGTTTGTTTGTTTGTTTGTTTTTAGGTTTAACAGTTGTGTCCCTGCACTTTTTGTTCAGCATTGTCAGGTATTTAAGAAAATGCAATTATTTCCATATTTAGTCTTCAGTTTTAGGGGTTTTTAATTATCATTTTGGGTAATCTTTATTATTATTTTGCTCATGTTTTCTGTCATATTTAAATAACTCTGTCACACACAAATTAAAATCAATTGTTTGGGATTTTCATATAATTTAATTTTAAGTAGATAATTTAAGGTTCAAGGTTTTATTTTTCATATACAAAGTTATATAGAGAATATATAACCAGCAGTGAAATGTAAATCAGGTCCGCTACATGGTAATGGACAGTACACAATATACTTAATCTCATACAAATGAACATAATGTGCCAAAGGTAAGTAAATTAATAAAGTGAAGTAAGTAATTATTGTGTTTATATGTTAAATATGTTAAAGCCTGTCAGACTGTCAGATTTAAATAGATGAATATGAAAATCTGTGTGAAACCGTCTTGTAATCTCATTCATTCATTTAAAAAATGTATTTCTGAATGTAACTTTCTTTAGATAGAATCATCGAAATTCATTAACATAAATGCATCCAAATATCTAGATACCAGATATACCAGAGCTGCTCCAGGACATGATGTTGCAGGCAGGAAGACACACTCAGCTCAGGACAGAAGTGAGCATTACTGGTCTGAGGCTGTAGGCCACACGGCTTCCATGCCTCACGGCAAAACAAACGTTATGTGATCAATGCGTAAATGCACTTTTGGTTGTCTGTATGTGTCTTCTCAGACAAAAAGGTGGCTATGCAAGTGTGTTTTTGTGCCTAGAGAGAGAGTGCCCAGCCGAGGGGATGTCTGGTGGTACCTCAGCCCTTGTCAGAATGACACAGTGGGCAGCCAAACACTTTCTCCAGCCTTCAGGCAGCGGTGCAGATGGAAGGCTATAGTGATCCTGCTCATTAATGCTTTGCACTGGTCACTAATGATGTCCTGTTCGGCTTCCTTCCTCATTCACTCTCTCTGCATTCTTGTTCTTTTCGGTGTCTCTCGCTCTCTTTCACACTTCATCCCTTTTTCACTCCCTCGACCAACGCGTAACAGCTACTGCAATTATTTCATGCTGACACAGTGTGCCTGTATCATTCACACATACCAAAACAGACACCAAGAAGACTTATTGCACAGTTGCACCACAAAAGGGCACAATACAGGCTCTCAGCACATAGAAGACCAGCCAGACAATGACTTAGTTTGACGGAACAAATATTATTTTGGAAAACCATACTTGACTGAGGAAGTTGTGCTTCAGTGTTTAAATCTGCTTTGCTAGCAGCTTCTGAGTAAAATTTATGCTCCATTTATGTCTTCAGTTCTGCTTTTTGCATTTCTGCTGAAATCATGAGTGCACAAAAAAGATTTTTGCTACTTATTATAATTAATTAAAATGAGCTAATGCAATAATTATTGATCATTTTGTCACAACATATTTAATTATGTTCAATCCACTTAAATTTATATAATGTACGTTTACTTAATCAATTTTTCTTGAGGCAGAAATCATTTTATTGCTTTCCATTTGCAATTCTTTGCATGCAACCAAGCATGCTTTGGTTGTGACTTGATTGGGTGAGAAAATGTTGATATTAAATCTAATTTGCCTTTTTGTGAGAAGGAAATGGGGGAGACCTAATAGTGCTTAATTTGTGTTGGGTTTTAGAAGAGTTACTGTTATGGATTGCCATTGTGGTGAAGAGTGGAACTTTTGCTTCTAATTATAGTTAGCCAGGAACGTCCCAAGTTACGTATGCAACCATGATTCCCTGAGGAATGAGACGCTGCGTTGGTGACGCTTTGGGGAACACCCCTGTGTTCCCACGCTCTGAAACATGTGTGTAACCAGTCCAACGGAATAGCAAAACGTCACGGGCGGGGTGACGTAGAGACCAGAGAGCTTAAAAGTGGGGAAGGCGTACAAACGAAGCCTCGGCCATGGCTATACCCTGCCCCAATGTACAAACCCGATTCCAAAAAAGTTGGGACACTGTACAAATTGTGAATAAAAACAGAATGCAATGATGTGGAAGTTTCAAATTTCAATATTTTATTCAGAATACAACATAGATGACATATCAAATGTTTAAACTGAGAAAATGTATAATTTTAAGGGAAAAATAAGTTGATTTTAAATTTCATGGCATCAACACATCTCAAAAAAGTTGGGACAAGGCCATGTTTACCACTGTGTGGCATCCCCTCTTCTTTTTATAACAGTCTGCAAACGTCTGGGGACTGAGGAGACAAGTTGCTCAAGTTTAGGAATAGGAATGTTGTCCCATTCTTGTCTAATACAGGCTTCTAGTTGCTCAACTGTCTTAGGTCTTCTTTGTGATGCGCCAAATGTTTTCTATGGGTGAAGGATCTGGACTGCAGGCTGGCCATTTCAGTACCCGGATCCTTCTTCTACGCAGCCATGATGTTGTAATTGATGCAGTATGTGGTCTGGCATTGTCATTTTGGAAAATGCAAGGTCTTCCCTGGAAGAGACGACATCTGGATGGGAGCATATGTTGTTCTAGAACTTGGATATACCTTTCAGCATTGATGGTGCCTTTCCAGATGTGTAAGCTGCCCATGCCACACGCACTCATGCAACCCCATAACATCAGAGATGCAGGCTTCTGAACTGAGCGTTGATAACAACTTGGGTTGTCCTTGTCCTCTTTAGTCCGGATGACATGGCGTCCCAGTTTCCCAAAAAGAACTTCAAATTTTAATTCGTCTGACCACAGAACAGTTTTCCACTTTGCCACAGTCCATTTTAAATGAGCCTTGGCCCAGAGAAAACGCCTGTTTTAGCCGGCAACGGCGAATGGCACGGTGGATTGTGTTCACCGACAATGTTTTCTGGAAGTATTCCTGAGCCCATGTTGTGATTTCCATTACAGTAGCATTCCTGTGTGTGATGCAGTGCCGTCTAAGGGCCCGAAGATCACGGGCATCCAGTATGGTTTTCCGGCCTTGACCCTAACGCACAAAGATTGTTCCAGATTCTCTGAATCTTTGGATGATATTATGCACTGTAGATGATGATAACTTCAAACTCTTTGCAATTTTTCTCTGAGAAACTCCTTTCTGATATTGCTCCACTATTTTTCGCCGCAGCATTGGGGCAATTGGTGATCCTCTTCCCATCTTGACTTCTGAGAGACACTGCCACTCTGAGAGGCTCTTTTTATACCCAATCCTGTTGCCAATTGACCTAATAAGTTGCAAATTGGTCCTCCAGCTGTTCCTTATATGTACATTTAACTTTTCCGGCCTCTTATTGCTACCTGTCCCAACTTTTTTGGAATGTGTAGCTCTCATGAAATCCAAAATGAGCCAATATTTGGCATGACATTTCAAAATGTCTCACTTTCAACATTTGATATGTTATCTATATTCTATTGTGAATAAAATATAAGTTTATGAGATTTGTAAATTATTGCATTCCTTTTTTATTCACAATTTGTACAGTGTCCCAACTTTTTTGAATCGGGTTTGTAGCTGGATGAGTCTGAGAGAACAAGAAGGGACATTGTGAGGTCTCTCGAGATGCAAACAAGTCCACCTGGGCTCGACCAAATTTCTTCCAAATCTGTCCCCTGTCTCGACAGGATATCTGCTTCTTAATATGTAAGAGAACACCGACGTATTTTCTGTGCGTACTAGCACATGATGGCCTCTCAGGTCTGGGAGAAAGTGTGTCAAAGCTTGAAATACTGTCAGCATCTCCAGGCAATTGATGTGCCACATGAGATGGAGACCATCCCACAGACCTTGGGCAGAGCGGCCACTCATGACCGCTCCCCAGCCTGTGAGGGAGGCGTCCGTCGTTAGCATAACGCGACAACATTGAGCCCCAAACACAGGGCCTAGTGACAGGAACCACGGTTTCTTCCACATGTCTAAGGCACGTAAGCATCGCCGCGTGACCTTGATCATGCGAAATGGGTTGCCCCTCGGGGAAAACCCTGTGATCCTGAGCCACCACTGCAAGGGTCTCATGTGCAGCAGGCCAAAAGTTATCATGTTGGACGCAGCTGCCATCATACCCAATAGCTTTTGAAAAAGCTTCACAGTGAGTAACTGGCCTTCTCTCACTCTCTTGACTGTCGCGGAGATCGACTGGATTCGAGCAGGAGACAGACGTGCATCATGGTCGAATACCACACCACGCCCAGATAAGTGGTCCTCTGTACTGGAGTAAGCACACTTTTCTTTGCGCTTATCCTTAACCCCAAGTATTTAATGTGAGCGAGAACGACATCTCGATGCCGAACTGCTATCTGCTCCGATTGAGCTTGAATCAACCAATCATTGATGTAATTCAGTATGCGGATGCCCTGGAGTCACAAGGGAGCCAGAGCTGCATCCACCCTCTTCGTGAAAGTGCAGGGTGAGAGTGCTAGGCTGAACAGAAGAACCCGATATTGGTATGCTTTGCCCCTGAAAGCAAACCTTAGGAACTTCCGGTGTTGAAGAAGAATGGATATATGGAAGTAAGTATTTTTTTCAGAACTATCGTCACAAACCAGTCCTCGGACCTGATTTGAGACACGACTTGATAGTAAGCATCTTGAACTTGTGTCTCATGACTGAGCGGTTCAATAATCTCAGATCTAGAATAGGACGCAACCACCCATCCTTCTTTGGAACGATGAAGTAACGGCTGTAGAACCCTGACTCTCTGTCGCGAGGAGGGACCACCTTGATGGCCTCCTTCTTCAAAAAAGTATCTACTTATTGTTCCATTACCAGAGCCTGCTCAGGGCCCACCAGAGTGGGAAATACCCCGTTGAACAGAGGCGGACGAGATATAAGTTTCAAACTCCTAGATATAAGTTAAGACCCGAACTAAATCTTGTACCCTCTCTCTACAGTGTGCAGGACCCATTGAGATACATTTGGCTGAAGCTTCCACGCTGCCAGAAAATCTACTAAGGGAACCAGTCTCTCGAGACTGGCCTCTGGTGTGCTTTGAACTACTAGCTCGGTGCCCTGAAGCGGAGGACCGGCAGGGAACGGCCGATCTAGCTGTTCTAAACACTTTTTTAGAGGTTGCGAGCCTCTCAGGACCGCTACGTTTTCGGGCGGAAGCTGAGATAGAAAAACGCTGGAGATTGCTGTGCCCTGAAGCACCTAGGGTGGCAGGGGAAACGGAACTATCTCTTGAGGGCACTGAGGAGAGACAGGCACTGTATACTGAGGTGTGTACCGCTCTTCCCCAGAGGGGCCTGCCCCCCCCCCCCCCCCCCGAAGTCCTAAGCTATAAGCATACAGACTATCTTACTTCTATTGAAACGATGATCTTCAGACCAGCGTCATCTCCCAGGAAGACTAAACTGGTAGAACCAGAGCCTGCTAGGCTGGACCCCGAGACACACTTGGCAGGGGCTCCCACACCGCCAGGTGACCTAGTAAGTCTCTCGAGACTGGTCTCTGGTATACTTAGAGCTGCTATCTAGGTGCCCTGAAGCGGAGGACCGGCAGGGGACGGCTGATCTAGCTGCTCTAAAGACTTCTGAAGAGGTAGTGAGCCTCCCAGTACCGCTACGTTTCCGGCAGAGACTGAGAGAAGCAATCGCGGGAAACCGCTGCGCCCTGAAACACTGGTATGTATTTTATTTGAGGAAAATGCTCAAACTTAATGGATTTTATCCTAAAATGCCATACATCTTCCGATATCTTTAATTGTGCTTCCATTTCCGTTATCAGCTGTGTAACAAAAACTGTCCAAGGGGTTATTTCCATACTTTGTCCAATCAAATAACTTTATTGTCCAACAAAATCTGAAATTTTCGACAGAACCGAAGTAAATGAAAGCAGCTATGCTGAATGGGATTCAGTCTGGTTGATTCATGAGCAGGTCGAGAGCACAGGGCAGATAATTCTCTAACAAGAGCTACTCATCTTTGTACACACCAAATGGAGGCCAGGGTTCACGATACAGTCCATGTTCTGAAAGAGGTTTGACGAAGGGACTGCTGATCTGGAGTCAGATTCCCTCAGTGCGGTCCCTGGATTAGAAATACAGGCTTCAGGCAAAGTCTCTCTGCTTCCTCCCTACAGTTTTACAATGAAGTTTTACACTGCATCTGCTGCTGGAGGGTCCCCGGAGAGGCCGGTGGGGTGGCACAGATGGGTAATGGGTCTTTTAAGGTGGCTAGGGCCGCTCAATGCATACATTGCAGAGATTCAAGATTAAATGTAGTGTGTTTCATGAAGGTGAAACTGAAGGTTCTCTCACACCACCTGATCAGAAACAGCCTATGAAGACTAATGGAGAACAATAGATATGAAGTTGTTTGTCTTTTGTACTTTTATGTTCCCAATGTAAAATCTACAATTCCCCAGCGTTCAGGACACAAAACCAAAAATGTATAAATTGGGCAGCATCACTATTTTGTATTAATGGAAGAGATTATTTTAAATTCTTCTAGCATCTGCAGGAAAGCAAAATCAGGTTACAATGTGTCTGAAGTGTGTTTTTTTTTTTTGCTGCATAAACTTCATTATGCATTGGCTTAAAATTAGAAGCGTGTTGTTCTCTTCAATGCTCTGGTGCTTTGCTGCAAGCTAAATTTTCATGTTTTTCAAACAATAAACACATCCATCTAACCATCTAATCGACATTGAATAAAAATATTTAGCTGTAAGAAAAATTCCACAGCTTAATGAAGCATTGTTGACATTCCCTGTAATACTCTATTCAGGCTATTAGAGTTTTTGATTCAAAACCATAAAAATAACTTCCTTGTTGCCATAAAATGTCTCACTTTCTATACATAATAACTAATATGCATGTGCATCTGAAAGGGATAGTTCACCCATTTGACCTTAATGTTGCTTCACAGAAGAAAGAAAGTCATAAAGGTTTGCTATGACACGAGGATGAGTATATGATGATAACATTTGAATTACTGAGTGAACTGTCCCTTTTATGAGCACAGATTAAACATGCTGATTTTTAGTGTACACTAATGCTCAAAATTTTAGCATCGGTATGTATTTTTTGAAAGAAGTCCATTATGCATATTAAGGCTGCATTTATTTGATAAAATACAGCAAAATAGAGGCAGTGGCATTGTGAAATTGTTACAATTTAAAATAACTGTTTTCTATTTGAATATATTTATAATCAGTATTGCATTAAAGCAATGCATGTGTGTTCCAATTTCAGAGAGCCAGGGTGGAGGAAATATATTGCTGATTTGATCTGCAAACGAGGATTAGGACGAGGCTATGTGCCGTATCCGTGTATCTTTTCTATCAGCAAGGGCTCATCGAGGTTTGAAATCTTTATGTTTGGGAATCGGCCATTCCTGAATTTTCTTCTTTTCATGTGCACCAAACTTGGCAGGAGAGCTAATATCTCCACACCATTAACAGGGGAATAGAGGAACAAACTGAAGTAGAGCAGTGTTATAATTACAGCTTCAAAAGAGTTAATGCGTCTGGAGCTAAAGATTACATGTAAAGATAAAGTGTAGTAGACATTGATTGGTGTCTTTGTCAATATGAGGTGTGTCGATGTGCTTTTACAGGAAAAGAGTGTGGTAAGGGCAGGCTGAGCATGAGGATAAGCAGGGAAACTGCAGCTGCTGTTTGCTTTCTCAGTCTCAGCTTAAATAGTCCAAACAATTAGAGAGATGGAAAGAATAGGAGAGAGGAGTCTGAAACCAGCAAGTCCTTTGATCTGACCCCCTGCTCTTGCTTCATAGAAACACAATTAAAAGAGGAATATATGAGTGTCATGTGACTGAAACGATTCTGACATGACCTTAATTATAAATGTTTGTACCTCAGGGGTTGAAGAGCTCAGAGAGTCAGAGGGGAAGGAGAGAAAGACAAACTGGCCCTGTGCAGTAATATCAAGGAGTAAAAGCACCCCACTAGGGGGGAAATATACAGTATTTTCATTTCCAATGATTGTCCGCATTCTTCCACAGATGTGGAATGACCACCATAATAAAATATGCTATAGGATTAGAATCATTGTCATCACTATTAACGTCTTGTTTTCTGTTGGCTATATGCACAAGATCAGCAATCAAATTTTGAGCATATGAGTCGAAAAAACCCTATTCTTTTTAACACTCCTTATACATGATATGCTTCAAAAGCAAATTCATCATATCATGAGAATATATGATTATGTAAAAATATATTAAATATGGCTGGAGGTTCAATAGTTTTGTTTTTGTTTAATTTAGTTTTTTGTTTTGTATAAAACATAAACCTGTCAGTTGCTGCCTGCTATTGCTTTATTGTTTTGTTTTGTTTTGTTTGGTTCTTTTGTTTTGTTTGTTGTTTTGTTTCTGTTGAAAATGTATTCCCTCCGTCAGTTTCTGCCTGCTACTGCTTTTGTTTTATTTTGTGTACTTTATTTAAAAAATGCATTCCTCTCTGTCAGGTGCTGCCTGCTGCGGTTTTGTTTTGTTTTGCTTTCATTTTTCTTTTTTTGCATTTTATTTTGTTTTGTTTGTTGAAAATGTATCCCTCTCCTCAGTTGCGCCTGCTACTTCTATGTGGTTCTGACTTTTGGGGCTCTTGTTGTCCATACAATTAAAATCAATGGGGATGCAAAAAAGCATTCCCTGAAATAATAAGGCATTCGGGTTTGGAATAGTATGAGAGGAGTAAATGATGCAGAATTTTCATTTTTGAGTAAATTATCCTTTTAACTAAGTGGAATTGGAACCGGAAATAGAGCAATTAAATCACTCCATTTAGACTGAATTATTACCATCATACAAATGTCACTCTGACTCTGTACACTGCTGTATGAAGGCGTTATACTGATACAGTTTGGTGTAACCATGTAGTTCTTCATAGCTCTATAAAAACATTTCACAAAAGCAAGAAAACTCAACAGTCTCTTGGCATCCTCTCTTTTTATTTGCATGCCAACTGCATTTGCTAGATGCCAAACACCCTCTGTGCCAATCAAAAACTGCTGTTTAAATCTGGGTGTTTCATTTGAGAACTCTTCCCCTAAAATATAAATAAGGGAAGAAATTTATTGGAACATGACCTTTAAGAGAGAAATCCTTCATGAGAGCAAATGCCATTGACGAGAAGAGAAGGAGACAGAAAAATGCCTCAGTAGGAGCTTTTGAGAGGATTTAACATCACAAAGCTTCTGCTGAAAATACTGAGTGGTGGTCTCTGAGCTAAACACCCCCAATCAGCCATCTATCCAAGAAAAGGAGGCCCGATTGTGATAATCGCTCCTTGTCTTTTACTCCCTCCAGAAAGTGTCATCAGTCCTTCACAGAATAATGGTCTAAACCCACACCTTTCCTCTTCCCTCCTCTATTCCTCCCCTCTCTGCCATCCCTCCTGCATGGAGCAATCAAAAATGTGAGATGGATAACAGAGGGTGGCAGGGCTGGTTTTTGTGTGGTGGTTCCTCAATGCTGTAATTTACAGCGGTATCACAGAGGCTGCCGATCAGTGCCCCCGTTTCACAGTACATGAGGGGCTGCTTTTTACCTGAATCCCCATGGAGGGTCCATCAAAGACCATGCAGTCCCTCGAGAGTCATGCCAGGATTCATATAGACAACCCCAGTCCCTTCAAATAACAGGAAAGGGATGACACACTGTGGAAGCATCTGGGAAGTTTAAAGGGACAGTTCACAAAAAAGTATAATTCTGTCATTATTTGCTCACCCTTATGTCAATCCAAACCCACATGATTTTCTTCTTTTGTTGTTTTTCTGTGTGATATATTTAAAGCAGAGGCTTTCAATTGTTAAAAAGAATGCAGAAGCATAAAACTCATAAAAGTGATTCATACAAGCTCATAAACTATATACTAAGTCCTATGAAGCCATATAATAGCAATAATTCATGAGATATTTGTAGCATAGTGCAGTTGAACAAATCAATCTGATTGATTTGCTTCAGAATTTGTCTAAATGATTAATCTCAAAATTGGTCTGTGTTTTTGATTCAGAAATGGTTTGAATTGATTTAGAAACAGTCCGAATGATTTGGTATATACTGTAATACACACACACACACACACACACACACACACACACACCACAGTATCTCACAGAAGTGAGTACAACCCCTCACAGTTTATGAAAATATTGTATTATATATTTCATGTGACAACACTGAAGAAATGACACTTTGCTACAATGTAAAGTAGTGAGTGTACAGCTTGTATACAGTAATAGTGTAAATTTTCTGTCCCCTCAAAATAACACCACACACAGCCATAATGACCAACCGCTGGCCACAAAGTGAGTACACCCCTAAGTGAAAATGTCCAAATTTGGGCCCACAGTGTCAATATTTTGTGTGAACACCATTATTTTCCAGCACTACCTTAACCCTCTTGGGCATGGAGTTCACCAGAGCTTCACATGTTGCCACTGAGTCCTTTTCCACTCCTCCATGATGACATCACAGAGCTGGTGG